>CM056376.1:46731975-47172386 GCA_029718625.1 Synaphobranchus kaupii
GGCTTGATTGATGGCTGCATGGAACAGAGCCAACATCCCCCAGTTTAACTGTGTGAGAGATTTTTTATTTTTAAGAAAAGAGAACGGCATGCCCCTATCAGCAACTAATCCTTTCACCACCCCTATTGTACTCCGAACAAACCGACGGATAAATATAAAGATAAGTTAATTCTGATGAATGTCATGTAGACATTATATCATATTGTGCAACATTTTATATTTCAAACACAAATAAACCCACAATTATTACCTATTATACAAATGTATCTGTATGTGTTTTACATGTGTTTACATATTGTGTGTGCGCGCATGCGTGTGTGGTTAAAAATACTTTTTGACAAACCCATCCAAACACACCGCCCAACACAGTTAGGAAGTCTCCATTTTCATGCAACCATCCTTCTGTAAAAACTGAAAGCAATTTTGTCGATTTATTTGAGAGCCCTCCCGGGCCGTTTGGAGCACTTTCTCCCCAAACCCAACACAACAACAACACGGGCGACGGCACATTTACATCACGCCTTTCGCTTCCGCAGCAAACGACTCACACCGGGGACCTTCATTTCCCCAGCGAGAAATATACTAAATCATTTAATTGTAGGATATTTACTGGGAATTACTATCCAGAGATTTTTCATTCATTTCCATTTAATTCTTCGGTATCAGATGTTGTTAACTGGCTTTAGCTTAATAACAGCATGGTCGTCAACAGATTTAAAAAACCCTGGAACCCCACAAGGGTTTTCAGTGTGGTGGTGTTTTATTATTATTTTTTCTTTGGTAATTGTACTCTATGTGCGGCATGATATCAGAGAACAAGAAAGAACACAATGTGGAAACACACAAGAATAAAAAAAAAAACATCACATCACGCAAGAGAATAAAACAAAGGAAGAAAAAACCTGCCATCCTTCTGAGATTTAACAAAAGAAATGTCTTAACCTTTTCAATTTTCAGATTGCGTGCGTGTGGTGGTGTGTGTGTGTGTACTATTCCCTAACCTGGCAGAGAGACAAAGAGCCAAATCTATATTACTGCCGACAGAAGAATTCTCCTACAGGAAAAAAGGTCAAGGCAACTTCATCGTTCGATGACCTCCTCAGTTGGTGTAGATTTATTATTATTTATTAATTTTTTATTTTTTATTTAGTTACAGCTTTTATCTTTTTTTTTCTCTCAAAAATAAATGGAACAAAAAACTAATAATAAGCAGCAACGTTTTGGGGTTTGTTTGTCCCCGCTGTGGGCTGTCAAGGGAAGGATTTTAAAGAACACAGGCTCAGAAAAATATAGCGTGTTATAAAACAACAATAAAAAAACGTCCTTCGCACCACCGAATCCCCATACTTGAGCACTGTGTAACTCTGGAGATGTGGCTGACTGTGACATCACAATGGAAGTGGAAGTGAACTGGATGGGGGGCGAAAAAAAAGGGGTTTATGAAATTTCATTAAATCCATCAACGCTGCCATATATTTGTTTATCCCCTCCGTCTCCGGAGATTCAGATGTGGGCCAAAGGAAAATGTTATTAAATGAGACTTCAGCAGAAAGCCACAGCGTTGGCAAGCGCCGGCGATAAGACATGCTCGGAATAATGTGCGGTATCCGCCGTTTCCGAAACCCTGAACACAACTTCAATCACATTAGGGAGCGTGTCTGTGTGCAAACCTTTGTCTCCAGCATCTGTGACGGCGGTAAACAGAACCAGCACTGTGATACAGTGAATGTAAACGGGAGAAGGGGTGTACAATACGTGACAGTGTTATATACTGTACATTTCCTCACTGCTGAATCCCGGGGTATTTTTACATGGTGTTACCTCTGCCACTTACACGGCTGACTCGGAGCAGTCCAGGGTAAGCATTAAGGGCAGTGCCCCGTCTGGACATGGAACCCGCAGCCTAAGTCTCTTATCTGGGGGGTTTACTGTCATTTTTCAAAGTCGCAGGATACAACTAAACTTTTTCCCAAAAGCAGATGCACATTTTTTGTCATTCTTTATTTGTATTTCGTTATTTTTTTAAAAGAAGAAAAAAAGGCTTTGGAGGGCAGTTCCTCGGATGATGAGATATTTAAAAAATGACTAATAAAAAAAGGAAAGCAAAGGTTTCTAAATGCAGGTGAAACCTCATGTTTTGGGAGAGTGAGTTGACCGAGGCGGCAGGGTCTTCACAGGTTCGACACGGTCCGCCTTTCACAACAAAAGGCCCAACAGGCCATGGGCTCAGGGTACGGTGGCTCAATTGTAACAAAAAACACAGTCACCGGCTGCAAATGATTGATTAGGAATAGGAATGTCCCGGGGTCATTCTGACAAATGGAATACGACCTCCAACTCCAGCCAATCAGCACAAGGCCCACTGCTGCATCCCTGGCCCTCTCTGTTTTTACTGACAGAAAACCAAACAAGAAATACAACTGCTCTACTGCCCATGTTTTAAGTAGATTTTACACCGATTTGGGCCACTGTCCACATCTGCATTATTCTTCTTTAGTATAATAGTTCTTAGCCTTATTAAAAACTGAACCTTACCATCATGCACAGAAAAATCACGCTTTGTGATACGACCTGCTGATGCGTCCGTTTTTCTTGCATAATTACAGCATTACATTTTTTTGCAAAGGTGCAGCAATCGCGCAGCCTGCGGTTCTGCAGAATGCGCCCCAGGGAGACCCGCGCGGCTTTCCTCTTATTATCTTCAAAATTACTTTCAGAAAAAACCGGAAAACTCAACATTATGTTTATTAATCCATATAGCTATTTGTTCAAGACATCCGTCTACAGTTTGGTCTAACAGATCAATTATTCAAATATTGTGTGCATATATACAGTCAGCACCATAATTCATTGGACAGTGACACATGTTTTTGTTATTATGGTTCTCTACTCAATGAGGTTGAAGTGCAGACTGTACAAAAGGTTCTATAATTTCTAAACGGTTCATCCGATATGGATTGGAAAATACCCTCAAATTAAAGCTGACAGTCTGCACTTCAAGCTCATTGTCATGGTATTCTTTCAAACTCAAAGAGTACAGAAACAATATAACAAAAAATGTGTCACTGTCCAATTAATATGGTGCTCAATGAATATGTATAAAGGATGCTGGGAAATAATTAAATGAGGTCACAGTTCAGGGTGGACGAGGAATGGTGTAACACATGGAAATCTGGGAATTCCAGTAGAACAGAATTGTAAGTTGAACCCGTTTATGCTGAAATGGTAAAGCAAGGCTTTGAATGACTGAATGAATGCAGTTTAGGCTTGATATTACTCATTTGGCTGCAGAATCACAGCCAGCCTACAGAAGAAAATTATGAGGATACAGGAAGTTCCGCTGCTCTCAGAGAAAAGGAAGTTAAAACTGTTTTTGAAAGCTTTGCAAAAATAAACAGATTCAAGCCCTAAGCAGGATACTGCCCAACCCAAACACTTTTTTTCTTTTTTTTTTTTTCCTTCAGTTGTGTACTTCTCTTAAGAGGCTGAAATATATTGATCACGCTTTTTTTCTGTGCGCCTCGGTTGATGCGAGAGGTCACACCTGAAAAGCCTTAATTCTGCAGCACATTTACCAACACATGTATATATATATATATGGCCATGTGCTCTGCCATCTCTTCTTTCCTTCCTTCCTTTCCTTCCTTCCACCACTCCCTCTCTCCATCTCTCTGAGTGCCATGTGTTGCTGGCAGTACTGCGAAAGCCTGTACTTTACACTTGATGCGACAGTAAGAACTTTGCTAATGCATGTATAATACAAGCATGGATATGCCAGCGGACAGATTGACACTAAGGACAGAGCTCAGGCTACATGGAGAACAGCTGCAGCTGCAGACTGTGAAAGCACAGAGTTAATGCAGAGAGCAGGCAGGGAACACAAACGCAGCCTAAATCTGAGAGGGAACACAACAGCCAAGACGCCTTCAACTTAGGCCACCCGCAACTCACAAAACAAAAATATCCACAACTTAGGCCCATCCACAATACGCAAAACAACAAAAATATGGGCAAATTTGGCCATACGCAAACCGCGAAACAAAAATATTTACAAATTAGGCCATCCGCAATACACAAACAAATAATATCAACAACTTAGGCCATCCGCAATACACAAACAAATAATATCGACAAATTAGGGCCATCTGCAATACACAAACAAATAATATCGACAAATTAGTCCATCCGCAATACACAAACAAATAATATCGACAAATTAGGGCCATCCGCAATACACAAACAAATAATATCGACAAATTAGGCCATCCGCAATACACAAACAAATAATATCGACAAATTGGGCCACCCGCAATACACAAACAAATAATATCGACAAATTAGGCCATCCGCAATACACAAACAAATAATATCGACAAATTAGGCCATCCGCAATACACAAACAAATAATATCGACAAATTGGGCCATCCGCAATACGCAACACAACAGACATATCGACAATTTAGGCCACCCACAATATGGTACACTACAAAAATATCAACTTAGGCCATCCTCATTACGCATAACAACAAGATCATCAACAACTTCGTACAATATTGAATATCTACAGCCTCAGACACACACCATACACAGAACAGCAAAACACATCCGCAATCTCAGCAACAAATCATACTCAGAAAAACTAGAAATATCTACAACATCAACCACACAAAAGAGGGAATAAATACTAAATATACAAAAAACACTTATATATACCTTCAGCTATAAAAGAAACTTAAGAGCCATCAAAAAAATAACCTGCAACCATGACAACAAATCCTACTCAGTCACAAACCTGCAACACAGTTTTATGTAGAGGAATTTTAACCTGGGCTAGAAAATCTGCATTAGTGAGTGACCCACTGAAAAGCAGCTACAACCTGAGAAACAGAGAGGTGCATTCTGGGAAAGCATCCAGAGAGTCGGGACAGCAGGTGGTTGTCCGAGAATCATATTATCAATTTTCAGGAAAAATGAATGATAAAACTGAAAAAATAAATAAACCGAGAAAACCTACGTTCCAAACAAATAAATAAATAAATAAAAATAAACATTTTTTTAAAAACCGCACGAAGTGTTTGAGCCATACTGAGGTTGTGAAGATGGGGCGAGTGACTGCCGGACCCATCAGGAGGGGAGGGGGGGGGGGTGAAAAAAGAAACGGGGGAGGTGGAGAAAAAAAAGTTGATTCCTTGTGTCTGGGTTAAGGGTGTAAGTCTGCACCTCTGCAAAGATTTGGGGGGGGGGGGGGGGGGGGGGGGGGGTTGCCCAGCCCCCTGTTTGAAACAGCCATCTCTGGGATGTAAAAAAAAATAAAAATAAAAAACACATTTTAAAAAGCTCTAAATAAATTGACTGGATTTCCACCTCTCACAAGTGTGTCATTGTATGTTTCTTCATTCCCTAATCATCCTTGCAATGGCCGCTGTCATTGTCAGAAGAGACTATAGTGTCCGCGGTTGCTCGGCCTGCCGTGGCTGACTGCTGCTAAAACACGCCCTCATGGTCCACACTTTTACGGCTTTAACAGCCCAGACACTCGCACAACAGAGCACTTTATACACTCAAAGTTGCTGACCGCCATGTAAAAATGATTATGTTAATGAACTGAACTAATATGAAATTAACTGCAGTGGACTACAGCAGAGATCTGGTGGCTAAATGCATTAATAAATTGGCTGTAAAGCAATCTTCTTCTGCTAAAAAAGAAACACTTTTAAAAGTGCTTCAATAAAACCAAAAAGCTTATTGGACAGTGAAACTGGAGTTTAAACTGGCTCCCCAAAGGTACAGAGCAGAAGACTTGGATGTCCTGTGGTTCGGCTCACTCATCATGTAGGTGGAGTCTGGCCTCTCAATATACTGCCGATTTTGACATCATTCCGCAACAGACAGATACTAGATGACATGGGCCCGGTGTCATCACAAATCTGGTCCCCCCAAAATGGGTCCGGGGTTCCTTTGGGGGTCTCGCGTTGGTGGAGAACTATATAATTTTGTGTCACAAAAGATACTATCTTTTGCCTCCGCCAGTGTAAAATAGGCTACTGTAATGTGAACTTAGCTAGCTGTAGTACATTAGAGAATTGCTATTTACTTCGGCGTTATCAAATGTTTGCTATTAATTTTGGTGTTAATTACAGCACTAGCCAGCTAGCCAAGTTCACATTGTCCTACAGCGACCCGTTTTGGGGGGGGGGGGGGGGCCCGATTTTGTCGTAACACCAGCACTCATATCTCCCTCTTAAACCCCAGTCAGGAAGCACTAAATATGTAACCATTTGTGTGCATTGCTCCTGGAATGACAGGTCCATATAAACCAACCGGAAATGTGAAATGGCCAAGAGCGTCATTAATTAAGCTATACTGAAATTTAGTGCATCTTTTCAAGTAAACGTTACACAACCAGTCCCCCCATGACACCTACTATCCATCCCGGGGACTATCATTATTATAATATAACCAAGGCCACAGAAAGCAAGAATAAGAATACATTTGATTTCCCTCCACAGTTGAGGTGACATTGACAATAAAAGTTTTCTGAGTTTAAAAAAAAAATAAATAAAAGAATAAAAAAATAAAAAACCTTTCAGCTGGTGATATTTGGGTGCAAAAAAAACAATGAAGAAAAAAAAACAAAATGAAATAAATAAATGGGAAAAACATAAACAAAAGCATCGACACACTCTGTTGCAGAAAGGTAAAGATAGATGTCTGGGGCATTAGGTGACGTTTCTGAGAAGGGGTAGGGGCAGAGGAGCCCCTTTTAAAAGGGGCAGCTGGCGTTCCTGACTTTAGGCAGAAACCTTTGGCAGGCCCGCAGAGAGCCCTGGGGGAAGGTTACCCCTCAAACGGCCCCTTTCATTTCCCTGCTCGTCCGCTTACAGCTGTAATTAGCCAGCGACGCCTTGCACCACGTCTGAATGCTAACTCTGCGTCTGTTTACCGGCTGCGCACCGTCGCCCTCCCGCCCCCCGGCCGCCAAAAAACATCATTCGCACCCAGGATCTGAAGCAAGGAGGCAGAGGAGTTGGGCACCTGCCATGGCCCGGGGGTGCTGCTTAATTCAAAGGGTTTTTTTTTAACGTTCATTTTTCATTAAAAAAAAACAAAAAAAACAAAACAAAAAACAAGGATGTCTCTATTTTCGAATAATTAGGGGGCGCGTCCAGGACTGCGGGTCTCTCGGCGCCCTGTGTTATTGATCACCTCATTGGAGGGCTTGTTTTCGGAAGCGGCAGCGGATGGCTTTGCGGTTTCTTTGGGCCGAAACGCACTTTATTTCAGTCACTGTGAAAAGTTCTAGTGTGTCGCACTTTTCAGTCAGAGCCATAAGGAGGAGGGGGTCCAATGCTTGGGGGGGGGGGGGGGGGGGCAGGCGATGGTCCTCCATCTCCACCTGCTGACTTAAATGCTATTGCAGTGGTCCTCAACCCTGTCCCTGGAGATCTACCGTCCTGTAGGTTGTCACTCCAACCCTCATTTGGCACGCTTGATTCTACTAATTAGCAGCTCTACGAGATCTCTGGCTGTTGAGTGAGGTGTTGCTTTGTTAGGGTTGGAGCGAAAACATACAGGACGGTAGATCACCAGGAACAAGGCTGGGGGCCACTGCACTATTGTATTTCAATCAAAATGCCTGCAGATCACAAAGACAGCCCTTCATTCCCATACATTGTAAGCCATTTAAAAAAAGACATTTAAAAAGTAGCTAAGTTATTTACACGGCTGAACTGAACAAATGAAGGTAGTATTTTAAAAGTTTTCACCTTTTTCTTTAGCAGGAGGAAACTGGAGGCACACTGCCCGTGGCAAAGAAGACACTCATCTAACTGACTGGATGCTTTCTCCGGGGAAATTAAACGACGACACGCGTTAAACGCTCAACACCTCTCTCCACCAGCGTTAACCACTTAACACCTGAAACGCAACCCATCGCAGCATGTCCTCCAACATCGGCGACAACTTAGCACCTTAACACCGCCAGCACTTAACGCTACATCACTGCATTACGGGCTGATCGCATTACCAAAACATTGCCACCCTCAGGCCCCTGCCTACAGGAATTGTCTTCACACTTATTATGACATCACAAAGAGTCCCTCTGATCACTGCATGAACAGGATTGTGATTTCAGTTTATTTTACAGTCCTTATTTATTCAAAATAAAGAACAGAAATATGGCGAGCAAAACGGTTTTAAATTCGTAGCTGTTGCATCCGTTATGGATTCTTTGCAACGCTATTTTTCACTTCTGTACAGCTCATTAGTGCGTTTGGCCTCATGGTTTCCCCAGTTGGGGTAGGAAAGAGGGTCACGGGGTAACCCAACCCACCCAGCAGACACAGGCAATCACAGCTTTACCGTAGGAGGAGGGGAAAAGGCTGTCACAAAATGACTAGGGCGGGTAATGAACGGTAGCGTAAAACTCACAAAGCGCAATGACTCACAAGGACAGCTCCCAACATGGGCACATTCTGCCTGCTGAGAGACAGAGAGAGAGAGAGAAAGACAGAGACAGAAAGAGAGAGAAAGACAGAGACAGAGAGAGACAGACAGAGAGTGAGTGAGAGAGAGAGAGAGAGAGAGAGAGAGAGAGAGAGAGAACAAGAGAAGAAACAGAGGGGAAGCAAGGAAGAGAGAAAAACAGAGGGAAGGAGAGGGGGGGAGAGAGAGGGAAAATGCCTGATAGGGGTGTCATTATAACGGCTCTTAACGAGGGCAGAGTGAGGTCACAAATCCAGCTGGTGAATGCTTTGGAGAAAGGCGTGCGACACGTCTGTCGGGAAGAGGTGGGGGGGGGGGCCAAAGACCCGCGCCGCTGGGGCAATGCCGGCACATTTTTTGGCAGGTTTACACCCCCTGGGGGCGGTGGGGGTGGGGGGTGGCTTGCAAGATTCCAGTCCTATGTGAAGTTTTGGTATAAAAGCACCCCCCCCCACCGCCACAAACCCCCTCCCCCTTATTACTAAGAGAGTAATACAGACATGTTCACGGCTAGTTTAATTACAGACCCCCCCGCCCCGCCCACAGTCTCCATTAGGAGCTTCACCCAACTGTGACCGAATCATTTCACTGGTGTTCTAGTTACCCCACTGTGTGTTTAATTAGTTCAATAGAACAGCAATTATAAAAAAACAAGATCCCCCCCCCCCCCCCCCCCCCCCGACTACACAATGCCAGACGCTTTGCTGTCGATCCGCACTCTGTCTCCATAGCAGGGGTTCGACTGAAATGCAAAAAATAAATAAATAAAGGAGATTAACAGCGGAAGGCATTCATCCCGCGCCCCTTTCAAACTCACATCCCCCCCGCCCCTCTTTCAAACTCACATCCCACGCCCCTTTCAGACTCACATCCCGCGCCCCTTTCAGACTCACATCCCCGCGCCCCTTTCAGAATCACATCCCCCGCCCCTTTCAGAATCACATTCCCCGCCCCTTTCAGAATCACATTCCCCCGCCCCTTTCAAACTCACATTCCCCGCCCATTTCAAACTCACATCCCGCACCCTTTTAAACTCACATCCCGCGCCCCTTTCAGACTCACATCCCGCGCCCCTTTCAGACTCACATCCCGCGCCCCTTTCAGACTCACATCCCGCGCCCCTTTCAGACACATCCTGCTCCCCTTTCAGACTCACATCCTGCGCCCCTTTCAGACTCACATCCCCGTGCCCCTTTTAAAACTCACATCCCGTGCCCCTTTTAAACTCACATCCCGCACCCCTTTCAAACTCACATCCCCCCGCCCCTTTCAAACTCACATCCCGCGCCCCTTTCAGACTCACATCCCGCGCCCCTTTCAGAATCACATCCCCCGCCCCTTTCAGAATCACATTCCCCGCCCCTTTCAAACTCACATTCCCCGCCCATTTCAAACTCACATCCCGCACCCTTTTAAAACTCACATCCCGCGCCCCCTTTCAGACTCACATCCCGCGCCCCTTTCAGACTCACATCCCGCGCCCCTTTCAGACACATCCTGCGCCCCTTTCAGACTCACATCCTGCGCCCCTTTCAGACTCACATCCCGTGCCCCTTTTAAACTCACATCCCCCGCCCCTTTGAGACTCACATCCCACGCCCCTTTCAAACTCACATCTCCCGCCCCTTTGAGACTCACATCCCCCGCCCCTTTCAAACTCACATCCTATGCCTCGCCTACGTCAGTCACTTTTTTTGCTTAATTTTTGGTTTGTTCCCCTGTACTTGGAGGGAGGGAGGGAGTGTGTGCCCTCTGATTGACAGGTTGCACACTGAGGTGTTGCTCTGTTGGAGAACAGATGTACAAAACTCGCCATTTGGCTCAAAACACAGCCCGTTATGATGCCACTGGTGGCAGGTTCAGGTGGAAACAAACGCAAGCTGTTGCCATGGAAGTGCACCTGCGGATAAACTAACTGAAGTCTGTTACTATGCCAGGATGCCAGTTCCCCGCTGCTGTTTTCCGACAGCACGCATCTGTACATGCAAGCTCAAGGACTGCTGGCACCACATCCCACCAACCAGACACACTGAGCCACTACACTGCTCTGCGCACCCTGGAAACCGCCATCAGGGGGAGCCCTTGAGTTTACTCTGCCCAATGTAGAAGAGCAGAATCAAAGCCATAGGGGCATCTGGTTCAGTATCACACCCACAAACACAGAAACACTCACACACACGCACACGCACACGCACACACACACACACACACACACACACACACACACACACAACACACACACACACACACAGTGGAGGTCACGGGTGCATTTATAAACTCCGATATAATGGAATCCCAACCCACCTGTGATTTATCCAACAACAACAATTACACCAGGATTTAAAGAGTGTTTCCTCAGAGAGAAAGACATGGGAGAGAGCGATTGAGAGAGAAAGAGACTCTATAGTCACACAATGAGAGGCTTCTCCACTTTTCATATTTATAAAGAGTTCATAAAGACCATACAGTACCCTATGCTATGTGTGTGTTCAGCGGGACACTCTGGCTATTCACACCATTCACCCCTATGCACAGCTATTCACCCCGACCTATTCAAGCCTATTCATGCTACTCACACAAGTTATCACCCGTATTCACCCCTATGCACAGCTATTCACCCCGTCCTATTCAAGCCTGTTCATGCTAGTCACACAATTTATCACCCGTATTCACCCCTATGCACAGCTATTCACCCCGACCTATTCAAGCCTATTCATGCTACTCACACAAGTTATCACCCGTATTCACCCCTATGCACAGCTATTCACCCCGACCTATTCAAGCCTATTCATGCTACTCACACAAGTTATCACCCGTATTCACCCCTATGCACTGCTATTCACCCCAACCTATTCAAGCCTATTCATGCTACTCACACAAGTTATCACCCGTATTCACCCCTATGCACAGCTATTCAGCCAAACGCACTGCTATCCACCTCTGTGCACTTCTGTTTACCCCTCTGAACCGCTATTCATACCTCTACACTACTACTCACCACCCCTATGAACCGCTATGCAATCCCATATTCACTAGCATGCATTGCTATTCAAGCCTATTCACTGCAATTCACCCCTATTCACTGCCGTTCATCCCATATGCAGTTCAATTCACACATTCTTCAACCATATTCACTCCTATTCCCCACTACACCCTGCCGTGTAGCTCAAACCTTCCTCAAAATTCAAAGCCCTTCAAATGTTTGAGGGGACAAGAGTTAGGGTTATCGGGCTCTGTAACTGGGAGAGGCAGCTGGTTACACATTAACAGTAATGTACTATATAGTGTATATACATTCAATAAATAGCTTATATAATGTTATACGTACTAAATATACTGCAGTGTTTCCCCCTACCGTAGATATTAGTGGGCGAGCCCACCAATCGCCGACACCCCCCTTCCCCCAACAGTTTCCAGCAGGGATGGGCAAAACTCGGGACAAAAAATTCTCTAAATCTGCCGTAGCCTATTTCAATTTAAACCGACGCGCTACCCAAATTATAGCAATGACATGTCTTTAAATATAAAGTTGTAAAAGCAGCCACAGAGCGGACTTCAAAAGCAAATACTGTGATCTCTAGAGGGCAAATAACGAAATGGCGGGGTAGTAGCCTACAGAGGGGACAACTTCAAATGCGTTGAGAGGATAGGCTACAACGGTAGGATATTAAATGAATATATTTTCAGTAACAACAAGAAATGTCCAGAAAGCTTTCCTTTAATAAGAACAGTCACACCGATGGACATGGTATTTATTTGCCTAGTTTTGTGGTACATTTTCAAAGTGAAAGCTCTCATATTGATGTTACTGAGAATCAGATGGCGGGCCGGATGCTACACGGCTGATATCTTACATGATTTTGCATGGTTACAGGCTACTGTTGGAGTATGTTAGGCTCACCGTCGTAAAGTTTACATTTGACTTTATTTTATGAAATGTCCCTCACATTGAGACAAAGCATTTCGAGGAATGTCGGTTAGAGTTTCGCCATGCGCGCAAGCAGACGCCGTTCTTACTAGAGTTTATCAAGGGAACATTTTCCCCATGTCTATATCACCTCACGCAATTGTCAAAGCCGACACCAGATCAGCACTTTTAAACACGGGCCTACGACAGGTGAGAGCCTACTATTCACAGTGAGAATAGGACACTGTAAAAGAAAATGGTTATAAAATAATAATTGATTGGACTTTTTGGATTGGATTTTTATCATCAAAAAAAATGGATATCTTGAATTAGGCTAATGTAATTAGGATAATGTAATTCATTGATATTTGAATTAGGCTAATGTAATACATGGTCAGTCATCTTAAAGGTAAACCTGAGACATTTTGAAATATGCAGTAGCCTAACTGAAATCAATATGTAACCTTAATTATTGTAGGCTAATGTAGTTTTATAAAATTTTTGTCTGCGACACACTTAAAGCAAGTTTTTGTTGTGTTTCATTGTATTATATAATAAATAATTATACTCCGAACCATCCCATCGTCCCCCCCGTCCACAACCGCCCAACCCCCCGCCCCCCCCCGTCTCCCAGTCCACAACACCACCCACTAATAAAAAATATCTAGGGGAAACACTGTACTGTATGTATACAAGTTCATTTATACACATAAATGATATCAATGTTATATGTATACTATATACATGTGTGTGTATATATACTACATATACAGTATATACTATATATTATAAAATATAGTGCATTTACCACCTGCAGCTGTTCAGGTCGCAGTCCCTATGGATGGCTTGGTCAAAGGTCAGAACAGAGCAACATGTCCACTTCCTGTATAGCTGAGCATGTACTGTGCCTCAATCGGCCCCTATACTCTGGCCTTGACTGGCTCTCCTCCTGCTGATAATCAGATGGCCCTTCATCTCCTGGACCCCTGGCAGTAAGCTGCTTTTCATGGCGAGGTGTTCTCCCGGTTTGATCTCTGGAATATTTCTAATCAGACCTCAAATACTGTCAGCAAGCATTAAGGGGTGTCAGTCAGAGACTGGCCCCGCCCCATCCCTTCATTCCACGGTTCCAGGACAGCAATGGCTGGTGGGATTAACCCCCACCCAAACACACCCCCCGTCGTCTTTTTTGTCAATTCCCTGGACACCAATGCTTCCGTGCCACGCCCCCCCCACCCCACCCAAAAAAAAAAAAAAAAAAACCGGCTGTGGAGTGTGAAAACCCCTGATCAGCACCTGGGCAACCTTTCACCCATGACACAATGGGGTCACCCCATAAAGAGATTTACAAGGGTAGATACCCCCCTCCACCATCTTTTCTCTTTGTGCACCAGGTCACCATAGGGCTTCTGGCAGGCAGCCATCAAAACGGCATCTTTTTGGGTCAAAAGATTATCACCCCACCACCCCCCTCCCCCAAACCTTCAGTACATCGCTTCTGGAAAATGTGCCGACAATAAGTGGGGGTGCTGGGGTACGTGCGTGAGGGAGGGGTGCGTTTCACACGCGTATTAGAAGGGAAAGTGTGGAAATGAAACAGCGCGCAAATGCTAACAGGATTTCGGGGTTCTGTGTGCAGGGCCCGTGAAGGCCGCTGAATAGGTCAGACAGCGGATGCGACGCAGACTCCCAGAATCCTCAGCGCCGCCGGGGCTGAGCCCCAGGTCAAAAGGCTGGCTGGGACGGAGGGGGACCCGTTCCTAATTTGTTGGGACAAAACCGGGATCAGATTTTCTGCCCTGACACTTGTTAAACACCGAGACTTCTCTCCCCTTTCAAAGCAACCAAATACCATTATCCATGGAGAGAGAGAGGGAGAAAGGGAGAGAGAGGGGGAAAGAGAGGGAGGGAGAAAGAGGGGAGAGAGGGACAGACAGACTCATGAACACACACACACACACACACACACACACACACACACACACACAACAATAGATCAGACTGCCGTTTAGTGATGGTGCACACACACTCTCCACTAAACACAAACACAAACAGACAGACCCTCTCTCACATTTGCGCAGTGCATCACGTGTAGGAGGGAGTTAGAGCGTTCTCCCTCGCTGCCCTGCTGGTTGGCCATGCCATTGCTTCCATTAAGCTCATTAATTAGGCTGTTAATTAGCCGCTTGCAGTTTACGGCCAGGCTGCATCTGTGTTTGATATGGGACAGCGCTGGGTCAGAGGAGAGCGCTGGGTCAGAGGACAGCGCTGGGTCAGGGAACAGGGCCAAGACCAGAGTTCCACTCACGTTCTCACCTCTCACACTCCCTCACACTCTTTACGCCCTCTTATAGAATAACTTTTATTTTCCTGCTAGGGAACTTCAGTTGTAGCCCCAGCAACAACAAAAAAGACATAGACAGTGTGGCAGACCCACAACGCACAAACAAACATATCAAATAAAGACATTCAATAGAATCATTGCATTAATCAAACGAATTAAAGGGTAAGTTCGCTATTTTGGACCTTGGACCCTATTTGCGGTCCGTCTTCCATGAACCTGACCCATGAAGTCCATTTTTTCGGCTGATCGGGTCCAGTATTGAGTTCGGTACAGATTTCCTGTAGGCTCTCACTGGGCTACAATGGAAGTGAACGGGGCAATCAGAAATGTTCGATAAATGTGCTTTCATGTACAATAAATGAGACGGGAAGCTCAGGGTGTATTGTTACCCGGTCTCAGTATGCTCTCCTGTGAAATGTATCTCAATCCGAACATTTTTACGTGCTTGGCATGGCTTGGAAGTAAGCATTTCTCTGTTGCTTGTTTTCGCTGCTCCCGCGGAGTACTATGTGTCGGGGGTAGGGGAGCGGGAAGGTGTGCCGGCCGTTTACGAAACTATCTATGTGAGCAGTCTGCGTTTGTTTACCTGCAGCAACGTAGGCTACAATTTCCACAAAAAAACTTGGATGATGGATGACTATAATGATTACGAAGACGAAGAATTCGATTTTGACTTTGACGTTACTGGCTACAGATTTGAGCCAGAATACACGGACACGGAACTACAAGAGATGGATGATAAGAGAGCAAGAGAAGAGAGAGAGGCTGAAGTGCGCAGGTAATGTTATCCGAAGTCGCTGCCGAGACTAGACCAAGAATTTCGGGGGACTTTTGGTGTTCTTGCAAGAGGTGCAAGCAGATGCCAGAGAGGAGGAAAGTTTGTGTTGTAGGGAGTGGGATCTGTTGCTACCGAATGCCATTGAAAACCTGGATGTATCCGTGGATGACTCTGACTGAATCATCTCCATTGATTACCATTACACTATGACTGCCAACAGATATGTGATAGATGAGAACTTTGGACAGGACACCATGCGTCAAGCATTTGTAAATAAAACATTATAGAATTGTAAAAAGTTATAGTTGATGAACGTTTCCGACAGTTTTGTTACAAGAAAACAACTTATGTCAAGCTCGGATTTTGTTAGTTGGTATTGAGTGCTGGGTCAGAGGACGCGCTCAAAAAAATTAAAATGTTAGTAACGTTATAGCTAAATATAACTCAATCTTTCTGGGTCAGAGAACGGAAGCCTGTGAAAACTGGTATTTGAGCGTCCAGACATTTTATTCCCACAACCGGGGACTGCACATTCGCGCACCATTGCTGTGATGAATTAATACAAATGATGATTAAAAAAACTGCGTTACAAATATTTCTGCTGTAGGCTACTAGCTAGTAAACTCCAACGGGAGGTCAGGATTTGTGATCAACTGCTTTTCAAGCGCCCCCCCCCCCCTCTCTACAACGTAGCTAGACTGCGGAAGTTTACAGTGCGATGTAGTGCGGTCGGAGAAATAGTTCTGTTTCAAATGGAACTGTTGTTTCAACGTTCGGTTTGCGTTTGCGATAGCCTACATTTCACAGGAGAGCATACTGAGACCGTAAGAATACACACTGAGCTATAAAAGCACATTTATCGTTGTTTTTCCATAACATTTCTGATTGCCCCGTTCACTTCCATTGTAGCCCAGTGAGAGCCTACAGGAAATCTGTACCGAACTCAATACTGGACCGATCAGCGAAAAAATGGACTTCATGGGTCAGGTTCATGGAAGACGGACCGCAAATAGGGTCCAAGGTCCAAAATAGCGAACTTACCCTTTAAGTGAATTAAAGTGTATTAGCCTACAGCCAAACATCATGATTAAAAACAGCCCCCGCTGTCCCGAGATGTCCAGTGTTATCTCTCCCCTTTTTCTCTCTCCGTCTGTATCTCTCTCTCTTCCTCCTCACGCCTTCCCCTTTCTATCAGTCTTTCTCTCCCCTTTCCCTGCCTCTCTCTCTTTCTCTCCCTGTCTCTCAGTCTGTGTCTGTCCCTCCCATCTAACCACCCCCCCCCCCCCCCCTTCTCTCATTGGAATTACAGTGTCAGTATCGCATTCCAAAAGTAACAATAAAACATTTCCTCCCACAATTCAACTGAAGCTGCTTTGCTGATATGAAATACACATGATGTGTACAAAGACAAAGCAAAAATAAATAAGCCAGAACTGATTTTTGGGAACACAGCCCCTAATATGAATCCCCATGTGGCCAGGCGTTCGAATCCCTGCCACGGTGCTTTCTGCACAGTGATCACATCTCTACCTGCAACCTTATCCGCGTTCCCCCATGTGAATAAAGCAAAAAAACACATAAAGGGGGACGGACTGTCCGCTCAGCACTTATAACTCCTTATTTGGTGTCATTCACATGTACAATTATATAATTGAAATATAATTGTATTTTATGAAAGCTTATTTTAAATTTATCATAAATTCCAGAACTATTTCTGAGAAAGTAATTTAAATTTAATTAATCCTAATTCTTATCTGAAACTAAACGAATAAATCCTTCAACCCCCCCGGCCTCCCCTCCTCGAGTACTGACTGTACAACGTTAATGACTGTAGAGAATCCTTGTGTACATTCAGTGATTTAATTTCAGGGGTAGAGCTCCGAATACAAAGAGTCTGACCATTTTTGCTTTGAGACCTTTTCAATCACGGCATGGTTTAAGAGCAGGAAGGGGGTCGCCTTTAAAAGTCATCTCCCTGTTCTACCGTGTAAAAAGCAAGGGGTCGTTTTAAAAGGCCATCAACTTTCTACAGTGAAAAATGCAATAGGCTATTTAAACGGACTTCAATGTTGCAGTGTAAAATGCGATCTGAAGTCTCATTTTAAGCGGTGGGTCATTCAACGGCACTCAATGAATTCTATTGATTACAAAGCGGAGGGTTCTGGTTTGTCAGCCATGATTTGTCAGCCATTCTCATCTTTCTCCAAAGTTTCTGTAACAAGCTCCCTGCCCCCTTTTAATTATTATACATTTTTGTCCACTCGGAAAATAACCATGACAACCAATTAAGTTTATTTACTACCATTTACATTATTACTTTATTTGTACTGTTTTACATGGTATCCATTTGAATTTACTGGGGATGGTTTAAATGATAAAAGGTAGTACAGCTGTGCCCCCAACTGGAATTGGAACCTGCAACCTCCTAATCACTGGTCACTATGGACACAGTGAGAGGTACATTTTTGTCCTAGTTTGTCCGAGTCCAGCTGTCTGACATAGTGACTAGTGACTACTGTGTAGGCCTATGAGATCTATCACTCCGTGATCACTTTCCCGTGACGTGACTTTATCCAATAGGCTATTTTCTGTGACAAACACCCGGAGTTAACAGACATGACAGCAATCAATTTAGCAACTGACACAAGATTATAGTTTACCATTACCTCTTCTCTTAGCCTAAGAACGCAGGTAGGCTATCGGTAAGTTGGTTTTCTTTTTCATCCACTTTCGAATATCCATGATATCTGTTTCACTTTTCAGCTTTCGCTAGCTAAGCAAAGTGAGGTTTTGTGCCTCACTGTCTGTCGCACACATGATCAACGTCGTAGGTGGCCATACAACCACTTGACCTCTGTCAGCGTCCAATCGTATTTTAGGCCAACACTATTTTAAAACAGTTTTTTTAAATTGTATAAAAAGATACTATTTACTTATGTGAGGGTATGCCTACTACTGCTACTAGTAGGCCTATAATAATAATAATAATTAATAGGGTCATTTTTGTTTGTCAGCAGCTAGGGGTAGGGACGGGCGGGGGGCACAGAGGTCGTGTATGGGGGGGGGGGGGGGGGGATTCCATATGAAATATGAAATCACAACAGGCAGAAAGGTTTGTTATTGTGGAAATCGTTTCCATTCAAATGTATAAGGAATGGTTTCATGTTTTTATAAAACTGCCTTTTCATTCTGAGTTGATTATATATTGTACCTCAGATTTTTTTCCAAAATTATTGTTCAGTGTCCCTGTTACGGCTGCCTGTCTTACCCCTGCTGTGCTGTCTTGTTTTCCCCTCCTCCAGAGGTAATTGACTGATTGGAGTCACCTGGCCCACGCCTTTAAAAGACTGGCTTGTCCAGCCTTCAGGAGTTGCTGTTCTTTTGTTCCTGTGCTTCCGAGTGAGACGGTTTTTCTCTCCTTCACGGTCTACGACCGAGTTCGTTGGACTGTGGGTTTTCTTTATTTTCTTCATCTACTGACCTATTTCCTTTGCTACACATATTTACATTCATAGACGCATATATACATATACATACCTGCATTCACGCACCCATACGCTCCCTACCCCTTTTCCCACCTGGTGTAAATAAATATATTTTCTTATTTCGCAACTCAACGTCTCTGTGCCTTTTATGTTGCGGTCATTCAGGGAGTGGCTGTAACATAAAATTGGGGGCTCGCGTCCGGGATCTGGACGTTTTCGAGTCATTTTGATGGACCATTTGATCCATTGTTTTGATAGCCAGTATTATCGTGTTCTAATTGGTTGCAGTGCGCTGCTACTTTCGGAAGCGTTGTTTTTGATTGGACTTCGCTTTTTCTCACTAACTACTGTTTATGCACTATCAAGGAAGTAGTAGTTGTATCCCTGTCTTTGGGGGATGTTTACAGAGGTTGCTTTGTTTAGCGATTTTACTGTGTGGCTTCTTGGCTTGAAGCTGTAGTTTCACGTGTTTAGTACTGTTTTGCCAGTCTTAATTGGCGTTATGGTCGTGAATCGACTGTGTTTTGGTACGTTTTTTGCGTGGTAAACTGCTTTTGCTACTTTAAGTGTTTTGGTAAGTAGTGAGAATATTTGCTGTGGCCTGAGCAGTGTTTGAGGACATTTTCCCTGGTTGTCTGTGATAATTAAAGTTGCAGCAATACAATTTAGTTGTCTTGTTGAGCTGTTTGGGACACTAGCTATTGTCATTATTGTGAGCTTTGCGCTCCTATTTTTGAGACTAGTTTCTTTTAAGTCTCCGTTTTGCCTGTCTTAGAACCTGTTTCTGGTCTTCCTGGTGCATTCATTCACCTTTCGAAGGAGCTGAAGACGCAGCGTCGAACGGGGTTTGATTGTTCCTTGAGGTCCTAGACAGGAATCTACCCTGTGTTCCCTGGGGGAGAGTCTCTTTCCTTGACCGGAGGAGCTAAACACGTAGCGCTGGTTAGGGCTTGATCTCTCTTTCTGTGGGCCTAGGTGGATTGTCTAGGGACGGCAGTACTTTTCCTGGCTGTCAGTAGCCTTATTTTTATTTTATTTTTCTCTAAAAACTAAGTGGGATTGCTCAAATTGATATTTGACTGGTTAAAAATGGCATCTAAAACTGAGGACTTTATTTTAGATCCGTCTGAAACCATACTTGATACTTTCACTAAAGATCAATTGTTGAGTATTTCTGAACATTATGGTATTGAGATTCCCAGTAAAAGACTTAAGGAGAATGTTTAAAACAATTCTCAAAGCTTCCTTAAGTGACCTTGGCATTCTGATCATTAAACCTGACCTGTCGCCTCCCGGCACTCCTACCTCCAGTCCTCCGCAAATGAGCGAATCTGAAATCGAACTGAGGCTAAAAGAATTGGCTTTTACAGACAAGCAACATGATCGTGAATTTCAGTTGAATTTGCGGAGGTTAGAAATTGAATCGGAGGAGCGAGAAAGCTCTTCAAGAAATTGAATTTAAAAAATTGGAGCTTGAAAGCAGAAGTGCCTCAAGTCGCTTTGTAGACCCAGCTCGTGCAGAGTTTAATGTGAGTAGGCAGATACGAATGGTCCCACCGTTTTCTGAGGAGGAGGTGGAAAAATATTTTGCCCATTTTGAGCGTGTTGCCACTTCATTGAAATGGCCCGCCAATGTTTGGACTATTTTGTTGCAGTGCGTTTTAACTGGTAAAGCCAGAGAGGCCTATTCCTCGCTCACTTTGGATGAGAGCTCTGATTATGAGATTGTGAAAACGGCAATTCTCCGTGCCTATGAACTTGTGCCTGAAGCCTACCGTCAAAGGTTCAGGGGCTATAAAAAAACTGACAAACAAACTTATGTGGAATTTGCAAAGGAAAAAGAAACTTTGTTTGACCGGTGGTGTACGTCACAGTTGGTGGACAACCAAGGATCAGCTGCGAGATCTAGTGGTCTTGGAGGAATTTAAAAACTGTCTTCCAGACCCTATTGTCACCTACGTGAATGAGCAGAAGGTTACACAAGTTTTAAAGGCTGCAGTTCTGGCGGACGAATTTGTTTTAACCCATAAGACTCTTTTCTTATCAAACCCCTCATCCCGTTTTGAGCGACAAGCACGCTTTGAAAGAAACGGTGAGTATAATAATTTTAATAAAATTGGTACTTTTAGCTCAGAAAAGAAACCATTTTTCACTTGTGATAAAAATAAAGAAAATCATCGTACCACTACTCTGAGTAAATCTGGTAATGAGCGACCTTGTGCTTATTGTAAATCTTTAGGTCACCATATCAAGGAATGTCCTAAACTCGCAAGGAAAAATTCTAAACCTCACTTGTTAGTTAACACGCAATCAAAAACTTTGCCTTGCTCTGTAACTGGTTCATTTCCTGAGGGAAAGGAAAGCTCTAGTTATTCACCTTTTCTCCTAACGGGAGTTGTCTCTTTGCCAGGTACACCTGGTGTGACAATTAAAGTACTTCGTGATACCGGCGCCGCTCAGTCGTTCATTCTTGCTGACGTATTGCCCTTGTCCGACAGTACTTCCCTTGGTTCCAGTGTGTTGGTACAAGGCGTGGCGATGAATTATATTGATGTTCCATTGCACAAAGTCACACTGGATTCAGAACTAGTCACTGGTGATGTTGTGGTTGGGGGTACGTCCCAGTCTTCCTATTGAAGGCGTGTCTTTCATTCTGGGGAACGATTTAGCTGGTGGTAAGGTTTTCCATAACCCAGAGGTTACCTCCAACCCTGTCAAATCCATGAGTGATTTGAGTTGTGTTGACGCATTATCACCAGAACAATTGATTGCAGAGCAAAGTAAAGATCTCTGTATTTTTGACAAACTTAAAAATCCCCCTTGATTTCCCTATGAAACGTCTGTATGGCCAAGAGTTGGCGTTTCTCCCCGTTCCTGGTTCTGCTTTGCAGCCTCGCTGTGGCAGCCCCTACGCAATTGGGACAGAAGTAGGGGAGTTGGATTGTTTGCCCGTTGCTCCGGAGCACAAAGGAGGCTTGTATCACGTTGACAGGTTGAACGCTAATGACCAAGGTGCTCAATGTCCTGAGAAGCCCGTACTGACCTGCTCTCTCTCTCCATCGGAGGAGCTGCCTGTTGCCTCTCCTATTTTCCCGGAGGGGGATATGGATGAGGTGACTGGGCGCTCTAGATGTGTGGTTGAGGGGTGTTGTGAAAGTTCAGAGATGTTGTGTGGTCTCATCTCTACTGCTGAAAGGGTGGATATTTTTGGTCAAATTGATTCGCATAAAGCCTTGTTTCCGGAAGTGATGCGACCAAGATCAAAATGTAAATACTTTCTTTTTCTCTTTGTGACGTATGAGGGAAGGACCGATAACTATTTGTGTTGGCCGTTTCAAATGGAGTACCCGGCCATCATTTGCATGTTCCCGTGTATTGCATTACAATACTGGAATGGTATTGTAATGCTGTATATTGTATAGTTGGGTACTTAAAATTCTGTGGTAGGTGTTTCTGACTACTGCAGAAATAAACTTGTTTTTTTTAAAAATTGTTTTTCTACATTTTAGTTTTACAGGATGCCTGTATACACCGTGAGTTATTCTCTGTAGCCTATGGCCACAGTTTGGTCAAGGGGGTGTTACGGCTGCCTGTCTTACCCCTGCTGTGCTGTCTTGTTTTCCCCTCCTCCAGAGGTAATTGACTGATTGGAGTCACCTGGCCCACGCCTTTAAAAGACTGGCTTGTCCAGCCTTCAGGAGTTGCTGTTCTTTTGTTCCTGTGCTTCCGAGTGAGACGGTTTTTCTCTCCTTCACGGTCTACGACCGAGTTCGTTGGACTGTGGGTTTTCTTTATTTTCTTCATCTACTGACCTATTTCCTTTGCTACACATATTTACATTCATAGACGCATATATACATATACATACCTGCATTCACGCACCCATACGCTCCCTACCCCTTTTCCCACCTGGTGTAAATAAATATATTTTCTTATTCGCAACTCAACGTCTCTGTGCCTTTTATGTTGCGGTCATTCAGGGAGTGGCTGTAACAGTCCCCCAGTTAGGGGGTGGGGGGTTAAATAAAGGGTGGGGGGTTAAATAAATAAGTGTAAAGTCCAGAATATAGTTCTTATAAAAGGTTTTGAAAAAAAAAAAGACAGGGAGGGGGGTGAATACTCATAAATTGCAATAGCAATTAATTTTAGACTAGAAAATATGACATTTCCTATATGTAACACCACTTCCGGTCGAAGATAATGGTGACTCCAGCATCCAGTAAACCAACATATGTGACAACTGCAATGTGGATTATGCTTCTTCAGTAGTCCTATATATATAAATAAATATTTATGAACATGTGATATCAAATGTAAATATCCATATAAACATTAATATGGTCTGTGTGGTTATTTATAGGCTGAAATGTAGGGATGGGCACAGCGCTGATTTAACCACAAGGTCACGGGTTTGAATCCTTGGTGGACCACTCACTGACCCAACCATTCACACATGCAGCACTGCTTTAGACCTGCCTAAGTAAGGATGCCTGTCAGAGAACACCAGACCACCCTAAGACCTTGCAATTCACAAACTGTTGTATAATACATAAAAAATCAAGCAATAATAAACACATAAATAAATATGTAAATAAATAAAAACATTGTCACTTCAATTTAATCTGATGCAGAACAAAACATTTCTTATTGTTCCCGTCTGGTCTGGGAATCAGCAGGTTTCAATTTCCAAAGACCGACAACAAACTTCAACTGCACTTCCGAGACCTCCTGTAATAGACAAAGCCCAATAACAAATATCACCCTCCCCCCAACACACTGTAAGATCCAGGAGCAGGAAGCAGAGGAGGGGGGGGCCAAATAATCTCATTTATTGTTCTGAGAACAGCAGTCTACCCCCCCCAGCCCTGCATTGCTCCGTCTCCTGCTGTAAAACTAAGGCCCAGGACCTCTTTAATAAATGAGATCCTTAATGCTTTCTGTCAGCAAACCCAGCTAATCCCTGCAGCACTAATATAACGCTGGCTGACACACGGATGGGGGGGGGGGGGGGGGCGGCGGGTATCACATTTGTCGTCTATTCCGTGGTTATTCTCCATCTCTCCCTCACTCTCCGTCTCCCGTCCTTCTCCGTCTCTTGATCTCTCTCCATCTCCGTTCTCCCCATTTATGTCTCACGCACGCACACACTCACAAACACACTTCTCAGGTCACATCCTTGTGCGTGTGATCACACACTGTTGCTGTGAGGTCCCATATCCCGCCGGTCTGGGTCCCGGCACCATCTCCACCTGCCGTCAGGGGCTTTCGTGCCCTCCACCTGCTGCAGGGACATCTGCTCCCTCGAAAACAGGCGCTGCTCCAACAACGTATACGGGACGTCCCAAGGACGTGAGGAGGAACTTCTTCAACAGAACGCACTTTGAGGGCGAGCAGGATTACGCTCCGATACTGTGACAGGAAGCTTCTTTTACGCAACATCTCGCAGCACCGGTTGCGGACCCACTCTGGGTTTGTAACTGCTCTGTGCGCGATTACAGAACACTGCTGCATATCCTACGGACGCTTCCCCCCACCAAACGGGCAAAAAAAAGCGTGTGACAGCATTATGAGCTCTAACTCTTCTACAGGGTTTATAGCTTCTGCAACCGTTGGTCTGTATCGGTTCAAAGCACTGATTCCTTCCCATTCATCGCAAGACTCAGAGCTACTTACTGATGTGCAGGTGCTGTCAGAAGTATAAAAGGTGAGAAGGAAAATCCTGGCGGTGAGTATCACATCTATTTTTATATTTTTATTTATTTTAAATGGTACCCATGACTTGCACACAACACTGCTCAGGGGAGAATATATGGAGCACTGTTCTACTGGCTCCTGTAACGTCTCTGTAACGTTGCGGCGACGTTGACGGACTGTAGCATTAGCCGGATGAAGGTTTTCCAGGCCACCTTCATAAGAGCGGGAAGCTCAGGCTCCTGTGCGGTAAAAGCAGCTCTATTGTGAGGGGTCAGAGCGCTCCAAACCAGAGCTAATCACTCCGCTTTCATAACCTCCAAGACCGAGGCTCTGTGACCTTTACCTGTCGCTTCCTAATATTTACGGCCTTTTCATCCCATACGTCGTCCGCACGGGATGCCAGTCAACAACGGAGCCCCTGCTCCACTGCCAATCAATCATCCTTCTGCTCCCACTAACAGCCAAATACAAACACAGGCACGCATGCCTAACAGCTGTACTATATCGCGCACGCGCACACAAACAAATGCACACACACACACACACACACACACACACACACACACACACACACACACACACACACACACACACACAGAGAAAAAACAATACACACATGCACACAAAACACACACACATACACACATGCTGTATGCATTGCCATACGACAGGAAAGCTCTGACAGGTAGGATGAATGCAAACCTAAAACGTTGAGGACTTACAATGTAAGTAAGGCAGCTTGATTTAATAAGGTTGAGGGTTTCTGCTGTTATTCTAAGCCTGGCGATCTGGCTTCTTGTGCAGCATTAACATTGATATTAATATGAAACTAAATGAAAGCTGAACCATCGCTGCAGTTCTTCCCAGGGACTTTGAGAAACTGACTGTTATGGGCACTAAATAAACAGGCCTTTTAGAGATGGTGGATTACACTCAGCCACATTCCTAAACACACGCGCACACACACACACACGCACACACACAAACGCATGCATACACACACTCAAACAGCCACGCACGCACGCACACACACACATTTTCTTCTGTCTCACACACGCCCAAACTCAAAACCGCCTCTGCTGTTTGTATGATGATCCCAAAAGGGGAAAAAATCTGACAGCTTCAAAACAGGGAACAAGGAACTTAAAATACGGAGAAAATTCCCGAAGAAATTATTTTTAAAAAAGAACTAAACCATATAAGGTTGTGTACTATGTGGAACAAACTAGGCCCAAACAACTCTCTACAGCCAGTCTATTTTCACCATGTGAGCGATGGCACTGCAGTGTACCTCAGCTCTCTACACTGGGACAGAACCACAGAACCATCCTGAGCTGCAGGTGTGTGTGCGTGTGTGTGTGTGTGTGTGTGTGTGTGTGTGTGTGTGTGTGTGTGTGTGTGTGTGTGTGTGTGTGTGTGTGTGTGTGTGTGTGTGTGTGTGTGTGCGCGCAGGTTCTGCCTCCCTATCCATTGCTAGAAATCACAACCCTGGGACCATGAGTCACTTTATTTACAATTTAATTTTCATATGTCTTTACACCTCCCCTCACGGTTCCTCTTATTCCCGCTCTTTTTTCCCCAGCGGCCCACATGAACGTTCCACAAATGCCCCGCTCAAAACTGGTGTATTGTGGGACATAAAAGGACTGATTAATCTGTAGCTCATTAACAGCAGCATCAGGCACACCTGCCCCACACGCGGTTCCAACGCGAAAGCACCATATGTGAGGTTTTTGGGAAAAGCACAAGTATTAGTCCACTCGCAGACCAAAGACACATCGCCATTAGCTTTCCAAGGAGATCAAGGATACCGGACACAGGTGAAATTTTGGCAGGTTCTCCAGCTGGATGTTCAGAGGTCACCAAGGTCGTGAGCCTAACTCACGGATATGGAATCTGCAACCTTCCACGCGCCAAGCTGCCATGTTCAAAAAGCTACTTCCAGTCATTAAAGCGCAGCGACACAGAGAGAACGTCTCCGAGGAGGCATTCTGAAGCTTTCTGAAGCATTATGGAGCATGGCGAAGCGTGTGTGGAGCCAAGGCCAGGCCCGCATGGGGGGTAAAGAGAGGAAGTCATTCTACACATTCATGAGGAAGCAACGATTTCACGGCCTGGGAGCTGCTTGAGCCACATGGCAAATGGCAAATGTGGTCATGTGACCATTCCGGGCGCAAACGCCACAGTTCCGGAAAACCAATCCCAATGCATTCCAGAGCTCCTCTACGCTAATGTTGAAGGTGTGAGGGTCTGTATAAAGGGGGGGGGGGGGGGGTACACTACCTTCTCAGTGTCAAAAAACCTTCTCAAAAGATCTCTGTCCATTTGGCACTCTTCGGCAAATCAAACGACTCCTCCACTCTCATTTATAAGCGTGACAAAAGGGCCTGGGCGGGCCACGCTTGGGATTTCTGTGTAATAATTACAGCTAAAGCTGAACTTTCAAGGCAACATGCAAAGTGGACTCCAAAGGTCTGGAGAAATAATTTTATTTTAAAGTCTCATCAAGTGAAACATCAATACTGGGGTCGTTTCTTTTTTGTAAATGCGGCAAAGCTTTATACTAAAGTCTCATTAAGGACCCATCATTTAACTCCAACACCACAAAGGCTTTCCACAGCATTGGTCCTAAAGCAGCCATCACTCACCATGAACACACGAGCGGGACTGCAAAGCCAACAGGCCAATATTTTACAGCTTTAACTGATGGGCTTCCATAAGTCAGTCCAGATGGGTGACTCATTTCTAATTTAGGACCAGTCACTCCAAAACAATTAATGAACATTAATGAACAATGCAAATAAACGCCAATAATGTTTAATTCATGTGTTAATTCATATTCAATATTCAGTCAAAAATGTCTGGCTTGGTTCATGGATTTTAGGCTGTGGTGCAAGCCAGAGTGGATTAGAATGTGCTTTGGTTTTGATGTCCATCGTCTTTTTATGCATGTTTTTTTTTTTTTTTTATGTCTGATTTTTTCCCACTTTCTCCCAATTTGGCAGCCAATTGTCCCCTAATTCAATTTCCTGTGTAGCAACCGCTTGAGAATTTGCAGCTACAACCCCATCAGCCGGTAGGAGGAAAGAGGCCGCCACGCCCTCTTCAGGCCATGACTCTTCAAGCTCCTGACCGTGATTCCAACTCGCCCGATGCCATTTTGTGTGCGACAATTGTGCCCCACTGAGTCCTCCCCCGATCCCGGGAGCAGCAGCCAATTGCTGCTCCCTCAAGGCACCAGCCATACTCGGATCTGGCAGGACCGGGGATCGAACCCGCACAGACCTGCTCCCTCAAGGCACCAGCCATACTCGGATCTGGCAGGACCGGGGATCGAACCCGCACAGACCTGCTCCCTCAAGGCACCAGCCATACTCGGATCTGGCAGGACCGGGGATCAAACCCGCACAGACCTGCTCCCTCAAGGCACCAGCCATACTCGGATCTGGCAGGACCGGGGATCGAACCCGCACAGACTGAAAGTCTGCGCCTTAGATCGCTGCGAATGTCTTTTTATGCATTCTGACATAGTTATGACACACATCATTTATTTTACAAAACAAATAAGATTTTCCCAGAGGCCTGAAGGCTTTGTCTCCTTTCAAAGCCCACTCTCACTGTGATTGGATATTTAATTGCCCATTTGGTCTGGCAACCTAATAAAAAAAAACTAAAAACATATTCATAATAATTGTGTTTCATTGACCAAGGGCAGTTCTTTAATGAAGATTGTTCAATTAGGCAGTTTTAGACAAAATGTTTTATAAACACAAAGCAGGAAAACTGCCTCAGTGCCTGTGCTTTAATATCGCTCGCCCAAATGAAGCTCTGCTCTCTAAGGTTGTGTTCCATTAACTGACCAGCTCAGGAATTGAATGTGTTTATGATGTCATAATATAATCATGAGACTAAAAAGAGCCATTTCACATGATGGGGGTCTCTGACATTTAATGCGTTTATGATGTCATAATAGAAACCGAGGCTAAAAGTAGGCACTTATCATTATTTGCACCATTTCTGGCATATGATTATGTCCAAATTAGAATCCTGAGACTTCATCATTCTTATACTGTCTGACTGGGTTCTAGAAACAGAAACACTTTTTCCACACATTTTTGAAAAAATTATTTCCTTAATAGCTTTTTTTTTTTGTTATTTACTAGTTTGGGAGAGTATACATTAGGACCCCTGTTTTGTCTTAGGGATACACCTATCCATAAGGATCATACGGATATCTCATTGTGCCAGTCACAAGACACACACTTTTTGAATCTGCAAAGCCAAATTTCAGCCTTGGTGCCATTACACAAAAATACTGTGGAGTAGGGGGTCACTCACATGAACAGCTTTGTGTGTGCGTGCGTCCCTCTCTAGTGCAGTAACAAGAGCCGTGTGCGTCTCATATAAAATTTGCCATTATAGAAAAACAGTGAATGGAGGAAGAGAGAAAGAAGAGAACGAGGTGATGTGATGAAGGAGGTGGGAGGTATCAGCACGAAGAGCCCAGGGCCACTCTGGCTGCGAACCACACACGCGGGCAGACGCAGACGCAGCCATAAGAGAAGCAGTGCATCTGCCTGAGGTCACAAACGCTGAGCTCACAACGGCACCCAGGGACGGGACACCCCAAAACCCCTGAAACCCCATAACCCCACTGTTTACATCAAAGGGCCAAGCGCTCATTTCATTCTGTCTGACAGTGGAGAAAAAAAGCAAAGCCAAATGAAGAAATGAGTGCTCTGACACCAGGAAGCACTGGTCTGTCACAATGCCAAATAAAACCAATCAATCAATCAATCAATCAATCCTGATTTAATATCCTTTTCTTTTTAAAGACTGGAATCACCACAGAGTGTTTCAGAGGAAAACATTCACAATCAGTGACCCAGTCATGGAGTGGGCCAAATACATTTCATCCTGCTCTCCAGTTAAAAATGTGTGTCAAGGTCTTCTGGATGGCTCATTCAGTCAAGGCACTACGCGGAGGTGCATGGATGAGCCTTACGGCCTCGGATCTAATCCGGACCGTGCCAGTGCCGACAGTGGCCGGTAGCACAATTAGCGCCTGCGTCGCCCGGGGCATGGGAGGTTTCAGTCGGACAGAGGTCTGCATTTCATCACTCTTGGGTGACCCCCACTGGCTGATAATGGCACTCATAAGACTAAGTCAAAGTTGCACATGAAAGGTTCCTCCTCTGACGCCGCTCTGTGCGAGTTTCCCTGCGGTCTAAGACACGAAAAGAAGCAGCTGTTGGACAGCACGTGTTCAGAGTGGAACCGTGGATGTCCCAGCCCTCCCGAATTGGCAGGGTGGTTTCACGCATTGGAACATGGTTATGGTTGCAGACAGTTGGACATTCCTGATAGGGGTGGGAATAAGAACCCAAGGGCTCAATTCTCTGAAGTAACACAACAGGACAACATCTACAGCAATCTAGTAAAGCAATCTCAGCTCATCATATAATAAAATAAAAGGCATTTCATGTGCAATCTCCCAAACTGCCATTTATTACATTTGAGATGACAATAGAATCCTGTCACCAAAAGAAGGAATTTCAAGTGGCCAGGATTTCTGGCATTGGTGACATCATAATAGAGGAACAAAAGGAGAAATTTCCTCTCAGGAGTTCTGATGCATTTATGATGTCATAATGAAATACTGGGGAACCAAAACTTGTAGGATAGCAGGACGGCAAAATGATGTATTTCATATGATGAGATGATATCTGGCACTGAAAGTGTTAATGTACAGCGAGGAGAGGGGTTTGTGTTTTAAATAAGCAGGTGAGGTGAGTGGGAGGGTTATTGGCTTTGGTTCTGGACCCTGTGGCAGGTGTGAGGGGACAGCACAGACATTGTGGATGGATGCGATTAGAAATGGGAAGAGATGGAGTTTATAAAAGAGAGAGTGCGGGAGAAAGAGATACGGACACTAATAGGATATCCAGGGTCATTGTGTAAAACCTTGAAGCAGCTTTGCAGTGACTGGAGTCAACAAGTGATCAAGGGGAGGTGGGGATAAAGGGAGAAGATAAGAGAAAGGGAGGGAGCGAGGGATTACAAAAAAAAACAGTGGGAAATTATGGTTCAAGGAGGGTACGTGTGGGAGGGGTCTGGTGTCGTGTTTTTTTTTAAGGTTTTTTTTTTAATGACATCATCTATTTTTTCATTGCTTTTACAACAAAAGTTTACAACAATTTCCATTTGACTTTGCAGGGAGAGAGACTGCAAGTGAGGGAGGAAGACTCTTCTGAATACTGCACACGCAACTGTACTGACCGCCATTAACACATCTGCTCCACTCAAATGAGTAGAAAATACTATTAAATAGTGACTACACGGGTGTGTGGGTGGATTTACTCCCTAGTGCCAGCCCCCCTCCTTAAAATATCTGGATCTGGGTCCTAGTGCCACGCCCAGCCCCAGCCCCCTTCCAGCTCCTAATTGCAGCGGTTAACGACTCCATTAATTGATTAGCTGTCCTGATGCGATATCTCATAATGGGTTTCCGCTCCGAGACACACGAGGCGAGGCCGGATTTAGAGAGACGATCATGGACGGTTTGAGTTCTCGTCTCCCTCAGAGGTGTGTGGGGGGGGGGGGGGGTGCTGATCTGCCAATCAACAACAGACGTGGGTGGGCTGTTCCTGGGGGGGGGGGGGGGGTAGCATTAAGTCATGCCTCTGGTTCCCATGACGAGGGGGTTCTTAATTCTTAATTCTGTCCACTCTAAACACCTGGTGAGCAAGATGACTCCAGTTTGGACGGCTGGACGGGGGCGGGGCTAAAAACTCTGAGCACCTTTACCATCCCCACCGATCTGAGTGGATCCAGTAAAACAGCCACTGCGCCAGTGTACCAACTACTGTCCTGAACGCCACATCTCCTTTCAAAGAGGGTCTGACTGAACCACAGGTGTTAAAGCCCCTTTCCCAAACCTAAACTCAAAATCATAAGTGTGTGAGTGATCTGGAAAATGTATTGGGGGTGGGGTTCAACATAAACAACTGGTTAAAAATTGTGGGGAAAGCGTTCTGCAGCAATATGACATCACTTCCTGTCCTGGTGCAGTGGCAGACTACAGAGCATTCTCAGACAGTTAGACCAGTGCTCCTGACTGGTAGATTCTATGATTGACAGCTTCCTAATTGCCCTCCCCCCTTGCCCCCCGCACTGGGGGGGGGGGAGCTGCTAATGCCATCACTCGCTGTAAAGGTGAGCGAACACCACAAAAACTGCACGCCTGTCACCTCATGTCTCGTCAAACACATCAATCATCCTTTTAGCCCATTCTCCCAGTCACACTCCAGATCACAAATACCACAGCACACAGGCTACAGACTTATGAACATGGCCAATAAGGGCAGACCTGGGTCCACAAGCTACAAAGCGGAGGGAGGGAGGGAGGGAGGGAGAGGGAGAGTGAGAGGGAGCCTGTATGAGAAGAGGAAATATCCTTTTAAACAGATGAAAAAGTGCAAAGTGAGAGGGAGAGAGGGAAAGAGAAAGGACTAAAGGAGGAACGGGGGGGGGGAGAAGAGAAAAAAAAAAAGCTAATTTCGCCCATGTCTCTCTGACTCCAGTTCAAAAGCACATCACTTTTTAAACATATGATACACAGTAACGGCCCCAGCGCTTGTCACAGGTTCGAGAGACACCAGACGGGCAGTGGGAGATTTGGCTGGCCCATGCGTGTCGGGGGGATGTAACTTATGGGAGTTTCCTTTTTTTCTTCAAAGAGCTTCTTCTCACGATTCCAACATTTCAACAGAACGCAGGCAATTGCTGGCCCTTCCAGAAAATTCCACAATCTTTTCTGCTTGTAAGAAAATGAAAGAATGAAGGGACTGAGGTTCACCCCAGCGTCACGCGATACCCCCAAATATACAGACGGAAGGGACGGCCCTGCGGAGTGATTTATAACCCTGCTCTTTAAGAGCACACACGATCCTCGTCTCTTTATAAAAAGCAGTTAAATACATGCAGTATTTAACTGGAGGAGCAGCTCCTCACGCAGACTTAGAGGTGAGCCACCAAAACAATTAAACACGCTCGTTAAAACAACAAGCTTAAAGGTTATGATTACGACTGTTATTACTCCCAAACACCATCAATCATAGAGTCAAACTTGTGCTCATAATACTCTCAAATGTACATCAACTCTAAAAATGTATTTACTGGCGTACAGTCGTGAACGGCATATTAAATCCAATTCCTACACTTTTCTGCTGTACTGATAAAAATTGCAGAGTCCTTCATGCGCTCCAAACACTATTGATGTTTTCTCTCCTGGTGTTTTGCTGATGTACTTTAATTAATATTTTACAAATAAGTCCAATTATATGCCTCTGCTCAGTTATGAATAAAGATCTTTCCATAGGGAAGAACCTGATTCTGCAAATAGCAGATGAAATGCGATTTTATGTGACCATCGCACAGAACCAAAAAGGTTCCAAAATCCAAAGCGATTTGATTAATACGCAAAAAAAACACAGAGTTAAATGACATACACAAATAGACAAAAGTCATATTACGTATTAAAAAACGGATTACTTAGTTTCATCTTGGACCCGTGTCATTAACATGTGGTAGTTAATTTATTTCTTCATACATCTTGAGTAAGGAAAATGACTCAACGGACGTCTTGTTTAAACCAGTCTTATGGCGCCCTCTGCTGGCCGCCACCGGGTCCCTAAGTCAGCAAAGGACTGTGGAGACGATCGTGGAAAACAAGCCAGCCCAGGTTCAACGAGTTCTCACGACAGACAGACGGACATGTAGTTAAAATACAGACAGACATGTATCCGCACACAGTCGGGCCAAATCTGGGTCAATCCATTTAATTCTCTCCTGTTTGTCCATCTGTCCGTCCTTCTCAGGTTGTCCATACATCAGTATGCACAAGCAGAGAATGCAATACGAGCAGTGATTAACTCAGTGACCCCTCTGGGGCGGAAGAGAAGAAATAAAGAAAACTAAATCAGAGAGAGCAGCGCCGGATTGGAACACTGCAGTTCCTGAAAGCGTTGGGTCAGTAAAACCCAACACTACAGCTGTAGGGGAGGAAAGAACCTCACTGGCACCACCCACAGCAAGAGGGGCGTTTGGGAAATTGGGGAAATTTTCACCTCCATGCCCTATGGAAAGGGGGGGGTAGGGGGCATACAGGAAATGGAGTCATGCAAGACTTTCCTTCCTGTATTAAAAACACGCGTGCACACACACACACGCACACACGCACACACACACACGCACACACGCACACGCACACACACAGGCGCATACAGGCGCACACACCTGTACAAACACACAGGCGTGTGCGCGCACAAACACAAAAGCTCTCCCTGTCTTTTACTATTCAGTCCCCTCTCTGGATGCGAGTAAAACAGCGACAGAGGCGGAGACACACCCCTGTAATTTAGCCCATAGTCATTAGCAGCCATGAGGGGGGCCCGTGTTGGCGGAGTGGGGCGATGTTTGGGGAGACACGGGTCCATTTAAGAAGCCGTTAACTCTAATGATACCGAATCCCTACCAGGGCCCGTTTCTGTGATACTCCAACCCACAGCTGGGCCCCGGTGGGGTGAGAAAACCACAAACACTCCCGTTCACACACTCCCGTTAACTGACGCATCACAAACACGCACTTACACACACCTGACGCACTAGGTACTGCTTAAAAACAGCTCTCCCAACCGGATTCAGGAGGTGGGGGCAACAAGAGTTCACAGATTAACTGGCCATGTAAAACCAGGGGAAAGCAGGAAATTATGTTTGAAAAAAATACTATTACTTACTTCCAAACACCTAAATACTCAGCACCTCCAAAATCGATTGATGAATGTGAACTAGACAAAATTTGAAAAAGTTTTCTTTATAAGTTTTAAAACATTTAATTTCATCCGAGTGACAACAGCAACATAACCATGGATGTCCAAGGACTAGCTTGCCGTGTTTTGTAAAACACTAAGCCATCAGTGCACAAAATCTAGTCTGTGAGTGTAACAACTGACAGGTGTGTGTGTGTGTGTGCGCGGGGGAGGCGCTACATACATAAAGTAATTAGAACCAAATTGAGGGCAAGATTTAATCTATTTTAGGTCATCTAAAATTCCATTTACACTAGACATTTAGGCTAATTAAAACTGGAGCTAATCAGGCTGGGCTGTGTAATCTCTACGGCAGGCTGGTGTGGTATCACACAGGAATCTCAGCCACCACCTTGTCAAACTACCCCAGGAAAAATAATAAAAATCACACACTTCAGGAAGCTCAAAAAATGTAACCTCAAACTAAATTTAAAAACAAACAAACAAACGCAAACACACACACACCATCTGTCAAAGACACCGAGTCTCCCACACACATACGCGGGTTTGTTTGTGAGTTAAAGTAGTGCCGATCTCCCCGTTCACCTGGCTCCGCTTTTCCTCTGCGCATAAAAACACTGTCACTGGAGTCTGCTCTGACCTTCTAAGCTTCATTACATGCATTTTATGCACGTTTACATATCTGCGTACACTCCCGCACTGCAGCACGTATACATGCTTACATACAATTACACGGAAGCATAATGAAAACATACAAACTTAAGACACGTTCATCCGTCCTCTGCTATTTTCTCATGGCTTTCTCGTTTATAAATCTGACAGACGGATGCATACGTACACACGCATCAGAATAAGCTGCAGTATGAGGACACCTATCAGCCTCAGAACAGAGAAACACACACTTCAGAATAAAGTGCATTATGAGGACCTCAGCCGCAGCTGGAGAATTGGTCCTTTGAGGCTCAGCTCAGGGAGCAGTGTTCTTTCAGTCTCACTTTGAGGCTGAGCTCAGGGAGTAGTGTTCTTTCAGTCTCACTTTGAGGCTCAGCTCAGGGAGTAATGTTCTTTCAGTCTCACACAGGGAGGGGAATCAAGACTGCATCTTGGTTCTGACAGGAACTTGTGAAAGAGACGTGATTTGGTGTCGAGGTTCTTTTGGCTCGCTTCGCCAGAGACAGTCAGCGCCACGCTGGCAGAACAAGGTGTGGCTGACGTCTGGCCCGTTTGAGGACTGCCGTTTAGCAATGCAAACAAGGTATGAAAAAGGAGAATTGCTTCAGGCGCATGCACAGAAGTGGGATAACAAGCGAGTTAAGTAGACTATAATGCTGTACATCACCTGACTACCTGCCGACTGAGAGCGGACATGGCAGGGGGGTGTAAATCTCGCTAACAGTGAAACTTGGATTAAATTCATTTGCTTTTCTCAAAAAATAATCCAAGCACATTGCTGTGTCATTAAATTACAGATTCGTGACTGTATGGCGGGGGCGGGGGGGTTTGTATCAGGGACTGACAACGATTTAGGCAAGTGCGATAGCGTTGTAGTGCTATAGTGTTCTGAACTCCAAAGAAGCCGTGGTGGGAATCCAGCAGGCTATCAACCATTTATCAATCTCAACAATCAGAGGCTTTCGAGCTGAAATGACACCCCTGATACTGTACACTGGCAGCACAGTTACCACTGATGAAGATGATGGCTAACCACATGAAGATAACATTATAATTATATTCCCGTCCAACGTATGCCTTTATTCACCATGAATTAGACAGCTTAGAATGTCTACATTTCTACAGCAGGATTTCTGCTTCAGCATAAAGCGGCAGCCACATCACTTTGGAGTGCCAAAGCACCGTCACACCAGGATTTGACCAGGCAACCTCCTCACCGTCTCCCTACTTGTTCACGACCCTCGTTTCAGGTTTAATGTACTAGAAATTTAGAGAGAACCAGTCCACAGTACCCCAACACGACAACACATCTGGACCACAGCATCAATGAGCAATTCACACAAACCCCAATTCCAAAAAAGTTGGGAGTGTATAAAATGTATTAAAAAAAAAAAAAAAACAGAAAGCAATGATTTGCAAATCCTTTTTGACTTGTATTCAATTGGAAACAGCTCATTCTAAATTTGATGCCTGCATCAAAATTTTTTCCCCATTCTTGCTTGATATAAGACTACAGCTGCTCAACAGTCCGGGGTCTCCATTGTTGCATTTTGCGCTTCATAATGTGCCACGTTTTCAATGGGAGACAGGTCTGGACTGCAGACAGGCCAGTCTAGCACCCACACACTTTGACTATGAAGCCACGCTGTTGTAACACGTTCATTATTTCCAAAAACAATTTGAAAGGTGGACTCGTCAGACCACAGCACACGTTTCCACTATGCGTCAGTCCATCTCAGATGAGTTCGAGCCCAGAGAAGTCGGCGGCATTTCTGGATGCTGTTGATATATGGCTTACGCTTTGCGTAATAGAGTCTTAACTTGCATTTGTAGATGCAGCGATAAACTGTGTTTACTGACAACGGTTTACCAAAGTATTCCTGAGCCTGTGTGGCTATATTCATTACAGAAGCATGTCGGTTTTTGATGCATTTTCATCTGAGGGATCAAAGGTCATGGGCATTCAATATTGGTTTTTGGCCTTGCCCTTGCCCTTTACGCACAGAGATTCCTCCAGATTCTCAGAATCTTTTAATAATATTATGGACTGTAGACGGTGAAATCCCTAAATTCGCTCACGCAGTTTTTCGCAAAGTGGCGAACCTCGACCCATCCTTGCTCGTAAACGCCAGAGCCTTCGTGGATGCTCCTTCTATACCAAGTCATGATAGTATCACCTGTTATCTATTCACCTGTTTACCTGTGGAATGTTCCAAACAGGTGTTTTTTGAACATTCCACAACCTTCCCAGTCTTATGTTGCCCCTGTCCCAACTTTTTTGGAACGTGTTGCAAGCATCAAATTCGGAATTAGCGTATATTTACAAAAATCTATAGAGTTTATAAGGTAAAACATTAAATATCTTTTCTTTGTACTGTTTTCAATTAAATATGTAAAAAAGAATTTACAAATCACTGCCTTCTGCTTTTATGTGCATTTTACATACTTTCCCAACTTTTGTGGAATTGGGGTTTGTAAAATAAATTAAATTAGGAAATAAGGTAATTAGTGCCAATATGCATTTTTAATTAAACCATATTTGAAACATCATTAATTTTGCAAAAGGACTGATCACCAAAAAAAAAAAAAAAGAAGGAATGTTTAAAAACCGAGTGTGTGCGAGCGCATGTCATACACATCACAAGAGAGATATTAATATGAATACGCAAGCAGATGTTTATAAATGGGTCCTGTTAGGTTCCCAGGTTTCCATTATTACACAAGGTATACTGTATTGTATTAACTGCAACTGGCTAGACTATTTTGTATATTGCATGTCTCTGTATGTCTCCCCCACCTTGGCCCTAGCCAGCTCCAACCATCAACCACCCAGTTACATTACTATGGGGTCTACAGCATACCACTGATAATTGCACATTTCTGGTTGGGTGGGCCTAAACTAGTTGTCTCCAGACATGCATGTGTATTCACTATATCAACCCTTTGAAATGTAATGCTAGGAACTGTATTTAAACCACACACACACTTCAGTTCTTCAGAGATATTCTCAGCACAGACAGCCCGTATGTTCTGAGTGTGTCTCTCCCTTGCGCATTGTAAATAAACCTCAATTCTCTTAAGAGAAGTCAACTGTAACGTTCCGTTCCCGTCCTGTCCGTTTTCCATGTTTTCCTTGTTTCCTTCCGTGTCATGTTGGATCCCTTGTCCGTGTTTTCCCCCTGGCTGTGGACTGGGCGTTTCCCTCGGGTACTTTTGGGTTCATTTTCCACTTTAGCTTCCGCCTATCACTCTCCCCTCTCGTTACTCACATTCCTCACTGCTGTGCTTCGGCAATCACTCCTGATTTAACATCACACCTGTTTCTCATTTTCTCCTTCACTTCCTGCACCATTTAAACCCCTGGCTGGCTGCTATTCGGCGCCAGTTCGTTAACTAACCTACCGTGTTTGTTTCGTGTCTCGCTTCTGGTCCAGTGATTGTGAGCCTGCTGCCTCTTACCTGTTCGTCTGGTTTCCTGACTGGTAGCTATCTCTGCTAATCTTTCGCTGCTGCATGCATTTACCTGTCTCCCTTCAAACCTCCAGACGCCGCAGTTCCAGTCTCCCCGCAGCTGTGTTTGTCCTCCCCTTGTTACGTACCTCCCGTACTCGTGTTGCGGTACCAGGACCTCTGCATGCCAGCCGGCTTACGCCAGTATTGCCCGAGCCACGCCGCACCTTCCAACTCGGCGGTGCAATCACCAGCTACAGTCCTGTCACAATACCCTGCCATTAACCTCTGCTTTCTACCCGGTTACTCGAGCTACCCATCCAGTTCCTGCCCAGCTCCAGCCCAGGTCTTGTCCTGTTCAGGTGTCTCATACACCTCCATTAAAACCCAGTTCCGGCTTGGAATAATTCCGTGCCGTTCCCGTTTCCTGAGTGGACCTCCCGGTCCAGTTTCCAGTCCAGTTCCAGCCCAGTTCCGATCCAGTTTCCAGTCCAGTTCCAGTCCAGTTCCAAGTCCAGTTCCAGTCCAGTTCCGGTGTTTTAGACACCTCCGTTCAGGTCCAGTTCCGGCTTGGAACAAGTTCCGTGCCGTCCCCTGTGTTCCTGAGTGGACCTCCCGGTCCAGTTTCCAGTCCAGTTCCAGTCCAGTTCCGGTGTTTTATACACCTCCGTTCAAGTCCAGTTCCGGCTTGGAACAAGTTCCGTGCCGTTCCCGTTTCCTGAGTGGACCTCCCGGTCCAGTTTCCAGTCCAGTTCCGATCCAGTTTCCAGTCCAGCTCCAGTCCAGTTCCAGTCCAGTTCCGGTGTTTTAGACACCTCCGTTCAAGTCCAGTTCCGGCTTGGAACAAGTTCCGTGTTTTCCAGTCCAGCTCCGGCTTGGAGCAGTCCTTAGTTGGACTCCATCCTGTGTTTATTAACTAACCTGTTTTTGCTCCCTTGTACAGCTTTGGGACCACCCCAACGCTTAAATAAAGTTCCACTTTCTGTAATCTGTCTCCTGGTCGTTGCACTTGGGTTCGTCCCGTATCAGGATCGTAACAGAACGAACTGGCCAACAATATGGACCCAGCCGATCTGGAACAGATTCGCCACGCCTTCTCCTGCCAAACTGCGATCAGCGACCAACAGGGTCGTCGTTTGGATGATGTGCTGGAAGTAGTTAGGGGCATCACGGAGCAAGTATCCCAACTTTCGCTCCACCAACCGCTACTACGGATTCCAGCCAACCCTACTCCTTCCTCTCCCGAACCCCATCCGGAGGCACCGGCTCCCACTTCTAGCCGTGAGCCCCGTGTACAACACCCCGAGTTATATCGCGGGGGGTTGGGGAGATGTCGTGAATTTCTACTTAAATGTGACATAGTGTTTCGCATGCAGCCCTCCTCCTTCGCCTCTGACTCCAGCAAGATCGCGTTCATTATGAGCAGCCTGGGAGGGAGCGCCCTGGAGTGGGCTACATCCATCTGGGACAGCCAGGCTCCGTTATGCAGCAACTTCGCAGCCTTTACGGCAGAGATGCGACGTGTGTTTGAACACCCGACCTGTGGGCGTGACGCTACCCAGCGTCTGCTTCAAGTTCGCCAAGGCAACCGCAGTGTCGCAGAAATGGCCATTCAGTTTCGTACCCTCGCCGCGGAGTCAGGATGGAATGACGCCTCCCTCCAGGGGGCTTTCCGCCAAGCTCTCAGCGAGGAACTTAAGGACCAGCTTGCCACTCGGGAGGAGTCCAACTCCCTAAATAGCCTCATCAGCCTCGCTATAGCCATTGATAATCGTCTCCGCATCCGGGCCCGGGAGCGGGGAGGAAGTTCCGGGCGTCATTCGCCCTCCGTCTTCTCTAATGTTCATTCACACTCCATCACTGGATCTCGGGCGCCTACGGGCGGGTCCGAGGAAGAGCCCATGCAACTGGGCAGAGTTGCGGTCAATCCCGAGGAGCGTCAGCGCCGTCAGCGCACCAGATCCTGTTTCTATTGCGGCAAGCCTGGCCATCAGATCGCCTCCTGTCCCATTCGCCCAAAAGAAGGGGCTCGCCAGTAAGACTGGGCGTACTGACGAGCCCCATCGTCCCCAACCATGCAGCCCAGGACCGCCTCATGTTCAAGGCTACTCTCCTTTGGAGGGACAAGACCTTATCATCTTCGGCCCTAATTGATTCCGGAGCTGACGCCAGCTTCATGGATATCACCTTCGCCAGGAGGGCCGGCATTCCCACGGAACGTCTCACCTCACCCATTTCTGCTCTAGCTCTGGACGGTAGGAGTTTGGGGTTAGTTACCCACTCCACCGTTCCTATCCAATTAATATTATCTGGCAATCATCGGGAGTCCATTCAGCTATTACTGATTAACTCCCAACAATCTGCTCTTGTGTTAGGTCAGACCTGGCTCCGCCTCCACAACCCCCATATTGACTGGAAAGCCGGTCGCATCCTGGCGTGGAGTGCCCACTGTCTAGCCAGCTGTCTCCGTTCTGCACTACCCCCTCCGGGGTCCAGTAAACCCTGTTCCATGCAACCTATACCGGATTTGACTAATGTTCCCAGCGAGTATCACGACCTCGCGCAAGTATTCTCTAAATCACGTGCTCTGTCCTTACCTCCTCACAGGCCGTATGACTGCGCCATTGACCTACTGGCTGGAGCTAAACTGCCATCGGGACGCCTCTACAGTCTGTCTGGACCGGAGAAACTAGCCATGGAGGAATACATCCACGACTCCCTCGCTTCGGGTATTATCCGTCCCTCTTCATCCCCAGTCGGTGCAGGGTTCTTCTTCGTTGGGAAGAAGGATGGCTCCCTGCGACCCTGCATCGACTACCGGGGCCTCAACCAGGTCACCATCCGTAACAAGTACCCTCTTCCCCTCATTAACACCGCCTTTGAAGCCCTCTCTCCAGCTGTGACGTTCACCAAGCTCGACCTCCGGAATGCGTATCACTTAGTGCGTATCCGTGAGGGGGACGAGTGGAAGACTGCTTTCAATACCCCGTTGGGCCACTACGAATACCTGGTGGTCCCTTTCGGCCTTACTAACGCCCCAGCAGTCTTCCAAAGCATGGTGAACGACGTCCTGCGGGACCTCCTAGGGAGGAGCGTTTTTGTTTATATTGACGATATTTTAATTTTTTCTCAATCCCCGCAGGAGCATGTCCTTCACGTTCGAGAGGTTCTCCAGCGGCTGTTGGAGAATCAGCTTTTTGTCAAGGCTGAGAAATGTTCCTTCCATGTTTCCACTGTCCCGTTCCTCGGCTTCATCATCGAGGAGGGCAGTATCCGGGCGGACCCTGTGAAGATCAAGGCGGTGACAGAATGGCCCCAACCCACCTCCCGCAAGCACCTTCAGCAGTTCCTGGGGTTTGCAAACTTCTACCGCCGCTTTATTCGTAATTACAGTTCCATTGCTGCTCCCCTGACTAAACTCACTTCCGTTGCCCTGCCTTACTGTTGGAATTCCGATGCCCAGCGAGCCTTCGAACTACTCAAGGCTCGGTTTTCCTCAGCACCTATCCTCCTTCATCCAGACACTTCCCGGCAGTTTGTCGTTGAGGTGGATGCCTCCGACACAGGCGTGGGGGCCATTCTGTCTCAGCGATCCGCCTCCGATAGCAAGCTCCATCCCTGCGCATTCTTCTCCCGGAGACTGTCCTCCGCCGAGAGGAACTATGATGTCGGGGATCGGGAACTGCTGGCGATAAAACTGGCTCTTGAGGAGTGGCGCCACTGGCTGGAGGGGGCAGGTATCCCCTTTCTTGTTTTTACCGACCATCAAAACCTCATCTACTTAAGATCTGCCAAGAGGCTTAATGCTCGTCAGGCTAGATGGTCGTTGTTTTTTGCACGTTTTAATTTTTCTGTTTCTTTCCGCCCTGGTTCCCGCAATGTTAAAGCAGATGCCCTATCCCGCATTTTTTCCCCTCCCTCCAGTCCTGCTGATCCGGAGCCCATTTTGCCGGCCTCCTGTGTGGTGGCTGCGGTCTCCTGGGAGATTGAGGGCATTGTGAAGGCCGCCCAGACTTCCCAACCGGACCCCCGCAATAACCCTAACTCCTGTCTTTTTGTCCCCGATTCCGTCCGCTCCCAGGTCCTCGAATGGGTTCACGCCTCGTGCCTGGCATGTCACCCAGGTGTCGCCAGAACCATCGCCCTCGTCAGGAGGAGTTTCTGGTGGCCTACCCTTAAGGGGGATACCCGTGCCTTCGTCCTGGCCTGCTCGGTGTGCGCCAGGAGCAAGGCTTCCCACCAGCCTCCCTCCGGTCTTCTCCTTTCCCTCCCCGTCCCTGGCCGTCCTTGGAGTCACATTGGTGTGGACTTTGTCACCGGTCTGCCATTGTCAGAAGGGAACACCGTTATCCTGACAATAGTGGACCGGTTCTCCAAGGCGGTTCACTTTGTTCCCCTCCCCAAGCTCCCGTCCGCCCTTGAAACCGCTGAGCTCTTGGTGCTACACGTGGTCAGGCTGCACGGGATCCCCTCTGACATCGTGTCAGACCGTGGGCCCCAGTTCTCCTCCCGGGTTTGGAGGGCGTTCTGTGCAGCCCTGGGTGCCTCACCTAGTCTCTCCTCGGGTTTCCATCCCCAGTCTAATGGTCAGGCAGAGAGGGCGAACCAGGACCTGGGGGCCGCCCTGCGGTGCGTTACAGTGCGCAATCCCGCCTCTTGGAGCCGTTTTCTCCCCTGGGTCGAGTACGCACATAACTCCCTTAAGAGTGCCTCTACTGGCCTATCCCCGTTTGAGTGTGCTTTAGGCTATCAACCCCCTCTTCTGTCGACCCAGGAGGCCGAGATAGCTGTCCCCTCTGTTAGGGCCCATGTCCTTCGTTGTAAACACATTTGGAGACTCACACGCACCGCACTCCTTCACGCCAATTCCCGCTCCCAACGTCTGGCGGACCTTCACAGGACCGCAGCCCCACGGTATAGGGCCGGTCAGCAGGTCTGGCTCTCCACTGCTAACATCTCCCTTCCCTCCTCATCCAGAAAACTCCAGCCCCGTTTTATTGGTCCCTTCCCCATCATTTGCCTAGTTAACCCAGTGTCTGTTAAACTTTCCCTCCCCGCCTCCCTCAAAGTTTACCCTGTGTTTCATGTGTCCCAAGTGAAGCCTGTCTCCTCCAGCCCCCTCAGTACCCCTACCATCCCTCCACCTCCCGTCCGAGTTGTTGACAATGCCCCGGCCTACACGGTGAACCGTGTCATCGATATCCGCCGCAAGGGCCGGGGTTTCCAATACCTCGTCGACTGGGAGGGGTACGGTCCTGAGGAGAGGTCGTGGCTCCACAAGAGCCTGATCTTGGACCATTCATTAATCCAAGACTTCCACGAGCTGTTCCCTGACAAGACCAGGCCTCCGGGTACGCCAGGTGGCGTACATTGAGGGGGGGGTACTGTAACGTTCCGTTCCCGTCCTGTCCGTTTTCCATGTTTTCCTTGTTTCCTTCCGTGTCATGTTGGATCCCTTGTCCGTGTTTTCCCCCTGGCTGTGGACTGGGCGTTTCCCTCGGGTACTTTTGGGTTCATTTTCCACTTTAGCTTCCGCCTATCACTCTCCCCTCTCGTTACTCACATTCCTCACTGCTGTGCTTCGGCAATCACTCCTGATTTAACATCACACCTGTTTCTCATTTTCTCCTTCACTTCCTGCACCATTTAAACCCCTGGCTGGCTGCTATTCGGCGCCAGTTCGTTAACTAACCTACCGTGTTTGTTTCGTGTCTCGCTTCTGGTCCAGTGATTGTGAGCCTGCTGCCTCTTACCTGTTCGTCTGGTTTCCTGACTGGTAGCTATCTCTGCTAATCTTTCGCTGCTGCATGCATTTACCTGTCTCCCTTCAAACCTCCAGACGCCGCAGTTCCAGTCTCCCCGCAGCTGTGTTTGTCCTCCCCTTGTTACGTACCTCCCGTACTCGTGTTGCGGTACCAGGACCTCTGCATGCCAGCCGGCTTACGCCAGTATTGCCCGAGCCACGCCGCACCTTCCAACTCGGCGGTGCAATCACCAGCTACAGTCCTGTCACAATACCCTGCCATTAACCTCTGCTTTCTACCCGGTTACTCGAGCTACCCATCCAGTTCCTGCCCAGCTCCAGCCCAGGTCTTGTCCTGTTCAGGTGTCTCATACACCTCCATTAAAACCCAGTTCCGGCTTGGAATAATTCCGTGCCGTTCCCGTTTCCTGAGTGGACCTCCCGGTCCAGTTTCCAGTCCAGTTCCAGCCCAGTTCCGATCCAGTTTCCAGTCCAGTTCCAGTCCAGTTCCAAGTCCAGTTCCAGTCCAGTTCCGGTGTTTTAGACACCTCCGTTCAGGTCCAGTTCCGGCTTGGAACAAGTTCCGTGCCGTCCCCTGTGTTCCTGAGTGGACCTCCCGGTCCAGTTTCCAGTCCAGTTCCAGTCCAGTTCCGGTGTTTTATACACCTCCGTTCAAGTCCAGTTCCGGCTTGGAACAAGTTCCGTGCCGTTCCCGTTTCCTGAGTGGACCTCCCGGTCCAGTTTCCAGTCCAGTTCCGATCCAGTTTCCAGTCCAGCTCCAGTCCAGTTCCAGTCCAGTTCCGGTGTTTTAGACACCTCCGTTCAAGTCCAGTTCCGGCTTGGAACAAGTTCCGTGTTTTCCAGTCCAGCTCCGGCTTGGAGCAGTCCTTAGTTGGACTCCATCCTGTGTTTATTAACTAACCTGTTTTTGCTCCCTTGTACAGCTTTGGGACCACCCCAACGCTTAAATAAAGTTCCACTTTCTGTAATCTGTCTCCTGGTCGTTGCACTTGGGTTCGTCCCGTATCAGGATCGTAACATCATCAGTGTGTTCTTCATTGTCCTGCATTTGGTTCCACGGAAGGGCAACAGAATCCTAACAGTCCTTATAGCAAGAGAAACGGCGACACGGATGTGATACAGTGTACAGTCACAAGAACACAGCCAGGCACTGAGGGCCGGATTTACTAAGAAAATAGTTGAAAAAACATTCGATATATTGTGGCTCTGTTGCAGTCGCAGATACCGACACATTAATGACCAATTTACTATGACTGGTCTTAATTATGCAATCAATTAAATTGAACGCCTTCATTCACAATTTTGCAGTCGGAGACACACTTTTTATTTATTAGTCATAAATAATGTCCCGTCCAGATCAAAAGGCGCTAAGAAATGAATACGGAGCAACCAGGCATGTAGCGAGATAAACACAAGCATATTACAGCATAGGAATACAACACCAACAGTGAGGAGAAATCTTTGGTGTGACATCATATACAAAATTAATTCATGAACAGTCGAGGATGTAAAGAAAAGATGGCGATTTTAGAAAAACTTTCCTACAACATAATGCGGGCAAAAAGCACGGGTGGTGGTCCAACTACGGAAAGAATATTAACACATAGAATAACAGGTGGAAGAATCCCTGCAAAATGAGCAAGTCGAGGGGGTGGGAGGAATAGACACAGATGAACTTGTGACTGGAGACGGCCACAGAGCGTCTGAAAGTACAACTGTATTCTAAATTTATTATAAACCCTTACTGAATGCATAGGCAGAATTGTTTAAATCGCTTAAAATCAGAACTGCGTTTTTATACTAACTGCTAGCTGATGACTTCAATAGAAGTCTTGCATCCTTACAATAAAACAAATATAATTTCATATTATATCTTAAAATAAATTATATGCGATTACTATAAACATGTGTGAAACATTTTACATTCTGTCTCCTTTCAAACGCTATGCATTAAAGAATGTATTCGTTCTGCCGAGGACGTGCGTATGCCTGACACCTTTCTCCAGTAACCTGTGTGTGAGCTATAGGCTACAGTTGTGTTCAAATAAATAGCAGTGCGTTAAAAAAAGTGAATAAAGTGCAAATATTTTTTAATAGCTTTTAGTTCCATATTTCAAATGTAGTGGAAATATTACACATTCAATTCCAAATCAGAGCATTAACAAATTTTATCAAGTCTGCGTTATTCTTTTACAGGAAGCAATGAAAAGGAATATTAATCTGTTCAAAAAAATAGCAGTGTCGACATTTTTCTCTTCAAACTCAAACATTTACTGTATAAACTGAAGAAATTTTTCAAGATTTAAATTACTTTACTTTAAATTACTGAACTAATATTTAGTTGCATAACCATTGTTTTTGATAACTGCTGCGCATCTGGGGTCAACCAACTTCTGGCACCTAGAAACAGGTATTTCAGCCCAGGATGAACAACTACATTCCACAGTTCCTGTGAATTTTTGGGTTTTGCTTCAGAAACTGCATTTTTAATGTCACCCCACAAGTTTTCAATGGCGTTGAGGTCGGGGATTGAGCTGGCCACTCCAATACCTCAATCCTTTTTGTCTGGAACCAAGATGTTGCTCGCTTACTCGTGTGTTTGGGGTCGTTGTCAAGTTGAAACACCCATTTCAGGGGCATTTCCTCTTCGGCATACGGCAACATAATCTCTTCAAGTATTGTGATGTATTCAAACTGATACATGATCCCTGGTATATGATAAATAGGCCCAACACCGTAGTATGAAAAACATCCCCATACCATGATTTTTGCGCCACCATGCTTCACTGTCTTCAGTGTACTGTGGCTTGAATTCAGTACCCGGGGGTCATCTGACGTACTGTCGACAACCACTAGACCCGAAAAGAACAATTTTACTCTCATCAGTCCACAGAATGTTACACCATTTCTCTTTGGGCCAATCAATGTGTTCCTTGGCAAATTTTAACCAATTCTGCACATGCCGTTTTTTCAACAATGGTGCTTTACGGGGGCTTCTTGCTGATAGCTTAGCTTCGATCAAACGTCTTCTGACTGTAACAGCACTGACAGGTAATTTTAGATCATCTTTGATCTTTCTGGAGGTGATGATTGGCTGAATCTTTGCCATTCTGACTATTCTTCGATCCGTTTTAACAGTAGTTGCTCGTTTTCTTCCGCGAGTTTCGGGTTTTTGTTGGCATTTTAAAGCATTTGAGATCATTTTAGCTGAGCATCCTATAATTTGCTGCACTTCTTTATACGTTTTCCCCTCTCCAATCAACTTTTTAATCAAATTACGTTGTTCCTCCGAACATTGTTTGGAACGGCCCATTTTACTTAGCAATTCAGAAGGAAATATATTTTATAACAATGTGTGAAACATTTGCTTCCCTTCTTCCTTAATAAAGGACAATTAATGACACCTGTTTTTTCACAGAATGAATGAATTCTCTAATTAAACTCCACACTGCTATTATTCTGAACACGCCCCTTTCAATGAATGAGTCAATTACTCAGAACAAGCAGCGTGCATGTCATGACAGTTGGGTCTGTTGTTTTTCTATTACACTACTACATCTACAAGTAAATTATTTGCCATGCAGAAATATCACTACTACTAATAACAGTGGTTCATCAGGTTACTGATGTTGTACTGCTATTTTTTTTTTAACACAACTGTATATCAGTGCAGAAAAATTACCGTCTGCTTTCAGGAGTTCTAATAATTCCCACGCAAAGAGGTGAGTCGCTATTAAGGCATGCTTTAGTAAATCAGACGGAATACTTAATTGGCTTAATTTACATAATCTCCACCTTGTTTTAGCGTGTTCACTCCAGGTATAAATATGCATGAACACAAATAACTATGAATCAAAAGTCACAGTGACGTAATCCCCGCAAATTACATCCTAATAGCGATTTTGTCGCATTGTCAGCTTTTAGTAAATTTGACGTCGATATCACGACTGTGTAGCGACTACTTTTGTGTTGTAAAAGCAGTTGGAATCCATTAGTAAATCCGGCCCTCGGTACTTATGGATGGTCCATTGACGAAGTTCTGGAAAATAAATGTCTTAATGATTCTAGTTTCCCTCGCATTTGGAGACTGTTGTTTGAAGTGTGTCCCGCTTGACCAGATTAGCCTTTTGTCCTATCAAGCTCTGAGCCACAGGTATGATTTAGCCTACATTTCAATCCAGTGTGGAAATGGAGACCTTTCAGGCCGGGAATGACTGTAAATAATTCAACATTTGCTCTCCTCTTGGTGAGCAAAATCAATGTTTTAATCTTCTCCTAAATTTCTAATTAAAAAGGGTAATTGCTTATTGAGCCATTAATGTAGTCGTCATTAACTGCAGAAAGGAAAGACTGGAACAAAAAAGTACAGTCATATCAGATGCTTTGTGAATAATTCCCACATCCCGGCTTGAGGAGTAAAGGTCACATGTTGGCTGCGTTTGAGATAGGAAGTTCTTAGACATTTTCTAGCCAAGGAAAGAACAGATAGACATAACAGTTCTTAAAATTCCCAGAATGCATTTCTTTCTTTTCTTTTGTGACAGATTTGCCACCCGATATACTCGAACATAAAATTCACATCCTGAGTAATTCTTGTTTGAAATCTATATCACAGCAGTGAAAGATATTTACAAAAACATTAATATCTTTAATCCAGTAACAATTATCCTTTAAGCTTTTATTATGATTAATGGCCAACTAGCTGTGCAAGATCCTGTTAACAGAGCTAAGTGGTCCAATTCATCAAGGCTATCATGTATTTGCAAGAGGAGAAAACTGCATTTAAAAGAATTAGGGCAACACAAAGGGGAAAAGCAGACTTACGAATTAAGTGTAAAGCATAAAATCACTTCTCTTAAAAGAATTAAATTTAAAAAATACTAGGATTAAACATACCAGACACGAGACATTATTCTAGACCCTCAAGGAGCAGATTTCAGACAGCTCCCCATAAGGTCTGTTTTAACTGGACCCGCTCTCTATATGTTAAACCCATTACCTTATTTTGTAAAATTGCGAGACAAGTTTGTGCCGTCTTCTGAAGGATGCACTCCATACATGCCACTGAGACATGTCAATTTGGCACCCCCTTAAAATGTTGTGTCAGTTGAAGGGTTCACTCAAAGACGAGAATACTTTTCGACCTACAGAGACCACATATGGAGCACTACTGGCCTCTGGTGGTGGGACTGTAACACTGCCAGGGTCTCCAAAGGTGGAATTTGCTTATGATGCCAGCAATGATCACAGTGGGCCAGCTGCAGGGGAGTTAATGCACCAACCAGGAAAATGGGATTCGAACCTAACAACTTTGGGGTAAAAGACTATTTCCTCAATTATACAAAAGCGCGATTGCATCAGGCCCACGGACAAACATCTGGCGGCGAGTGGTGTGCCCTGTATACTCTCACACACACTGTGCCCTCCGCAGGCAATCACAGTCTCATAGTGATGGCATCGTCACCCTCCGATACGAACCGCACCAATCGGCACAGATAATGCGCTTTGTTTTTATGCACAAGTAAACTTGCACTGGAAAGACAGGTAAACAGCCACAAAGAGCTTGAAAATTTGCCGATTTTCTCCGGGAAAAGAAAGAGGGGGGGGGGGAAAAGCTCGTTCCCTCACCCAGGCGTGACAGACAGTTTTCAAAACAACTTCTAAGAGGGAGATCAATACGGAGTCGGTTTCGTTTTACCGCTCCGCTCCACCGAAGGGAAGAAAAACCCAGCGGATCTTGGCGGGTCGGACACGCGGCTCGAATGCGAACACGGCTCCGCGGGAAGGAGTTCCACATGTCGCGGAAGAGGAACGGCAGAGAGCTCCGTGCGAACCGGTAAGCCGTGACAACCGCGTTTACGGTCTGTTTGCGCCCGAACCCGGAGGCCGACCCTGGTCCGCATCGTCCCGGTTCCGGTTGTTACGGAAAGTACCGGACCGCCTGCAGAAGGGCTGCGTGTTCCCCGGACTCACTGCGTGTTATCCACGGGCGGGGGGTGCTTTGAGTTTATTCACTTTGAGTTTCCGTTTCCCCTTTCATTTGAAACAGACGTATCACTGCTACGTTTTCTGCCCACAGGAACAATGACTCTTATAGAAATAGACCACACTTCCCCCCCGCCCCCCCAAAAGAAGCACGAGCCTTCAGACTTCTCAAACTAAAACTGTTTCAAGTTATAGGACATCAAGCAAAACAGAACCCCCCCATATGATCCCACCGAAAACACTTTAACCGTATTAAGAACATACACAATGAACATTACAGCCATCAGTAGAGCGTGTACTTCTGTCAGCAATAACAGCAAATCTGCTCGCTTATTTCTCCTCATGAAAGCAGTCATTCCACCAAGTTAATTGCCATGCTGTAGCGATATGAGACAGACAGACTGACTGACAAGGGGATCAACATGGACTGTTCCGCCTAGTGGACAGAAGTGGTAATACTCCACATAATGACAAAGACACTGCTCTGAAAATTGGTGGCAATTTTTCCCTTTTATACAATTCCATAACAGAGTGCAATAAGAAGTTAAAAATACTAGTCTTTAAAATTATTCAGACTCCCACTATCACGTCAAAGTGAGAGTACATATTTAAAGGTTACAGAGGCCTAATGTTAAAGGCAAGGAGCACATGTTAAAAGTAGGAGGGCACTAAAGATGTGACCACAATATTGAGAGTGAGATAAACATCATTACGTAAAAGGTGAGAGGAACCAGGTTACAGGTAAGACATGGGCATTATTACAGGTGCTATAAACAGCACAGGTACGAGGTGGGCATTATTACAGGTGCTATAAACAGCACAGGAACGAGGTGGGCATTATTACAGGTGCTATAAAGAGCACAGGTACGAGGTGGGCATTATTACAGGTGCTATAAGCGGCAGAGGTAGGCATTATTACAGGTGATATAAACGGCAGAGGTAAGAGGTGGGCATTATTACAGGTGATATAAACGGCAGAGGTAAGAGGTAGGCATTATTACAGGTGATATAAACGGCAGAGGTAAGAGGTAGGCATTATTACAGGTGCTATAAGCGGCAGAGGTAGGCATTATTACAGGTGATATAAACGGTAGAGGTAAGAGGTAGGCATTATTACAGGTGATATAAACAGCAGAGGTAAGAGGTAGGCATTATTACAGGTGATATAAACGGCAGAGGTAAGAGGTAGGCATTATTACAGGTGCTATAAGCGGCAGAGGTAGGCATTATTACAGGTGATATAAACGGCAGAGGTAAGAGGTAGGCATTATTACAGGTGATATAAACGGCAGAGGTAAGAGGTAGGCATTATTACAGGTGATATAAACAGCAGAGGTAAGAGGTAGGCATTATTACAGGTGATATAAACGGCAGAGGTAAGAGGTAGGCATTATTACAGGTGCTATAAGCGGCAGAGGTAGGCATTATTACAGGTGATATAAACGGCAGAGGTAAGAGGTAGGCATTATTACAGGTGCTATAAGCGGCAGAGGTAGGCATTATTACAGGTGATATAAACAGCAGAGGTAAGAGGTAGGCATTATTACAGGTGATATAAACGGCAGAGGTAAGAGGTAGGCATTATTACAGGTGCTATAAGCGGCAGAGGTAGGCATTATTACAGGTGATATAAACAGCAGAGGTAAGAGGTAGGCACTCACCAGCTTGTTCTCCTGCATGTAGATCCTCTGTAGTTTTGGACAGCCTTGTGCCAGGGCCTCCATTCCCACATCGCTGATATTGTAGCACTGGCCCAGGTGAATATCCCGCAGCTCTGCACAACACTGCCCCAGCTGCACAGCCAAACAGCAAAAACACCCTTTTACAAGGCATCCAATTGGACAGAGGAATTATTCTTGCATGTTTTGCAGGTGCCTGATTGGACAGGGGAGTTGTTCTTGCATGCTTTGCAGGCACCTGATTGGACAGGGGAGTTGTTCTTGCATGCTTTGCAGGAACCTGATTGGACAGGGGAGTTGTTCTTGCATGCTTTGCAGGCACCTGATTGGACAGGGGAGTTGTTCTTGCATGAAGAGGTGGGAAACACCCAGCTGTCTGAAACGTTCCCTAGGCTACACCCAATCAGAATGCCCCGCCAGTCAGGATTCAAAAGCACACAGACTTTAAATGAGCCGTTTTCAGTGAGACCCTCCTTCCACAGCCTGCCATGATTATAGTGGGATTACTGGATAAGTGAATTAAGTAACTGAATAATATACTAATGTAATTGGAAAGATTAACTCACTCTGGTGGTCTGACAGGAGCCTGTGTTGCGTATGTGTTATCGTACCCATACAGCCACTGTGACATTAAACCCAAGCTCCTGACCCACTCTGGTCATTAACGGCACATTACTAAGAGCAGCGGTTTCCCCAGTGTCCTGGATAAACCTCCAATCTGGCCACATAATCACCCCCCAGTTTAATTGGTGCAATAATTCCCTCCACCTGAAGCTGATGATTGGTGGGTGTTCTGCTGTAAAATGGCTGCCGTACTTCGGGCCGTAGGTCGGGGCTGAGCATTAGTGATTGTGAAGGAGAGTTTCTGGCTCTGGACTGTGACGCACCTACAAAAGCTCAGATAAAAGGCGCTATATAAGGTGCTATATAAAGTGCAGGGCAGTGGCTGGTTTAATCAGAGTCATAAAGATGGTGTTAATATCAAAAGTAGTGTAGCTTTAAAATCGAGCTGAAATACAAATAAAACAGTACACCGGTCTGAAATACATTACAGGTACTTCAACAGCCAAAACCAGGCTTGCCCCTTTGATTGGATTTGAATTAAATTTGAATTCAGATACCTGACGCTTTTTTTTACGTAAAGCAACTAGCAGAGCTTACAACACGCAATACAAAAGAAGGTTCAGTACAAAACAAATGATGTCAGAATACCAATTTCAGAAAGCACAGCGGTGCTAAATTTTTCTATAACAGAGTCCAAATAAATATTGAGGGTCTCGTGAACGCTTCAGTGAATCCGAGAGAGCTGGGCAAACGGTTAAACGCAAGACGGCACACGTGGGGGTTCCATTAGCGGAGAGGGCGGAAGAGAGCTGGGCCACCAAGACGGCGGTAAATGAAACCGCGACTCATAATCCCACGTTTTTTTCTTCCGTGACCTTTCCAATAAGGGGCACACGCATCAGATCAACATCACAGTCCCAGTAGAGGTTGTGCAGAATGGAGTCTCACCAATATCGCACACCGTCAGAAGCACTGCATTATGGGATATAGATTTTTCAGAGGACCAGTGAGCAGACTATAGATTTAGGCCTCGTGGTCCGTATCACTAAGTGTCGGTGGATTTTGGGGTGTTGGGAGCTTCAGAAAACGCTTGTGTCAGCATACCGGTGATGTCATTTTGGTGCGATACTTTGCTATAGAGTGAAATACTAACATCTTTAATTATTCTCACCATCATTCCAGCACAATGGACCAGGTCTGTGTGCCTCGAGGGAAGATCCTTATACATTTTATACGCTCCATTTATTATTTTTAGTCTTCAGCCAATATCAAAGTAACATTCTGGGAATTATAAATAATACATAATTCGTATAGTTTTTTATAATAAAATGATGAAATGGTTATGAAAAGGGGGAGGATAATAATAGTAATCACAAGCTGATTGAGTGGATCGGTCTTGCTTTTAACTCCAAACTCGACATGTGACGTTGAATCTTTGAGACTACAGCAATCGTCAGCAGTTGTAAAACCTGTCTAAAAACGGTTATTGAAAATGTTATTAAACCATCTAGTTCGCTTGATGGATTTTCATTCCGAATGGCTTGATAATACAATGTCTACAGTTTTAGAATGTGTGCTGACAGCTGGCTGCTGTGGTCTCCCAGACGACACGTTTAAAACCGGGGTGGATCCGCTCGGCCGGAGAGGAACAGACCTTCTTGAGCGCGTCGTCGGTCAGTTTGTCCTGGTTGCCGACGTGGGCCTTCTGCAGCAGGGGGCAGTGGGTAGCGACGGTCGCCAGGGACTGGTCGCTGAGCTGTTTGCAGCGGTAGGCGGTGTACTTAAGCAGCCCGGGACAGTGGGACGCCAGCACACACACGCCGTGGTCCTGCACGTTACGGCAGTCCGAGAGATTTATCTCTGTAACGTTCTGCTTCCAGGAGGCGATCTTCACCAACAGCTCATCTGTCACCTGGGAGGGAGAGAAAGAGAGGGAGAGAAAGAGAGGGAGAGAAAGAGGGATAGAAAGAGAGGGAGAGAAAGAGAGGAGAGAAAGAGAGGGAGAGAAAGAGAGGGAGAGAAAGAGAGGGAGAGAAAGAGAGGAGAGAAAGACTTTAACACTGGAGATTTTCACACGGGGCAGTTGGGAGTGGGTTGGGGACAGAAAGGCTCTTACCTGCTGCAGGCCACTCAGATCGATCTGTTTCCAGAACTGAAAGTCCAAACACAGATCCCTCCAGTACTTACAGACCAGAGACACACACAGGCAGCGCTCCTTTACAGAGAGATGGGAGAACACCTGCAAAAGCAGAAAAATGACATCATAAAACAGGGACAGCACAGAAACAGAGGGAGGGGGGGGCGCAGTGATCCACACCCCCCTCATCCTGTTTCCAATCTGTGTTCTCAAATTCATTCTTTTTTTTCTCCAATATTAATAATGTCCATTGTAATGAATAAGACATAAATGCTGCTTGTGGTGACAGCACTCTAAATTGCACGTGAATGGGTCTGTTGAGTCCAATTTCCGTTTGGAAAAAAGCTACATTTTACCCAGAATACATCAGGAAGATTATCCTGTGTTCATCATTGCGCAGGTGTATACAGCTAGTGAACAAAATAATGGAAACATTAGCAGACGTGAAGGGTTGGGTAATAGCCTGGGGCACGTGGTTTGGGTGCACTCAGAAGGCCAGGACGTTACTTAGTGGTACCGAAATATCATCTTGACCCCATGTTAAAGCAGAGAGGGGTGTCTTTAGACAACAGCAGAGCAATGTCACCACAACGTTACAGCAATGTTGCCGAAGCATAACGCCTAATTCACACCATAAACTCGCAACAGCGACCAAATCGCTGTACTTGGCAAAGTGCAGCGACAACGGGGTGTTGTAGTCCATTTGGAGCGAAACCAAATAACTCACTGATTGTAAACATAATACAGCGAGCGCATCTAAATAGAAACCAGGCAGAATACTGCAGAAATACTCATTGTTTATTGCAAAGGTTCCCAACACACAGACTGACTCAAAAGCAGACTGCAAACCCTTTTATATTGCACTAATAACCTTCAAACGGAACACGAACATATTGAATAACCTAGCTAGCCTTTCTGTGGCTAGTTAGCAACACTACTGTCAACAAAGCACATACACACACACACTTTATACGCACGATAATACTTAGCTATGCCATTATCAACATAACACACACAGCATGTACATACGGCCAGTACTTAGCCATCCCATCAGTGGCTAATTAGCCCTTCAATGATGGCTCAGAGCAGAAAGACAGAAGGGAAAGCAAGCTTGTCAGACAGTTTTTTAACATTTAGAGCATTGTCGTTTCTGATTGGCTGGCAGTGTGACAAAATTGACTGCTAGTCAATGATTCAGAGTGACAAACATACGGGCCATTTCTCGCTGTATACTGACTCCACCTCCCTCACTGTTTGTTGCGGTTGTTCATTGACTTTGAATGAAATCTTGATGCTTTGTCGCTGTCGCAGGTTTATGGTGTGAATTGGGTGTAAGAGCTACATTTCCCAGACCGTTGCTGCCCCAGTCCCCCCCCACCCTGCCCTGCCCCCATCTCCGCCCACACCCCACCCTGCCCTGCACCGCCCCCATCCCCGCCCACACCCCGCCCTGCCCCCATCCCCGCCCACACCCTGCCCTCATCCCCCACCCTGCCCTGCCCCCACCCTGCCCCCATCCCCGCCCACACCCCCGCCCACACCCTGCCCCCATCCCCGCCCACACCCTGCCCTGACCCCATCCCCGCCCACACCGTGCCCTGCCCCCATCCCCGCCCACACCCTGCCCTGCCCCCATCCCCGCCCACACCCTGCCCTGCCCCCATCCCGCCCACACCCTGCCCTGCCCCCATCCCCGCCCACACCCTGCCCTGCCCCCATCCCCGCCCACACCCTGCCCTGCCCCCATTCCCAGCCCCCATCCCGCCCTGCCCCCATCCCCACCCACACCCCGCCCTGCCCCTATCCCCGCCCACACCCTGCCCCCATCCCCACCCACACCTTCAGCAGGATGGAGGAAGGCAGGTGGTTGATGCTAGAGTTGTCAGCGGCATTCTCCCCAGGTTGGGCGTCGCCATGGTTGTGGTCTTGATGGCAGGAAGGGGAAGAGCTCCGGGGCGTGGCCGCCGCGGTGCTGCCCGTGCTCCCGGGGCTCTCCCCCGAATCTGTTAAGGGCCCCGCCCCGGACACGCCCTCTGAGGACGACGATGAGGAGGAGGTGGAAGAGGACGCAGATGAGGGCAGGGGGCAGAGGGGGAGCTGTCGGTGGGCGGCGGCTGTGGCAGTGTCCCCGGCCCCTCCCCCTCCTGCCCCGCCCCCAACCCCACCCCCATTCTCCATCACTTCCTGTAAGGCGCAGCAGCGTGGCTGCTTGCACGGCGCACACCGGCGCACGTCGGCGCATTTCCGCTTGCACACCATCTCTGCGTACTCGCAGGCGGGCGTGGCCCGGAACAGAGCCCGCGGCACCACCAGCCTGGCCGGCACGGCCGACAGCCCCTCCCAAATGGCAAGCTCCCGCGGCGACAACAGGAACTTCGCACAGTCGTCCGGCGAGCTCAGCGCCGCCAATCTCTCGGAACCGGAGCCACTCACGACCTCGGAGCTCTGCCTGTCGTCGTCGTCTCCAACGCCGCCGCCGTTGCTCAGGCTCCCGCTGTTGCCGTGGACGATGAAGCAGAGCATACACGGCCCCTGCAGGAAGCAGTTCCTCTTCTTCCTCTTCAGCAGCTTCCTCTTCCTCTTCTTCAGGCGGTTACCGCGGTTACCATTTTTCGAGAGGAGATGGCCCATATAGAAGACTCTGGGAAACTCTAGAAAGAGTCCAGAAGAAAACGTAATTTACTTTTTTAAATGAATTTGTCCGGAACGATGCACAATTAGATTAGCCTTTATTGTCCATTTCTGTAGGAACTTGCTTTTGGCCTCAAAGGGAGGACATGCATTCAATTCTTAACATAAATGTCAGCATTTCATGCACTGAGCAGATGTAGCCGTGACTAATTCTCATGTCCAACGCCCAAGGCAGGTTACAATCAACACAAGTGCACTCAAACAACATTATGAATTAATAAATGAAAAATGACCCCTGCCCACCAACAGCAGTGTTAATAATTACACATGCAAAAAAATTATAAATGTTCAATTAAATCATTGTCCTTAAAAGACCCATTTGTCAGGACGGATATTCAATTTCTTGATTAATGCCAGGGGGAGGTAGCCCACCCATTATAAAGACATGCATCTCTCAACTGTCCCAAAATCGAGGTGCGACCCTTAAATTAAGCATCAGAATAGAAAAAATGTAGGTGCTCTAACATTGGAAGTACTGCATATTTAAGCCTATACACCAGAAGCAGAAAAACCTCATAATGACCAAACAAACCAGCATCATAAAGCCACCCACAATCACAGAAATATTATTATTATTATTATTATTATTATTATTATTATTACTCAGGGGCGATGCTGCTGCTCATATGGTCTACAACCTGCCTAAATTCACCTGTGCCACACCACTTGAGGTCCTGCATCACTGGCTTCCAGTGGCTGCCTGCATTCAAAAATCTCTCACACTGGCATAACAAGCTGCTAACGGTACTGCCGTCTGCTCCTTCCAACCTTCGGCTAATGATCACACACAGTAAACTCAGACCAGACCTTTCCTCCTCTTTCTCCCAAGTCTGGATGACCCAATCATGCTGGCGCTGCAACGTTCATCGTGACCTCGCCTGTCGGCTCAGGAGAGCGCAGACAAGCATGTGCTCTCCTCCAGAGTGGGTGTGGCCCGGTGGCCAGCTGCCGCTTTTTACCGCGCCACAGGCTGGCACAGATATGAGCCGGAGGAAGACGCTTCACGTGCAGCTCAACAGAGGAACTGCGAACGCCCATTTGACCAGCAGGGGTCGCTGGTGGGCGAGCAGATGCTTTCAGACAGGTGAACTGAATCCCTCCCTCCCTGAGCAAACCTAGAGCCTTGTACGCATTGGTCCTGCATCGCTGACCGCCACAGTTGGCACGGTCACCATTATTATTTCTATTTTTTCTCCACTTTCTAAGGGCTTATAGTTCTCACAGTCTTATAACCCAGTTCTGACACTGTTGTGCAGGATTGGACAATAAAGGGCACAGCAGAGACTATTACTAGAGTTACACTCAACAGCATCGCGATATATGTGCCTTTGACTCTCGACCTGCCAGCAATAACTCTACACTTACAATAACAGATAATAAATAATAGAGTCCACCTATGACTCAACATGAAGCTGTTGCCACATATTGAAAAAGGCATGAGGAATAATCCTGGTGTTTTCAACCATGATATTCGCTTGATTCAACTTGGTCTCTAAAAGTAACAGCTACTGACCAGAGAAACAGACCGGAGATCAACGTGCTGTGTCACTGAACAAACTGGCGGAACGTTAAACATCAATTCTTTCTTGAAGAATCACAGTAGAGGAATAGAGCGCCCACAGAGAGAATGGACAGCACCCACAGCAGGACCCTCAACCAGACCATGCAAAAGGTCCAAAACCAGCCAAGAAATCAATGTTTCTATTGAGGCACAGAGAAAAGCTACCAATGGAGTCGGATCTTTTTGCACTTGCTGCCTTTCTTGGGACTATACCCTTCCCCCTCTAGGGAATTCCTGCGCTTTGACTCTTGATCTTTGCACTCGTGTCACTCTGGATAAAAGTGTCTCTTAAATACCAGAAACATAAAACTTATATTTAAAAAAACAAACCCTTCTCCATCTTGCTTTTGCAGGTCTTCAGGCATGCAACTTTACAGTGACAGTTATTTGAGTGTAAACTCTAGTGGTGCTTGCTCAACCATGTTAAATGCACTTTTCTAAGTTACTTTGGCAAAAGCGTCTGTCAAATGACTACATTGTAAATTGTGGAACAGAGGACTTTAGGAATGCACCTGTTCATGGTCACAGTAGTACAGTCACACTAAAACCTGCAATATTTCAGACTTTTGGTTTTGCTACATCTCTGCCCGCTTCACCACCAATAAGGACCAGGCTGTTGCAGCTTACAGGGACATTCAGATTCCCTTCAAAGAATACACAAATACATTTTTCAATCACTATTAAAACCAGAAAGCAGTAGCCTTATCATCACTAGCCTTTATTAACCTACTAGAATGTGTTCCTGAGAGTCGATTCCAATCACCATGGAATATGTGCCCTCTATGAGCAGGTAACTAACTAACAATGACAGTTAACCTAATTCTCGATATTCGTACTGGACAACTAAAAATAAAAAGGCAGCAGGTGCACAGGTCTTCTTTAAATAGACAAACTGCTAACGTTATACTGGTAGCATGCACGCGGGACAAAGTGATTTGCGGGACCAGCTGAAGTTGGCATTGAAGTCGAGAGCAGGGAAACCACCTGCATTGAATTGCCTTCTGTGTATTTGCAAGGAGGGAGGAAGGGGTATTTTTGACGGCAAATTGTGCCAAACCATTAGACCACTACATGTGTCTTTTGTCCAAGTGTTGCAGACACTATGGCGAATACCAGATAGGGGTAGCTATATAGCTGGCTAGCTAGTAGTTAGTACCTCTAGCCATAGATTACTTGGTCTCTAGCTTGCTGTGTAGGAAGCCAAATTTCATAGGGCATAACAAACGGAGTTTTTTTTTTAAGTAGATATACTTTGCCGGTTGCATAAATTGCCCTTGTTGATGCAACTTAGCCAGTTATTAGCTGGATGACTGTAAACAGATAAACATTTCATTTCACGTTAAGACAGCTAGCTAGCCAATCAGATAGCTCGTTATGTTGAATGCGTGGTCAAAAACAAAGACAATTATGTTTAAGTGCATAACAGAATCAAAAATGGCCAGGATTTTCATTTTAACGTGGCTAATAACACCGAGTAACCTGTACGAAAACAACTTCCAAACACTGGATTTCAAAGGACTGGAACAAACACAGCTAGCCAGCTAGCAAGACTGATATTGATAGCTTTCCCAGGCGCCTCCTCACCAGTTCGCGCGGTGCCGACCACCTTCGTCTCGTTCTCTCATAATCTGCGCGTGCTGTACCGCCAGGCAGTCCACAATTTTGACACAAAACGTAGTATCAACAAAATTTACGAATATCCACACACATCAAATAGGGGACTGCTGTCTCTAGAAAGAGTTCCGGTATGGGCTATGGGAAGGAAGTCCTGCCCCTCCTCAGTTCATTATTGGATATTCTCTTATCCTTCATCGAAGGACCCGCATTTCTGCGCGTTTGATTGGTGGAGAGTTCCTGTCGTTCCGTGTTGTGGGCTTTATTTGTGAACTAATGTGTGCTGTCAATCACACAGGGCCACCGCTTGGCAACAAAGTAGTTTTGCATCTCTCTAGAGTTTCTCAGATATGTGCTTTGATGTTTTTTTGTAGTCGTATAATTACGAGTAGCTACATTTGTTATTTGTTTTCCAGGGGGGCTACGTATATTATCACATGAAGAAGAAAAAAAATCCAAATTCTTACACCAGTCAGTCCAATATGCAGCTGTCTGGGTGTTGCTATGGCATTGCAAAATGAAAAGTATTATAGCCGTATTTACCTAGGAGAAAATGGCACACACACAGGCAGATCTTACAACTAGCCCCTACACCAAGATCCTGAAAATGCAATACATACTCATTTTCTCCGGCGTGCCTTAAATAACAGACGATCTCGGTTATTCTCCAGTCAACTTCTCAATGAAACTTAAATAGCCTAGATAGCAGTTAAATTGTAGCCTAATGGTCGTGTTTAAATTAAAGGCACAACACTGCCGTTGTTTGTAGCTACATGTTTATAAACAGTTTGTTTGTCTCTGCTGTGTACAAATGATTGCGACAAACTGCAAAACTTGAGCACAAGGCAACAAAAAAAATCATTAAATATTCTCCATGAAAGTGGGCGTGGAATCGCAGTTCCTGTCAGGAGACGGGCGGAGAGCCCTAAAATAACCTGCGGACTTGTCATGGCTTCTGGAAAAGTGCACTGTAACCAGCTACAATGGCGACCGCACCACCAGTAACGCAACAAATCGTCCGGAATCAGCAGGGGACGCCGAAACCTCAGGTAAACGTGCATCTCTCGGACATCGAAGACTGCCTGGTTCGCGATCGGTATGGAAATCGTATTGGTTTCAGAAGATTATATCAAGAGAAGAAATCAATCATCGTTTTCGTTAAGGTAAAAAAAAAAAATTTGCTGCCTTCATCTTAAAAGTAGTAGGAAATGATAACGCTCATATGACAATCATTTATAATAATCCACATTGAATGCAAAGTGAAACGGAAAATGGATTAAAACTATTTGCCAATTCATCGGTATCGTGAGTTTAAAAAACAGAATTAGGCTACTTTCAAAAACATGTCCGTCTAAATCGGCCTCAGGAATTTGTTGCCGCTAGCAAATAAAGTCGGTTTCATCAATACATTTAACGGCAGTTAGCTATATTGAACTGAAGAATCGTGGGGAAACAAGGTCGATCATAAACCAAACATTTATTAATCCCATAAATACCGCTTTCATTCCCTGGATGCGCTTTGTTGGGGACCTGTCCAACGGAAATAACTCTGACATCAACTTTATATGAAAAAAATATAACTAGGTGGGGCTCGAGCGAATTATAGTCCTCGGGCGCCAGCAGAAATTCATTGTGGTTCACTACTTTGTACTTTTGAAATGTTTCCAATATTTATTCTTGCAGAACTTCTTGTGCTACACGTGCAAAGAGTATGTTGAAGATCTTGCCAAAATCCCAATGAAATCGCTACTGGTCAGTATAATACAATTGAAATATAAACTTTTGGTTTCTTATTGTGCACTAGACTAGACTATTCTACAAAGTAAGAATCCTGTTCAACTACCTATTCCCTCACGGAAGAGCTATAGGCCTACTTGACTTCCAACAGTAGAAGGGAAATCTATAAGCCAGGCCAACTTTGAGTAGACCAACTTTGTGGAAAATGATCATAATTTGTGCTGTTTCTTTGTTTACCAGAGTGCTGATGTCAGACTGATTGTGATTGGGCAGTCATCTCACTGCCATATTGAGGTACAGTATGTAATATTAAATTGTTGAACCAAAGCAGTAGCACATTCTTTTCTCCACTGATTTTCATTATGCATCATTTCATTCCTAGCACGATGAAAACAAACAGCTATACATTTACAGATATAGGATGCCTGCTGCTGACTGTCTCAATAGATCTATGAAATGCCAGGCTGTGGCATTAAATCATTTAGAATAAACAGTCCTATACTCTGAACCATACTGAGGGCAGCGGTGGACAGCAGATGGTTGTTGGTTCATGTCCTTGGCGATCGTAATGAAGGTCAATTACTAAACCAGTTCTTTCAATTGCTGGTAAACATCCAACTGTATGACTGTATTTAGACTAGCAAATGTAAGTGACTTTAAAGGACTTATAATTATGTAATAATGAATATAATTACATTACAGGCATTTAGCAGATGCTCTTATCCAGAGCGACGTACACAACTTTTTTTTTTAACATAGTATCCATTTATACAGCTGGATATATACTGAAGCAATACAGGTGAAGTACCTTGGTCAAGGGTACAACGGCAGTGTCCTACCTGGGAATTGAACCTGCAACCTTTCAGTTACAAGCCCAGTTCCTTACCCATTATACTACACTGCATACTACACCTGCATACTATACTACACTAATTATGTAATTGATCATTTGATCACCTCACCTCGTCACAGCTCGCTGGCAGTTTATTGATACATTCACATTATTTTTAACTTTACTTTTTACTGTTTTAGCCATTCTGTGCATTGACAAGATATCCCCATGAAATATATGTCGATCCTGAAAGGAAGATTTATACCAGACTGGGGATGAGAAGAGGAGAGATGTTTGCAGAATCGGGTAATAATCCTACTGACAGATACGTGGGATGTGATATTTAAATTGCTGCTCTCTGGCTCTCGAAGGTCATAGGTTCAAATCCCACTTAGAATACTGCTCTTCATTCATGTATGTATGTTTGCATTTATGTATGTATACACACACATACAGTGCCCTCCACTATTATTGGCACCCCTGGTAAACATGAGTAAAAAGGGTTGTAAAAAATTCACCGTTTGGTGAATTAGCTTAATCTCACACTGAAAAAATGAGAAACATCCAACCTTTAATTGAAGTAAATTTATTATGAGGAAAAAAAAATCCCTCAGCAAGAAATAATTATTTTTAATAAAACCACGTGTGCATAATTATTGCCACCCCTGCATTTATATATATAATAAAGTAATAATTTTTAATATTTGGTCGCATATCCTTTGCATGCCATGACTTCCTGATGTCTGTGACCCAACAACATCAAAAGATATCTTATTTTCTGGTACTCTTAGTACAAGAGGTACTATAAAGTCTCTGCATTTGAATGGATCTTTATGGGAATTGGGAGGTGGGACTAGATTTAGCTGTAAATTATGCTGGAACAGTATGGAATACATGGTTGGTAAAGTGGCTGTAAGTCATCAAGGGTCTGAGGTCTGAGCCTGATAACTTGAAGGGTTTCTTCTCCTGACTTATTTTTCCATAGAGTTCAATAGGACAATTTGTCAGGAGAAACAACCCTTAAAGTGATCCATCCATATCTACTGCATATCTGGCAGCAGAGTGATGGTTTCAGGCTCAGACCTCAGACCCTTATCAAGAGTCTTTTGATGTTGTTGGGTCACTGACATCAGGAAGTCATGGCATGCAAAGGATATGTGACCAAATACTAAAAATGATTACTTTATTCTATATATAAATGCAGGGGTGCCAATAATTGTGGCACACATGGTTTTGTTAAAAATAATTATTTCTTGATGAGGGATTTTTTTTTCTCATAATAAATTAACTTCAATTCAAGGTTGGATTTTTCTCATTTTTTCATTGTGACATTAAGCTAATTCACCAAACTGTGAATTTTTTATAACCCTTTTTACTCATCTTTACCAGGGGTGCCAATAATAGTGGAGGGCACTGTATATGATTTGGACACTCACACTACAGACAGTAGTATATTGTGTATTTTTTTATTTTCCCCAGTTTCTCATTTGAAGCCTAATGCAAGTGTTTGGTCGCAGTGTAAAACCGGTTTTATTGGGATGTGTTTGACATTGTGTCCTCAGCGTCTCAGTGTCCTCACGTAAGATCCAGCATGCTCCAGGGCACCATCAGCAGCCTGTGGCGGGCCATGATAAGCCCCGCCTTTGATTTCCAAGGAGACCCCCTCCAACAGGGCGGGGCCATCATTGCAGGCCCAGGTAATTCAGGATTGGGGAGGGGGGGCTTTTTAAAGACTAATCCATTTCATGATTTCCAGCCAACTTCTGCTCTCAGGTAGTCTATAAGGTCAATCATATCCTGATCTGACATTTTTATGAATCAATCTTTATTGTCCCACGAAGGTAAGGTTGATTTGCAGCCAGGGTTTAAATTTACTAAAGACCTGTTTAAAATTGACAATAGGGACAACCATAAAAGCAATAAGACAATTTGAGAAAGCTGCAGACTTCATGTGCATCCTAACTGTACTACTGTGGTACAATATAGGACTGAATCCACATAGTATACAACCTTTTATGCTACACATTGGTGGTGGTAGAGGCGAGTTTCCCCCTCATCATTGTAAAGCGCTTTGAGTATCTAGAAAGGCGCTATATAAATGCCATGCAATATTTTAGAAAACTCATCTTTTATTTAAGAAAATGTCAAGAAAGCTTTCCTGTAATAAGAACAGGAACACCGCTGGTCACGTTTTCTTGCCTAGTTTTGTCGCACCTTTTTCAAATTGAAAGCTCTCGTTGACGTTAGCTGAGAAATTAATGTGGTCAGGCTTGAGCTGATAGCACGGCTGCTACCCGGTTTCACTCAGTCACTGTCGAGTATTCATATCTTACATGATATACATTTGCATCATTACAGTGCTGTTGGAATTGGCTCACGGTCAATGTTTACATTTGACTTTTTTTCTGAAATGCGCTCTAATTGAGACGAAATGGCACCGTTTCTCTTCCATTCTTCGTAAAGCATTTTGAGGAATGTCAGTTTGATTTTCGCCATGCGCGCAAGCAGACACCTATGTTCTCAGTTGAGAGGTGATCAAGGAACATTTCTCCTATTCCCATATCACAACCTCACTCAATTGTCAAAGCCGACACCAGATCAGCACTTGTTAAAAAATGATAACGGATTGATTATTAAGCTCAGATATCACTGACATTTGAGTTAGGCTTATGTATTGCATGCTCAGTCATCTTAAAGCTAAACCAGTGACATTTTTAAATATTCAGTAGTTAAATATTTTAACTGAAATAAATAATATATAACTTCAATTTATGCCATTTATTTATATTTCATTTTTGTCCATGACACACTTTGTTGCGTTTCATTTTTTGTTCGAAAAATAGCACCGCACATAATACTGAGTTAGCTGGATAACTGCACTGGTGCACTGAGTAAAACTGGTAATCCTGGTTCATAGTATTAACCCCCCCCCCCATCACATTATTTTGGTTCTGATTGCTTGTCATTGTCATGGTCAGCCTGGGCTGCCTGTGGTCGTTTGTCACAGCAACACGATGGGAACCTGTATTCCACTGATAATAGGCATGGAGTCCTGTCATCTTGAATTTATGTCAAGTTTGTTTGTGGATCATTTTGTAATAATTAGTTATGTTATTGAATCCATGAGCTGGTAATCAATTTAGCTGGCCTGTGTATTGCTCTGCTGTTATGGCTTAATAAATCAATGTTTTTAGTGTCAATAAACAAGCCCAGCATTTTAAAAGGCTTCAGATACACCAAGAGGCTTTCATTTGTATCTACTGCACAAATATGCCAGAAAATCACAATTGTTTTGCAAGGAAGCGTATTCCTTTTAATTATGGTTTAAATTTGTTGTTGCTGGTTACATGCTGTATTTGGGGCACCAGAAAGGGCCCTGCACAAGATATGTTTTTGTAGCCAAACCATTTGTGGTTTTCATATGATTTTCCCCGCAGGTTCCGAGGTTCATTTTGCACACTTTGACATGAATCGACTGGACCATATGCCTATAAACTGGCTATTACAGCTGGCCGGAGTGGAGACCGTTGACTTCAGCGATCAACCAAAGATAATCCATGTTTGAAATATGAAAGCCGTATAAAGGCGAGGCGGGGCGACGGTTAGGGGCGGGGCAAACTGCAATAAACACAAGAGCCTGCTTTAACCTGTACATATTAAGGACATTTAATTGCGTATTAAATCTAGGCTATACTTTTTTTAAACTGGATACTTCACCAATAAACATTTTTTGTACTAATCCGATTGTGGAGCAGCAATGTTTTAATTTTAATTTTAAAGCGTTATAGACTCACAACATGTTTGCATTGCGAAGTTTTCCGTCCTTAACGCTAATTTATTTTGTCTGAAACACAAAAGTGAACTCAGGTTTTGCTCTCGTTGTAGCCTATAGGCCATTTCTGCTTGCAGATCGGAGGTTTGTATTCTTGTTTTTAAGTGCTGAATTGGGATGAAAATCAATGTGTAGCCTGCATTGTACTGGTTAGCCTATTTATTGTAGCCGACATAACGAATGATTTCTGTATGTTTAGTTTATGCATAAATTATATTGTAATTATATGTTTAGCCTATTTTCTGCAACCCGGACTTGTCTACTATCGCTTTGTTACATTATCGATATTTAAAAGTAGCCTAACGTTCAAACTTCGATGAACCCTCGGCACAGCTGACGTCAGAGTCTGGGATACAAAACTTGCCCAGTTTTCAGACGTCAGAAGAACAAATACTGAGCTGCAGCGAACAGCTGCTCCGGGATTCTAACGGCTGTGGGCGGCGAGTGGAAAGTAGCCTACTGCACGCACAACCGGCCGAATCCCTAAATGCCTTTGAGTGTTTTAACTTTTTTCTTTTGGACACAATTTCAAACATGATCCCAGCTCGTTCGTAAAAGAAGGATGAAGCGCAAAAGCGAAAGGAGGCGACCGGAGGCGAGGAAAAAGCGTTGTGCAGCCAAACGCGAAGAGGCGGAGCCGCGGTCTGATATTTACATTGGCATAACGGGTAAGAGCGGAAAATGCACTCACCGCCCCCCTTTTACCTCGGAGGTGATCGGACGCTTCAGGTTACATTTGCTTGAAAAAATGTCTCAGTTTCGGGCAATTTTTCCTGATTATAGCTAAAAAATATTTCAACATCGGCTTTTGGCCTAAAATGGCGACTTCACCCGTTTTCACTAGTATATGCCTCCAGTCCTGGTAAACTATTCAGACTAGGTGGACGTAGGCTATATTCTTTAGTGACATTTCAGTACCGGCTAGCACTGGACTGTGGGACGCGACCGGTGGCTTGCTAATCATATCATCGTGCACAGCTACTCATCCTTACCTTAGTGCCTAATGTGTTTAGTTTCACACAGCAAGCTTGCAACTTCCAAATCAATTTGCTACATTAATCGCATTTCATTTTTTGAGAAATGTAACCAGTAGGGTATAACGTGTAGCCCTGCAGCAAGTAATGTTTGGCTGGCCAAATTATTTCTTTAGATCAACACCGAAAGTGCATCATTAGGCTGTTTTTTTTTTCCTTTGTAATTTTTTGCGGATCGTCGTGTGAGGCTGTATTAAGTTGAGCAACCCAACCTCATTCTATGACAGATTTTTTTGCACTGAAATTGAAATCGGTTTGACTCTTTCGGTCAGGATTATGTAGAGAAAGACATAGCCAACGGTCGTGAAATTTAGCCAATAGGTCAAGTCAAAGCTTTTGCCACCTTGCTTATTCTCAAGATGGGTCATTTCTGCGCGTGTTGCAATTGCAAGATATGGCAAGTGCAGATTTCCCAGCACTCGCTGACATTTAAATTCCGTGGTATAGAATTTTAACGATGTTTCTTTCAATTCATGAAATTAAGCTTTTACCAAAACCAAGATCGATTTGTTCGAGGGGGAAATACTAGTTATGCTGTAGCCTGTATAGACGATGTTGATAAGCATGTAACCTTGTTTATGTTGGCTGAAATTAAGCAATTATTTTTTTATGGGTGGGGTAGGCCTATAGCCTATATAGGCTAATGATAGGATGCGCCAAGTCTACTTAACTTTCATTAAACAATCTAGACAAGTGGAGATGTAACTTTATACCCACTAGCTTTACAAAGTTATGAATAGGCCTACTGGCAAATAAGATTAAGAAATCGAATCATCCTCGTGTAAGCTAGGACAATATGAATCGGAAACTGATTATCAACTTGGGCTATTTTTCAAACGTTTGATATGGGCTAAACTGGCCTGTGCAACGTCTGGGTTCTGAATAGCTGAGTCCTGTTCGCGCTTGACCGGTTTGGTTTCACTGGACCCCATCAATAGACTGCCTTTTCGCGGCGTCCTTGAGCAACGGTCAGCAAGCGTTATTGTGACGGCGACTATTAGGCTATACTTCTAACCGCAGAACCAAATTCAAATTCAAGAGACTGCCACAAAATCTGTGGCAGAAGGGCCAGAGCCTTTTCTGCTAATTGGCAGGGCTATGAGAAAATAGGTTAATAGTCTGTTCTATGAATATCTAAGGTTGTTGTGAATATCAATTTAGCCATTTTGAGTGCAGGTTTCCAACCAATGCTAAGGAAGGAATTTCAGATTTAGTTGTATTTTGCCTTTGTGAACTAGCTGGGATTGGTTTTGAGTTTTTAGGGGGTATTGAATGTCACCACGTCGACCTGGGATATTGAAATCAGAATGATAGCCTAACCTTGGTGGAGGTAGGCTATAAAGGTAAACTTAAATCGCAAAAGTAAATCACAAGCCCAGAATAATAGGTCTACATTTCTTGTTAAAATTATTACATGCAAATATGGCTTAAAATCATTTATATGAAACATTGTTAATGAAAATAAAATCGTAAAACTGCAGTGATTGTAATGTTGGTTTGATGTTTTTATCTGGTCTTCTCACACAAAAGCCCTAAACACATGCAGTCGTTTTGTTTGTTTGGAGAAAATGACTTAAGATTATTCTACAACACAGCCATACGTGCAGATTACATGTCGACGTAATATGCCTGTCTACGGACAATTATGTGAATTGTTTAATTCATTCAACTGACCAGACTTGAAATATATTGGCTTATACTCACTGTAGTTTGCTACATAGATGGAACACATCGGTTTGCCTTTGATGTAGGCTAATCAAAACATTTTTTTAAAAATAGCTGCTTCTTTTTTTTACAGATTTAACCCGTCACCATATAAAGTTATTGGTACATGGTGTATAATTGTATTAATTATTCAAAGCAACATAAACATATTCAAAGCAACATATAAACCATATAATCGCTTAGGCTTGCAAATCCTTCGAAATTGAATAGCTGGAATCAAAGGGTACTTTGCAAGTATAAGTAAATTTCAATTGGCCGAGCGCAGCTTTTCTCCTAGCAACGGCTTGGGCAGCGTTCCAATTAGAATATCCTGTGTCTCCTCCGCAGAACTTGAAATTCTGAACCATTTGCGCGAAATGATTGGCGGCGGAGCGGCTCAACGGGATAGGCCCTGGTTCAGCGCGTAGCCAATCGGGTTTGTGCTAAGCGTCTGAGGCGGTGCTAAATGAGTTTCCAGACCCTGGGCGGAGAGGGGGGTTTGGTATGCGGCTTCTACTTTTCTAACGTGTGATACAGAGTGGCAGCCCAGCAGACGATTGTCTTCTTGTGCATTTGCTTATTAGCCTACTATTGGGTTTGTCTGACCACAGCGGGGCAGTGAAATGAATTAAAGAGGATCTATGTGCTTTGCATGTAGCATATACTCGCCGTCTGAATAACTATTTTATTTTTTTAAATAACAGACTAATACCGCTGCATTTCCTGTCATTTGGCGTTGCGTCGATAGCCGTTGCATGTCTAGATGAATAAGTTAAAAATCGCTAACGTTAAAGGTACGCCTGTTATTTTGTTTAACACCATTTTTCTTATTTTAAACAAAGCTGCAAATTTGACAGTATGACGTTTTCGTTTTTATGCTAGTTGGGTTATAGCCTTTTTGTTTTGGTTTTTGATCTTTAAGAATTAAGCTTAGAAGGAAACTGTATTGCTTGCTATAGTATAGGCTACTATGGAGGACAATCGGCTGCACAACGCTATTGAATTAATCAAAGGTAAGTAGGCTACAGATTTTGTGGCCTCTCCCTCACTAGATGGCATGATTCAAATAAACAACTCCGAGCGGGTTGTGACAAGTCTGCGACAATCATTCTTAGCCAGCCTACTTTGTTTCGAGGTTTCTAAATCTGAAAGAGGAAGCGTCTGCAGTGCAATTGACAAACCTGCTTTTGTCGCCATCTATAATTCCTGATCGATAGCTGTGTTTTACTATTCAACTGTTACAAGTTTTAGTTTGCCATCTCTTTGATGACTTAACGCTTTTGTGGCGCTTCCACTTTCATCCACCATGGTATCCAATGGAAAGTGTAGTGGCCCCAAAATAGTTACATTCAAAGCTTAAATTGTCACAATGCCACCCTCCTAATGCGTCTCCTTTTGTGTCTCACTTTCAGATCAACTCTACTTTGCCGTTCTCCAACAGAAATTAAAAAGCACGCCAGAAAGGCATTATTTTTGTATAGACGATGAACTCTCCTATGAAAAGTGAGTAGCCTACTGAGCAGCGAAAATGGCTCAGGGTCTCCCCTGAGATTGCACTAGCCCAAATGCCATGTTGTAACATTTTAGGCCTACGTTGTGTCTGAACTGGCAGAGCATTTTAATCGTTTTATTGTCATCCACTTGTTGGGGAAATATCTCTCTCTCGTGTTTCAATGGCCCCACTGGCCAAGTTTAAACCGTATAGTTGAAAGAAAATGAATCCACTGACAAAACTGTAAAACTGACATTTGTTTTCCAATACATGGCCCGTGTAGGTTTTCGTGCGACCTACAACATATGAGGCAAACAACACTACTTTAATATGAGTAAATATTTAAGAAGGCTGTAGAACATGGTGAAATTAATTTCATTTTCTGTTTTTGTATGTTTAATGGCAGTTTCTACGCAGACTTCGGTCCACTCAACCTGGCAATGTTTTACCGGTTCTGCTGCAAGCTCACCAAAAAACTGAAGGTAAGCGCGTGGCCTCGGTGCGTCAGGTAGCTCACGGCATGAATCCAATACCTTGACAACGTGGAAAAGTTGAGACTTCGCCCGCAAGAAAACCGAAAACTGAGGGGTTCATTGCGTTGTCGTAATTCAGTTTTAGGCCGGTAAAGGGTAAGTCGGGGCCTTTAGGAACTTTGTGTGGGAACTGCGGCAGTGTTTGTCTTGAGCCGTTATCCGTGCGTTGGGCGCAGGTTCGCGGACGCTAATGGCGCGAGGATTGGTTAATATCTTGGGGGCACAGTTACGAATACGATCACGCGCCACAGTGATTACACAGCATCACGCATTAAATGCATTCTTTGGGGTAGGGGGTGGTGTTCGAAGATTCTGGACCCTTACCTGATGCAACCTTGGTCGGTATTTTTTGGCTTGCTTTACTTTCAATATCCTAGCTACTCTTACTGTACTCCAGAACTGCCCTTGTAGAACCTCCATTTTAGACCATGTCATATATGTATGTATGTGTGTGTGTGTGTTAAAGTTTATACAAGCTAAGTTTATTTTTTAGCTATTTCTTTCATGACCCGTCTTGTATTTTCTCTTTTTTGCCTTTAAAGTAATTTTTCCCATTGATTTATTTGATAAGAAATAATGTCAACTCTTATGCAAATAGCCAGGCACATTTCCAAAGGGAACAGTTGGTTAAACATTAACAGGGTTAAAGCTTTGTCTTGTAAAGGTCAGAGATGAGGACATGTCTTGAGTTCAGTGTGCAGGTGTTGGCTGCAGGTCTTAAAGGGATAGTTCGGAATTTTGGACATAATGTCTCAATTACGACTTACCCATGATGTAGTTGATTGATGGAAACCATTTTCAGATAATTCCATGCTGTCCCTTCTTTTGGACATACACACATTGCTCATTCTAGCGCAACTCTAAGGTAACTGGTAGCATCCACTACCAAGCACACTTAAACACTCCACAGTGCACCCAAAGCAAATAAAATACGACGACAGTCTATCAGGGTTATTTTCAGTGATTATTCCAATCTTTTTTGAAGTCAAACTATCGTTGAATCCTTTACTTTGTGCTGACCTATATTCTCTGTGGAAGTACGGCGGCGGAGCTGTACTTTACCTACAACCAAAGAAGAGCAACAAGTTGCAATGGCCACGTTCGAAAGACATATGTCTGACTTTGAAGAGGATGATGATGAGTTTAGTTTATCTGGCGAACCTTACTTGTACGAACCAGAATATACGGATGAAGAACTGAAAGAGATGGATACTCAGAAGGCAAAAAGAGCATTGGTAGAAGTGACGGATCAACCCCCGCCTGTTGCTGCTGCAGAGAACCGGCAGACATCCGGGACATCTGGAGACTGGTGGTGCCACTGCCAAAAATGCGTACAAATGCCTACAGGCACCGAATGCTTTTGCTGCCGGGAATGGGACTTGGTTATCCCCCAGATACAACAAATGGACATGGATCTTAGCTTCCAAGATCTGGATATTTCAGTGGATAGCACCATCCAAGACAGACCAGTTTGTTTAACAGAGCACGATTTCTCGACACTCATTAATACTGGAGTGCTGGAAACGTTCTTCAATGTGCCGAAAATCATTCGTAGGTAACGTAAAGTATAGCTCCGCCGCCGTACTTCCATAGAGAATATAGGTCAGCACAAAGTAAAGGATTCAACGATAGTTTGACTTCAAAAATGATGGTATAATCAATCACTGAAAATAACCCAGATAGACTGTCGTCATATTTTATTTGCTTTGGGTGCACTGTGGAGTGTTTAAGTGCGTTTGGTAGTGGATGCTACCAGTTACCTTAGAGTTGCGCTAGCATTAGCAATGTGTGTATGTCCAAAAGAAGGGACAGCATGGAATTATCTGAAAATGGTTTCCATCAATCAACTACATCATGGGTAAGTTGTAATTGAGATATTATGTCCAAAATTCAGAACTATCCCTTTAATATGTAGCTAACAGTTGGTATTTGCAGCAATATTTGTCTGAAATTGAACTTTTTTCTGCCCCCCCCCCCCTCCCCTCTCCAAAACAGTCCTTCACACTTGCAAAGAAAAAAATAATTTTCTACACTTGCGGTGACCAGAAGAAGCAAGCTAATGCAGCATATTTGATTGGCTCCTATGCTGTAAGTATGCAGGTCTTTGCATTGTCATCTGTAAGTATGCAGGTCTTTGCATTGTCATGACCGTTTGGGAAACCAACACGCTGTGTGTGTACTCATTCCACAAAGACTTCTGCTTTTAATGAATTAATAAGCACATTAAGACTATATGTATGTTTTTATTTTTGAACTAATAATAGATTTCAGCCAAAGATTGTGTTTATTAGCTTGTAATGTGATGTATAATGGTCAATGGGTGTGTATTTGGTTACGATAAGTGGCTAATTGCACCCGTAATAATAAACTACAAGTTTAATTGGAGCTAAAGTGTGCACACTGTCCTCTTAAGACCTCTAAGGTTTGACTGCCCTCTTCTGCTCTGTGCTTTAATGTTGAGCCCCTCAGGGCAGGTTATTTTTAGAGGTTTATTTTGTGGTTTGCTGACTGGTCAGTGCTACACAGCCAGGAAGTAGCTGCCAGTGAAGTCAGTTGGAAAAGAGGCGGTGACCTCCGAGCCAGACGGTAATCACTTGGGGACTCCTGGGTGCTGTTCGATCACCTTACCCAAGGGTGTACATTGTACAAGGGCCGAACCATTTTCTGCCAACTTCTGCTCTTAATTATTTAATTGGCTCAATCATATGATCTGATTTGAATAAGCTGAAGCTGCAAGATTGCAAGTGTATCCTAAAGATTTTACTGTGTTCAAGTACTGGAGTGAACCAGCATAGTTTATAGAGCTGTCAGAAAACTAAAACGAAGGTAATTGGTTGGAACAAAAACCAGCACGCAGACCAAGGACTCCAAGACTGGAGTTGTGCACCTCTGACCTTACCTTTGGTCAGGAGTGTGTAGCTTCATTCCTGGGGGGGCTGATGCATACACTGGCTTTTGTTCCAACCAATCATTGTTGCTCAACTTTGTAAAATGTCAGTATCCACCAATTGCAGGTCGCTGCTATATCAGACCAGCAGAAAAGGATATCGCCAAGGATACATGTGCAGCTGCAGCAACTTTATCAAAAAAATGCCTGAGAAAACAAATGATTGCGCTGAATAAATAATGTAGAGCAAACATTGGCTTGAGGTCCTGAAAGAGTATGTCCTCTCCCACCCGCAAACAACCCGACCCTTTCAACCCCAGATGTGTATAAAGTGCCCAGTTGATTCGTACTGTCGTAAGTTGTGGTCACTGGCATACTGCACTGCTGGAATTAACTAAACCTCACATGGTAATGAGTGTTAACCAGGTGAATCTGCTCTGCTCAGATTATAATCATTTAAATGGAGAATCAGAAATCCTGTTGAAATGAGGAAAAAGTGTGCCCCTGTGGTTGACCTGACCCAGAGGGAGGAGTTGTCAGTCAGACTGTTCCTCTTCTTCTGTGGTTAATGATGGTGGACCCATGAGCGCAGAGATCAGTGTTCCTTTTTACATTTCTGATCCCTGAGGCTGCTGCAGCCATGGCGGTGGTAGATTGCTTTTGATTACATTGAGCACTTTGCTTTTATTACTGAATATAATCATGTTGACTTCACTGGTTCTCCTTGTTCTGTTATAAATTTGTGTGTGTTTTTCACACATTTCCCCATTGTCTGTCTATCCTTGAACCGTTCAGCAGAGTATCAGTTTTGATGTAAATATAAGCAAAATCAAGGTGGTGAGCTGGACACTCACTGCTGACTGAGTCCTCGCGTAGCAGAGTATCAGCTTGTGAGGACTGAAGCCGAGACGGGTTGAGTCGAGTCAGACGGGCTCTGGAAATGATCTTCATCGATCGCAGCTGTCCGTTAGGCAGTAGATCATTGTACACCACACTGATTTATGTGTAGTAAAGAGTGGCCTTTTTAATTGGACAGATATTTCCCCACAGCGCTTCGAAAAGGCGAGCAATACTTGGCACTAATGGCTCATTAATTGGCCATCAATGCAACATTATTAACCCGTATTACTGTGGTTAACATAAACATTCATTGATTAGTGGATGCCGCTCTGCCATTATAAGTGATGAATGTAGTCTAATTTGGAAGTGTAATGCAGGATGACTTATTTCGCCGGCCTGGCAGTTATCTGCAAGAGGAGACTGAACTGTGCTGACTTTGTGACTCTTCACTACTGATGCGAGAACAAGTCATTAAGGCTTGTGGGCCTACAATCCGGAGTATTCAGCACTGTGTCAAGCATGGACTTGAACAGCCTGGGGGTCTCCGCCTGTACTACAAGACCTGACGGGCTGTCATGCGCACGGACGACTATTTTATAAATAAATAGTTATGATTAATGTTGTAATAGTCTGCAATCCCCTTCGACATGGCACATGTTGCACAACAATGTTCATACAACATTAGTTCTGAAGGCCTCGTCTTTGTTCTGCACTTTGTGTTTTGACTGTATTATAGTGTCTGTTTTATTATGTCTAAGTTGATCTTCCTCTAACTATATTGGCTACTGTGCTCTGGGTTGTCGCATCTGCTAAATCTTATATGACTATAGGGTACTTTTAGGTAGGACAGTACCTTTCTCAAATGTAGTCATTAGTAGGAGCTTTTAAAAAGGGAAGGTGCTACCATTACTGCAGTGACAGTGCATTGCTGTGACTTCATCAGGATGCATACTCGGAGCCTAAAGATTGTGTCTTTCTCTTTCAGGTAATGCACCTGCAGAAGTCTCCCGAGGAGGTGTACAGCCTGCTGGTGTCCCGAAACGCCACGTACCTGCCGTTCAGGTGAGGCGTGTTCCGCGCGGCTGCTTCCTGATGGCCTGGGCTGGAACGCCTGTTCTGTGAAATTCTGAGCTTTGCTGCATCTTTCTCTTGCTGCTGTGTTCACAACTCCTTACTCTGCTGACTGTAGACATATGGACAGGAGTCCTGTGTTTTTATTATGAAATATGCTTGCATCGCTTTTATGGAACTTTTTAAAAGACTTATGTGCAACAAATACAGGAAGAGGAGTGGCTGGCACAAAATGGCGATATATCAAAGCATGACTAACAATGGAGACCGGAATGTATTTCATTAGCATTTAAGATTCATTAGAATGTTCTTGTATATTTTTCTTTTTTTTTTTTCCTTTTTGGGTAAGGCAGTTAATAGGTAACTTGTCTGAAAATGTATATTTCTTTTTTTTTTCTTTTTTTAACAGAGATGCTTCGTTTGGAACTTGCATGTACAATCTCAACATCCTGGACTGTTTTCGTGCCATCAGCAAGGTATGGTCTCAGTCTAATCACCTGGTTTTCCATTTAGAGTCATGGATGACTGGGGGAAATCACCATGCTAGTTAACGTGTAACTAAAGCAAACAGAAAGCATATTTAACAGGGTGCTGGCCATTGTCTAGTTCAGCATGCTTCGACATGCACGACTTGTTCCCTGTCTCTGTTTGGCTGTGTGGTGAAATAAACGTAACTAGTCACGGTACATCCCTCTCTCAGGCCTTGCAGTTTGGATGGCTTGACTTCTCCAAATTTGATGTTGAGGAGTATGAACATTACGAGGTAATTTTCTATTTTATTAAGTTTTTAAAAATATAAGTAGAGGGTTTCTTGAGACTGAGGTCATATTTTGTCTTATTTTCCTATTTTCCTATTTTAGAGGGCTGAGAATGGAGATTTTAACTGGATCATTCCGGGAAAGTTTTTGGCCTTCAGTGGCCCTCATCCCAAGAGCAAAATCGAGAACGGTATGTGACGACTTCGGAATTAAGATAAGATAAGAAACTTTTATTGTCCCCAAAGGGAAAATTGTCTTGGGCAAAGTGCTTCACAGGATTAAAAACAGCACAATACACACAACCGTGACCAAAGTTAATTAGTAGCTACATCCAGTTCTGTTTCCTTAGGAATAGTCCTTTATAAAATCACAGTGAAAGGGCTGTTTAATGAGTTACTGTAACCATCCAGTAATCAAGGTTGCTTGTTATATGAATGGTGACCATGCTCATGACGTTGCCTTGTACCCCAGAACTCAGAATGAGACTTTGGGTATGCGTTGGGGTGCTTCGATTCGGTTTGAATGAATGCTAAATCAACGTAACCATCAAATGTCATTCTTAGTCTTGTGCTGCTGGATATAGGGAAGGATGTGATTGTACATTTGATATTTGCTACCCGCCCTCCCTCCAGGATACCCACTCCACGCGCCCGAGGCCTACTTCCCCTACTTCAGGAAGCACAACATCACCACCATCGTCCGGCTGAACAAGAAGATGTACGACTCGCGGCGGTTCACCGACACCGGCTTCGAGCACCATGACCTATTCTTTGTGGACGGCAGCACACCCACCGACTCCATCGTCACCAAGTTCATGAACATCTGCGAGAATGCGGAGGGAGCCATCGCTGTGCACTGCAAAGGTACACGCCCCAACTTCCTTATGTTGAAATAATCCGCTCTCTCTGCATGATACGTCAGCGTTATGGGTCTTGCGTGGTGTTCTTTATAGCACAGTTGGTTGAGACGAGCAGGGGCTATACTACAAAGCAGGATTACTTGGTTCGCTTTGAATCTAAATTAGTTTTGATTGTTTGAGCAATTTGTCACAATGTGAGTTCCTGAGGAGACCGCAATACATTCGCACCTGGGTACCAACAACTGCTGCCTATTATGTTTGTTTATAACTTGCTTCTGAGAGCGACGGATGCCTCTTTCAGCAAGTAGCCGAGTAATATTTCCCAAGATAACAGTATATTTTACTGTGCCTGTAATTTGTCTTCTTAGCTAGCTCTTCTTCCCCTCAAATGCACAGAAGCTCTCTCACTAAAGAATCTTGGCAATTCTCCATTGTTTCTATTAGTCAACATTGTTGCTTGTTGTTTAAAATAATGGATGTTTGTTTACTGCCAGGTAGCACTAGCGTTACAGGAACGTTTGTAGCCTACCTAAGCGCCTTGACTGAAACCCGGGTCGTTGCTTCGGTGTGAAAGGGGTAACGTTCTGATACTAGCTAGCTAACGTTAGCTGGGTAGCAAGCAAGCAGTCGACTCGGAAGAGAGGGAAGGCACTCAGGAGCACACTTTGATGTCACACCCTTCTTTCACAAAGTGATTTTCCTGGCAAATCTGACCCGCATTCTTTGCATAAAAATCAAACCATAGGCCCTTATACGCAACGGAGAAAATTGGGGAAGGTCTAATTTAAATTGTTACAATCTGTTCATACATTGGAAATTTAAAGTGATTCATGCAAGTAAAAATCTTATACATATAGCCCCTTTAAGTTTAAGGAAAAGGTCATGTAAGCAAAAATGGTTTCTTATTTGTTAGATATATTTGTGTAATTAAACAGAAGTGAAAGGAGGGAGTGGCTGGCGCAACGCCCTACAGTTGGACTTTCCAAACTGGGAGAAAAGATTTGTTTACAATGAAGTAAATAAATAAATGATCTCCTAATGCAGCTGGCCTGGGAAGAACAGGCACTCTGATTGGCTGCTACATGATGAAGCACTACAGGCTGAGTGCTGCGGAGGCCATCGCCTGGATCAGAATCTGCAGGCCCGGCTCCATCATCGGACCCCAGCAGAACTTCGTGGAGGAGTGAGTGCTCGAGATAACCGGAGGGGAGGGAGGGAGGGAGGGGGGCAAAGAGAATCAATTTGTCATTAATGGATTAATGGAATTTTCATATTTATTGGTTTGTGTAAAGCGAGGTAGAAGAATGACATCATAAACATGATGGCGTTCATCTGAAAATTGAACTGATTATATTTATATTAGTTTATATTATACATTATATGGAATTTTTTTTCCCCACCTAATCACAAAGCTTGCATGTTTCTTTACCATCAAACTACCTGCTTTTCTGTAGCTTTTAATCAACAGTTTCACCAGAAAAGAGTGAATAATTAATGGAGATTTGTGTGTGCAGTAAACAAGCCAGCCTTTGGGCAGAGGGGGATCTCTATCGGGAGAAGATGGAACAAGAGAATTGCCTGAGCAAGATGGCGGTCACCAGGATCCTGTCTGGGGTGGACGACATCTCCATTAACGGGAGCAACAAGAACAGGACGTCAGGGAGACAGGAGGCTGAACAGGTGAGGGTTGAAGCGGGGCTTGGTCGTGGGTGATGCTTGGCTCCTGGGGTATTGTGGGAGATGTTGCGTGAGGGGATTCCGGGAGATGTCGTTTAATGAGTTTTGTGGCGTTTCCAGTATCATGACGAGGACGAGAGGAACGGGGTGACTCAAGGGGATAAGCTTCGGGCTCTGAAGAGCAGGAGGCAGGCGCGGTCGTCCACCGGCTCCCTCACGTGAGTGTCACCTCTGAGCTGTGCCCACTGGGTCCCACCCTCACTCATTTCACTCCATGTTCTCTTCTGCTCTGTCTCCAGGCCTTCAGGGTCGGTCTCTGCTTCATTTTCACACACGAGTTTTATTTTCTTTATACGTTTTTTTTTTTTTTTTTTTTTTAACGATGGCAACAAAAATGGACTTGGTCACATGACCAAGCTCGCTAACGATGGGTCATGTGATACATTGGCACAGCAGGAACAGTATTCTTCCTCCTCCCCATTCCATTCCATGCTCTCCCACCCAGGATTTCCACACTGGCTCATTTAAAGATGACCAAGATCCAGTGAGATCACTTGCAGTAAGAGCTTCCCACTCTAATGCTTTGGATTAAAGTGAACTACTGCCTGATTGGCTGTCCAGGGGACCCCTGGCTTTGTGAGTAGTCCTGGGTCTGGAGTGGGGTTCCGTTCTTGAAATCGGACATCGCTTGCTAGCGCCCATAGCATTGTGTACAGTCCAATGAGTGTGTCTTTAAATGACGTTATAAACCACCCCACCCCACCCCCCAACAGGCAGACGGTAGTAAAGTGCTGTGCCTTCCCCAGCTCCATGTGGGCTGAGTGTTGGGTGATGATGAAAAGGTAGCAGGGGGGTACCCCCAAACTGAGGGTGGGGGGGAAAGTAAGGTTTTTGTATCATGCAGGTAAGTGCGTTTAACATTGCGCGTTCACATTTTTAAATTTTTTCCTGCGTTGGCTGTCCATGGCCGTGCTGATGAGTGAATGCACTGCCTTTTAACTGTGAAGTGACAAAATGTGAAAATTTGAGCGATGAAGCCACTGTCTGCTGATCAGGACTGTGTTTTTCATGACGAGAAATGGCAACTGCTGCGTATAGTGATTGAAACGATGATCTATTTCTGTATGATGTTCATATTTTATGTAATTTAGCCCTTTAAGGTATAACATCACATATGTCATTAGAAAGTTCTTAACTGAATGATGTAACAATCACTACTGGTAATCGACAGCAATAGAGTTCTAGACTTTTGAAAAAACATAACCTCCTCTTCAAAGGTTAAAACGAGAATCATTCAATGTTTCTGGCACTCTGAGCACCTTGGCACCTGCCATTTAACAGCCAGCAAAGATCCTATTGAGTGTAATGACACAGGCAGCAACATGAATCTAGCTTTTCTAGGATCCTCTTCCATTCTGAAGCAGTGCCATTGATTCGTATTGTCAACCTTATATTCCTACCATTGAAAGTTCACCTGCACTATTCTGCTTCTACTTGTAGTGAAGGGGCATGTTTATTTTGACTGAGCACACTTGTCACTGAATGAATGGTTGAAGTAGACAGGCCTGACACTTGGCTGATAAGCGAGGTTTGGTATTAGATAAGTGCTCTGCAGTTTTGTAAATGGCTTCATGTTTAAACCCTGTGTAGAGGTTTTTTTTTTTTTGTTTTTTTGTTTGTTTGTTTTTATAAACCCAGTCCTCAGGCTCAGTCCTTTTTGGTTCCCAGGAACTTCTCAGTGAAAATCAAACGCAGGAACCATGTTTACTTGGATGTGCTACGTATTCCTATGTATACCTTGACGGCTGACTGTCAAATAGCTTTTGGTTTTTGTTTGGTTCCCCGACAGCTTGTAGAATTTAAAATGTCACAACGTTTTTGTCACTTCAAGGGTGGAGGATGCATGCAGTGGTTTATAAAGCATACTGGAAGATCTTTTCTTTCTTTTCTTTTTTGTCGTGTTAATCTGTTGTTTCTCCTTTTGCATGAAGGAAACCATTAACATGAACATGCATGGCCGCTATGTAATTGTATGCACTATGTAATTATAATATGCTTTATGGCTGTGTTGTGCCATTACCCCCAAAATGTCCCCCATCCCTTAGGGGGGTGAAAAAAAAAGTTTTTGGTGAGGCTATGATGCTGTTGTCTTTTTTTCCCACTGTGGGACTGGGTCAGGCTCTAGATTCACGCTTTTCTGAGGATCCTAAATGCATTTAAAACTTTAATGAGCAACAGATGGCGGTCTGAAGATTCATAGCATAATTTTGGGCAGGACAAAAACATTATTTGCCAGTCACATTGCACCAAAGCGCACTGGTTCAACTGAATAATATGTGGCTGCACACACATACACACAGGCAGGATTAATTGGAATCTCTTAATTGGCATTTCTTTCATGTTTTAAGGAGGATTTATTTGAGGAAAGTTGGAAACCCATCAACCACAGCTCTCTCACACATAGAGCCCAGACAACGCTTGTGCAACAAGCTGGTCTGTTTCCAGCAGGGTGTTGTCTCAGCAGAGATTTATGGCGGCTCTTTAAACCCCATCCTCCATTACTCCCCTCTCAGGGCGTGTGGACAGGATGGTGAACGGGTCGATCGTTATTTCTGCTGCCGAAAGTTTCCCAGTCTAGCCACGGTGTCGCGATAAGAAGCGCAAATGGCAAGGTGGGAAAACGCTGCCATTTTATTCTAAAGGCCGTCTGCTGCCCTGGAGCACGCTGGGAGGTTTCCACTCTGTTTTGAGTGGAAACCTCTCCTCTAAACATGTAAACCAGCTCCACAGCGACTCCCTAGTTTGCCAGGCTGGTGAGGTGTGTGTGCGTACTCAAATCCCCAAGCACTGATCCAGGATAAGCTTGTAGCTGCGGTCTGAATCTGCGCTCAGCTCGTTGGTCAGGTTTAGGTTTCAAAAGTTCTTTTGAGAGCGGGTTAAAAACACAGCATAGTTCCGGCCCAGTCTTGCAGTGGGGATTGGCGGTGAAAACAGCGGGGGTTGTGGTCCAGGGCGTCACGCAGCTCAGATTCGCCGATTTCCCTGGATGGTTCAGCCGGTGCAGTTTGCTGTGATGGAGAGCGAGGCGAGCTGGATGTTAAGATTCACGAATCTGCGAATCTGATGCAAGCGGGACGCCCTGCAAACACGACCAGTGATGGCTTGTTTTTTTAAATCTCGGCTGGATTTTGTCCTGTCTCTCCACTTCCCTTGTTTTTTTGGTGGTCTTGTTTTGAATGTTTTTCCCCTCCTCCTCCTAGATGGCAGCCAGTCATGCTGGTATCTTCACTGTGTAGCCTTGTCCTCTGGTGGGCTGTGTTTGGCCCCCCTTCTGCAATCCTGCATTTCTCTATAGACGGGTTAGGATTGTAACGCTCAGTCCCGCCCCCCTCCTTCCCCTCCCCCGGAGCATACCCCTGATTGGTGTAAGTGTTGCCCACTGCCCCCCCCCCCCCCCCTTTTCTAAACTCCACCCCTTGATTGACATACTTTTCTTGCCCCTACCCTGCGCTGTTCTTGCTTTGAGCTTCGGGAACTGAAACCTCTTCCTCATCTTGCTTTCCTAACCTAGAATAACCACGTTTAATGACATCAACCAGTTTGCCAGTTTCAGATTCACGCAGCAACATGCCATACTGTGTAAGATAGAACAATTGCGCTGTTTCCTGGTTTATATATTTGTATACCTGGATATTCACCGATGAAATTGAAGTTGAGAATTTTTTTCTTAATCCCAAAGTGCACGTCAAGTTACAGCACCACAAAATATTGAACCTCAGTGTGGAAACCACTGTGTGGTCAATGTGATTTATAAACGAGGAATAACTTTGTTTATAAAATGGTTGCTTATGAACTCAAATTGCTGATTTATATAAAATGTGTATATAAACATGCATGTATAGATTAAACAGTACATAGGATATGAATGTGAATGCATAGATCACATAATGTGAAAAAGGATTGATCTAGCATGCATAGACTATTCTGATGTTAGATTTGTAGAAACGTAGCTCTCCTCTTGATTAAAATGAGCTCTCAGCCAACTTTCTACCTGTAGTGAGAGCAGAGATATAGCCCCGAACTACTGCGCATGTACCAGGTACCTGCTTTACTATGAACTACAATGGCCAAGAGCGCTTAGTTTATGGGCAGTGTCAGACAACGCTAGTCACACTGAATAACGTTACGACAGGAGCGGAGGCAGGGTTGCCAGATCTTGCAAGGGTTTCCAACCAAACTGCGACTCATCACTAGCCAAAAATATTTTTTTACGCGAAACCAATGTATTTTGGCTGTAAAACTGCGAACATGGCAACACTGTGCGGAAGGTCTGGGCACCAGAGGCCACGTTACTCGCTGGAAAGTTAGCCACTAATGTAACCGTTCTACTGAGAAAAATACCACCACCAGGCATTCGCTGGAGAAAAACAGAGGAAGACCTGTTGTAAGGAGCTGTAGCCTATTATTTGTCCACTCTGTAACTGACGGCATTCGAGTCCTGTTTGGTTTAGTTTGCCAAAACATCTTGAAGGAAAGAACGTATCAATGTAATTTTCTGACATAATAGAATAGCAATGATAGCTAGCTTGATCTACAATGTGTCCCTACTCAGAACAGTGACAGATGCAGCACTGTTTCCTCCCTCGCTAGCTCCACCTACATGCCTATGTAATTTACACATCCAGTTGACGCCACTGTAGTCTTTCAAAAACAAGGAAGCGGTAGAGGTATCATTTTGACATAATACCTCTACTTTAGCTGTCAATATTTCCCTTCACACATTGTTTTGGAATTTTGGACATAATGTCTCAATTACGAGTTACCGATGTAGTTGATTGATGGAAACCATTTTCAGGTAATTCCATGCTGTCCCTTCTTTTGGACATACACACGTTGCTAATGCTAGCGCAACTCTATGGTAACCAGTAGCATCCACTACCAATAAAATACGACGACAGTCTATCGGGGTTATTTTGAGTGTTTATGCCATCATTTTTTAAGTCAAACTATCGTTGAATCCTTTACTTTGTGCTGACCTATATTCTCTGTGGAAGTACGGCGGCGGAGCGAACGTGGCCATTGCAACTTGTTGCTCTTCTTTGTTATTGTAGTCGACCAGTGCCGGCACTACATTCGTAGGTAACGTGAAGTATCGCTCCCCAGATAGACTGTCGTCGTATTTTATTTGCTTTTGGGTGTTTAAGTGCGTTTGGCAGTGGATGCTACCGGTTGCCATAGAGTTGCGCTAGCATTAGCAATGTGTTTATGTCCAAAAGAAGGGACCGCATCCATCAATCAGCTACATCATGGGTAAGTCATAATTGAGACATTATGTCCAAAATTCCGAACTATCCCTTTAATGTTGTTTTTCGGTGGAGCTACCCTTTAAAGATACAGCCTTCCACTGTAATTGTATGCTTAGTGGGCTTTGATTGGACATTCCAAGTATTCTGTAGCGGTTTTGGCCTGCCCACCTCTGTCTCGGAGAGGGTTTTATTAGTTTTGGGAGTGGGATCTGCCAGATATGATCAGAGATTGGTGCATCTGCACACTGCTCCCCCCTGCCTGTGGCTCTGCTTAAGCTGCTTCTCCTGAGTGCTGTGTATCAGACCATATTCATTTAATTGCTTTTTAATGCTGCTGTTGTTCCTGATATTTTGCAGATTGGAAGAGAATAAAATTCATACCAGGTCTTCATCGCAGTCGCTACGGTAACTTTTTATGCACTTATATTTAGCGTTCTGTTTTTGTATAGGTTCCTCGTTTTCCCCTTCTATTTTTAATTCTGCGTCTTTGCCTTGCTCTGAAGGTAGGGTTACGAGGCCCAGCTGAAACGTTCCTCTAATGTTGTTCTAACGTTTCCCTAACGTTTTTGTAACGTCTGTCCCACACAGGATCATCCTGCAGGGCTGTCAAGCAATGAAGTCGGCCAGCCTGCCCAAAGTCATTGAAGGGCGCAAGAGGACGCGATCATCCCTGGGGAACAGCGACCTGGAAAGGTGGGTGCGGTCTCACCTGTGCCCCACCCCAGGGGGCTAAAACAGGGGTCTCAAACTCCAGACACCAGGATGACTACACTGCCTGCAGCCTTTTAGTGTTCAGCGCTTAAGTGATTAGTTTTGGCCATAAATTCACCATGTCACTTTGAAGTTTTTCCTGTTTGTGGGTTTTCATGCAGTGTTGCTTGTTGACTCCATACAGGGATTATTACGTGAGTTTCACGTGCTGACATGGTAACCAGTGTTTGCAGCAGACGGGGCAGGGCCAGGGTCTCCGGAACATTCTGGATTAACCCCAGTGTGATGTCTTCCCTTTTGCAGCCAGTTGTTAAACACAAGGCTGGCCAGGTCTCTAGGCAACTTGAACGTAGTGGCTAGCGACCAGGACTGGCAGGAGCACGGAGGGGCACAAGCTGGCTGTAGGGCCATAGACAACTCAGCCATCCAGACCAGCAACCTAAACGCCATTAATGCCAACCACCAGCTTCAGCTCCGCCCCATGGAGGCGGGCCCAGATTCCCCCTCACACAGCCTGCTTAGTGGGCAGGGCCTGAGTCTGTCTCATTCAGTAAGTCGACCAACGGGCGCGCCCCCTGCTTTCGCCCAGCTCCATTCCCCTGGGCCTCGGATTCTTTATTGTTGATCAGGTGGAAATGAAAGGCACTTCCTCTTCCTGTTCCTGGCATCTGGCAGTGCATGTAACATAGCGTCTCCATTCTGGTGTATAGCAGCAACTCGCTTCTTTCACACTTCTGCCAACTGCTTTTAGGACTGAGTGAAATCAAGCCTGGGGGGGGATGACACAGGAAATTGCACTTCATGAAAAATGACTTCTCTCCATCCCTTCTCCCTCTCTCTCTCTCTACTTCCTTTCGACAGACACCATGTGGTGCGGGGAAGGAAAACTCGATGCTCTTTGCAGTCGATGCGCTTTGCCAGACTATGGTACCCGCTTTCTTTCCAATGCTGTCTGTCTGCTACATTAACACCTGCAAATTCCACTCTCTCTAGTGTTGGCTGGCTTTGCTCCTCCTGTTCTGAATTATGTGGTATCTAGTTAATGTCAGGGTTGCTAATGTTATTTAACAGGATTTGAAATGTCTCTATATTAAATTATCTCCAATTCATATGGGAGGGTGGGGGGTTACCAGTCTCATGGAGTCTTTTGGCCATTGTCATGGAAACATGCTAGTTAGCAGTACTTGTGCTATAGAAACAGACCCATTGCAGACTCACTCACTGCCAATTTCTCTTCTGTCTTCAGTCACTCCATTCCTAAAGCCAGAGTGCCACTTCTCCGGTGAAAACGCCCAGGGAATTACGACCAGTACTACCACAGCACTCACGCCTTTCCCCAGCTCCACCCCCCCACCAGACAGGATTTTTGTGATGAAACACGTTTACCGAGAATGCACTGAGTGCTCACACAGTGTCCCTATATTCTGAGATTGTTGATTAAGGGACTGAATGGACTGTTTCTTCAGAAGAAGTGAATTAAGATGTGATACTGATTTGAGCCCTTACTCTAAGATTTGGGTCTTGGCTCAATTTTACAGGGATCGATCTGATTCTCATCCTCTTGTGAGATGATTTTTCTTCTTTTTTTTATTATTATTAATTTGCTGCCAACCCAGGGCTGTGTACTGTATATATCCAATTCCCACCTAATCTGGAATGTCCAACTGTCTGCAACCGCAGCCATGTTCAATACGCGAACCACCCTGCTAATTTGGGAAAACTGGGACATGCAGTCTTAGGCCAGCGGGGTCGCTGAACTGCGATGAAATGCGGATTTCTGTCCAACTGAACCGTCCCATACCTTGGGTGATAAGACGCCAATTGTGCGTGGCCCTGTGGAGCTACCGGCCACAGTCGGCACTGGCACAGTCTGGATTCAAACTGAGGCTGTGAGGCTCATCCATGCACCACAGTGTGGTGCCTTAACCAAATGAGTCCAGTAGCGCCCCTCTAATGTTTAATGTTTGTATCATGTAATGAATAACATGGACTTCAGTATCGGTAATAGGCTTGGCTGTTCATAAATCTGTCAGTGTTTTATTTTCCTCCAAGTGCTCAATATATACACTCTGACCACTGCGTTTCTCTGAACTGAAGTGAGATTTGTCTTGTTTTGGCTTCAAGCTGCTGTACTTTATACTGTAAATACATAAACATTTAATATACGTCAGATCTGGTGTAATTTTATACTTGTAAATATATTTTTATTTGGTACTATTTGGTAGTTTTTTGATTAATCATTCTTTCAGATTCAAGTCATGCTTCCTGAATGTCCTTGGAGCAGTAACACATTCATATTGATGGTAATTGTGTGGAGAATATTTGTGACTCAAGTACATGAAGTTATAGAAAACTTGTGTTGCTAAAAAATTTTCCCCAATAAAATCTTTCCATCCTATTAAGCAGTCCTGTGGTTTTACCTGCTCTGGGTTCCCACAAGTTCTTCAAAGCTTAGTGGATTCTGCCTAAAGTATCACATTCTCAGGACAATTAAAGCAAATTTAGTTAACCACTAAAATGTCCACTGCCTTGCAAAGTTAATTCTGTCTACTATCCAGTATACTGATGTGTTTGTGCTGACACTGGCAGGCTGCCCATCCGATTGGCCTGTTTATCTGGTGCAAAGTGCAACTTTACAATTAGACGGGGGGGGGAAAAAAGAACTTTCCTACAGGAGAGCAAGTGACTAACGCCCTACAGTCGACACACAGTACTACAGGAAAGCGAGATGATTGAAGTAGATAAGCAAGGTAGTCTGGGCATGTGGTGGGGTAGAACGAGTGCAGTAATTAGAATTGTGCTGGACTACAGAGCAGGGTATCTGTCAAATTACACAGTCAACAATTGGCATCCATCTTAAATGCACATAGCTCAGAATGGGGGCACTCATTTTGGTCAGTCTATTATAAAACCCCTCCATTTGTGTGTCAATAGTCTATCAAAAGGGAAGGCGCTGACAAACATGCCCCAAATCAAGCAAAGGGACAGACTTTCCTCCTAATCATGCAGAGACCCATGGCAGCCTGGTGTTCAGGCCTCAACCAAGGCCGTTCTGGTTTTTATTCCCAATTTTATTTTGGATTTAAATTTTGTGTTTCTTCAACAGAACAGATGCAAACTTAAAAATAAACCAAAATATGTTCAGTCTTATCCAGGCACTTCATAGTACACTCCAGCAACTAACTTATTAAACAATGCAGCCCTCTGGCCCAGTGGACATTATCCCTATGTTGGTGTTGCATTAAAAACCACTATTCTGCTGGTTTTAACCAAAAGATGAGCAATTTTCAATAAGACAAACTTATTCCTAAGTCAAACACTGATTGTCTCACAGGAAATGGCACCATACAGCAGTGACCTATTCTCTATTTTTCCTCCAATGAACAAAGCATTATATTGCACTTTGAGCTTTTTTTACTTTTAGCACACACAAAACCAATAACCTGACCAATTATTGGTCACAGTATTTGTTTTGCACAAATCATTGGTTGTTTTATTAGTTTTGCTTGTGCGGAAAGGTTTTGCCCACGCTAAAGGTCTTCGTAAATCAGGTCCTTAATGCAGGTAATGTAAGCAATGTCATGCTGCCTGGATGCCAACCCACTATTTTACGCTCAATGTTGGGAAGACAGGCTGTGTCCGAATCAGTGCCCCATCGACTGCATCCTGTGTACTAGCATTCTGTACACTACTTGCTGCATACCGTTCAGTGACATGCAGAATGCAAAAAATATCAATACTATTATCAGCGAAAACCAAGAATATATAATCCAGGGATATTAGGAACACTCAATTTTCAGAATTGTCACATACTTAACAGCTTTTTTAAAATGTCCTCAACTGGCATACTCTAGTAGGCGAGTGCGCTGATTCGGACACGGCCAGAATTCCTATTCTTCCCAGAAAGGGTGCCTGCGGAGCACTGTTGATGGCTCTGGCATTTCCTCTCTTGCTCAACTGATGCTGGGTGTAATCCTGGACGACCAGCCGAGCTTCTTGGGACAAATTGCACCCGGTACCATCAGCTCTCCCTTAACATCAAGAGAATCTGCCCCCTTATTTTAGTTAAGAGGGGACTCTGTTAGGTTGTCCAAACTCCACTTCTCATCTGGACTATTTCAGTGCTTAAATGGCTGTATTACCGGCCTGTGCCACTGCCTATGGTCCAGAATGCACCTCACCGGTGGAACCGATTTGATTGTAACTTTGCGTAGCTCTAGTTTAATTTGCTTAGTTAAAAGCATTGGTTAAAAAGTATCTGTCAAATTACTACAATCTGAATTTTAGTTGTATAATCTATAAAGTGGTAACTATGAGGGGTAAAAAATAAACACAAACAAGACATTACATTCAACAGTGCATTTAATCTTATGCTCCACAAATGGCTTTCACTCAAACTATTCAGAAAGCAAGAGATTAACTATCCAGGGATTCAGGGAGGGGGGGGGGGGTAATTTCTCTGGGGCCTTGGGGAAAAAAAATTATAATATTAAAGGTGATGAGTGCAACTGCTATCACACAAAAGAAGAGGGCAACCAGGGCCCAATCACAGAGCAGCATTCAGTCAGTGCTCAGGCCAGGGCAGGGAAGTCCTCTGGATCATCTGGGTTTGGGGCCAGGACCTGCAAAAGCACATAAGCATGAGCCAATCCTGCACTGGGAGAGGAAGCTGGGTAAAGTCATTGGGGCCAGGACCTGCAAAAGTACGTAAGCATGAGAGAATCCTGCACTGGGAGAGGAAGCTGGGTGAAGTAATTACTTTAACCCTTTGAAGAGTATGGCTGTGACCGAATATGATCCCTGTTCCCTGTCCACCATGTGCCCTCTCCCCTAACTTTGCAAGCAGTGTGCATCAAGAAGTCCTGCAAAACTCTAAACTAGTGAGGAAGTAGTTCGTAATATGTCCCGCTCTTGAACCATAGACATGCATATATGCTCTATGTCTTGTACTACAAGTTTGAGTTTTTACTTCCGGTTTACTTCCTGAAATTGTCGGATGAGTGTGCTCCTGAATCCCCTCAACAAAACCACGGAAAGAACGGTTTCATCCGGGGATTTTAAGTGCCCCGATTTGTGAGAAAAAGTCACCCACTCAAAAGCTTTTTGACAAAGTATATGCAAATATGCGCCCTCAAAGGGGTGAAGGGCCTAGGCTCATATTCGGTCAAGGCCTAGGTTTTTTTGGAATGTTTTTTCAAAAATTCTAAGTCAGTGTTCTAGAACTAATTTCTTTCAATTACTAGTCGTGAATTGTTAATATCAGCTTTAGAATGGTCAGTTAAGAATATTCTAATCACATATTTGTGATCTTACACCTTAAAAGGTTAAATACAGTAAAATTCCTCTAAATCATTGGCAATTGTGCAAGACCTGTATTTTCACTGTTGAAAATTCCAAGCGATAAAACTATGTAGAATGTAGAACATCCTCAGTTTGCATGAGAACCAGGAGGGGGCAGTGTTGGTCATACCACTTCAGCCTGTGGTGGTGGTGGTGGCGGCGCCGGGTCTCTCTCGGACTGCACCCTCCCGCCCCGTCCACCACGCCCACCTCTGCCGCCCCGCCTCGGGCGTGGCAGATTGCCAAAATTAAAGGCCAGTGTGGCCGTGATGTCGTTGGTAGGTCGGCGGAAGACGAAGGCATCCTCATCCTCCTCAATTCCCCCCTCCACCTGGAACAGACACACACACCCAGAATCTTGGTAAGAGCACAAGCATTACAGCATAATCATAATTATTTTTACTTCTATAATAATTATCCTCATTATTACTATTGATAATCATGCAGTATTCAGTTTTGTACCATTATTAATATGATTATTAATTAATACTAACACTAATCGTCATTATCATTATTCCTGTGGGACTGGAGATGTAGGCTCTAGTTTTGTATTTTTTACAAAAGCAGTAATGGGGTGTGTCCCAATTCTCAAAAAATGCATGCTCCTTTCCTCCATTACCACCTCCTCTCCTCTGTGCCCCGGAAATCTAGGTCCTAATCTAATGTTGCTGATTAGGTTACATATTAATTACAAATTGTTACAAATTGATTGTCTCGACGCAAACCGCAATGTCAGGTACATTGTGTACTGTACATGCAATTACTTGTACTCAAAACATTCCGGCAGTTTTGCATACTTCTGGGTAGCAGACAAGTGGTAGTGGGGGAGTGGAGGAAATGAGGAGAGGAGTGACGAATATTTGGACGCACCCATGGACAGAGCCTCACCTCCAGGCGCTTCGACTTGTGGATGACCACGGCCTTGGAGGGCACTCTGGCGTCTGCTTTACGCAGATTCAGCTCCTCCTTCGGCCGACTCTGCTCCTGCAAGGCCTTCCATTCGTCCAGAGACATCTCCACAGCAACCTCTGGGACCGCCTCCCCTTCGGCCGCCTCCCCTTCCACTCTGTCACAACCAGCCAATTAGTGGTCAAGTTCACATTTTCACAAGCTAGCTAATCAAAATCAGGGTCTATACACAAGTTACTTACACAAAACCAGAATTGCCATCTAGAACCTCCACAAGTTCTTGAAGTAAAACAGAAGTTGAAGAGAACACTATGGAGTTTTTGGTCAAGCTGAAGTGATTCATTTTTTATTTTTTATTTCCAGATTTTTCCCTTTTTCTCCCCATTTGGTAGAAAAGTGGAGCCCATGTAAGAACATGTTAGAACATGATGTTGTATAGCTACCGATATATGGCACCGATATTAGTCGTAATATTCAAGCTCACCTTCATGCGTTGCTCCAGTGGTCAGCAACTGGCCAACGAAGAATGAAGTTTTTTTTCTCTCCATTCACTCCCATTGCATGGAGAAATAGATCTCAAAAGCACACTTAGCACATAAACGAATGCAAACACAGATTATGCCGACATACAAAATCACGACATCCAGAACCGGGCGTTTGAAACTTTTGAACCAATTTTTGATCGATTTTTAATGACGCACGCTTCAGGAAGTCAGTGGGACCATTACGGCGCATGAACGAAAGAAGGAGCTTAAGCTAACGACCAAATCTTCTTCCAAACCTTTGTTTGGAAAAGTAAAATATGAATGGAGGTTTTTATCTTTTCATACACCCGGTTCTGGATGTTGTGATTTTGTATGTCGGCATAATCCGCGTTGTTTGCATAAGTGTGCTTTCGAGACCCATTTCGCCATGCAATGGGAGTGAATGGTGAAAGAAAAAACATCATTCTTCATTGGCCAGTTGCTGAACACTGCAGCAACGCATGAATGTGAGCTTGATATTACAACCAATATCAGTGCCAGGTAGCTATACAACATTGTTCTAACAAACTTCAGTACGCCTTTAATTTCATCTTGACTTCTATGTGTCAAAAATATGACATAGAAGTCAAAAGTATGCAAAATACACAAATCAAATCAATTTTTATCTCAATGAAAAATTTGTTAATCACAAATGATGCACCCATACGGGCCGTTCACTGGAGGACCACACTAAACACAGTGCTGCAGGTCCAAACTCACTGGGACTGCCCATCTGGCTCCACAGCCTCCTGGCCCTTCTTGGCATCAGTGCATTCTCTGTCAGGTGTCCAGATCACCCAGTCCCTACGGCAACCACAGCCATGGCAACAGTCACCCTCAACCAAACCAACATCACTTTATAACTGGAGAAAGATCATACTGACCCCCTAAAACAGACCTCGCCTGTGCTCCTCCCTTGTGTCTTTTAAGGCTGTTCTTTTCAATGGACTTGAATACATGCATATATACACACTCAATTTTACTCCCAACAGTCTAAAATGGGACTGGTGGACTTTTTATTGCAGATTGTATTTATCTTATTAAGTATAGATAACTTCAATAGTACACCTTCAAGTGCAAAAAACTGATGAAAACATTGTAATGCAGCTTTCTTGTTTTTAAAACTTGAAGTCATCTTACGATTGGTTACGATTGGCCCCTTGGACAAAGCCGTCCGAATTCCTGGGGTACCCCTCTCCCATTCCTCGGCCCCATTCACGTCGCCTACTGCCCTTATCCCATCGATCCTGTGATCTGGGGGTAGACGGACAGACAGACATACAAGCATACAGACACCGTGTCAGGTGATGCGGCAAGTAAACTGTTGGAGTGACCGGAACTGGCTGAATACACAAAACATCCCAAATGCTCACTCACTCACTCTTGGTCTAAGCAATTCACTTTGCGACTTGTAGAAACGAAAACAATTTTTTTTTGTCCAAATAACGAACTGACCTTGTAGACGTCCACATTACTTCAAAGTGGAAAGGTGTACAGGACACTCAACGCCTTTGGCGCGTCTCCTAAGCCGCCGTAATTAGCATACCTTTAACAGACAGCTCAATGGACATCCAAGGTTGCAGTGTGTGTTGGTCTAATGGGCAAGATTCCAGAAACTTACACATCCGTGGGGAATTGCTGAGGGCCCTCCATCTGATTGGCCCTGCGTTCGCGGAAAACCACGCGCCTCTCCTCCCTCTCGGTCGCCAGCACACTGCTGTTCTCGTTCTGGACATGTCCACCGCGAGGCGGTCGCCTCCCCCCTGCCAGGAGAGGTGGAACAAATGTATAAAACAAATGTGTATTTGTTACATACAGCTACTCTGTTGTCAGTCAATAGGCCTACAAATGGACCAAATCCAGCTTTAAAAAGCATCAGATATGCGAGATGGGTTTCAGCTTTGCCACAAAGCTCTGAGCTCATTACAAAGATTACCATTTCATGAAAAATCTCTTTCGTCTTAACTGTGTGCTAACAAATATTTAAACTTATTACCATTTTTAAAAATCCCAAAACTGGATTGACTACCGTCTGTACGAATGAGTCGATGAGTGTGGCAATACCGACGCCACAAAACACCTGCCACACCATCCCAGCAAACAATCTCGCCAATTTACCCGATTGACCGGGCGGGCTGCCCCTAAACTCACTACCCATTAGCCAGCTGTTCATTAAGGCTCTTTGCACGCGTTGCCAGAAGGGCAGAGTTGCTGACAGTATGGATTAGCGAGATACTGCACGCTGGAGCTTTCTGCTGCACAAACTGTTAACGGTAGCTCATTTACTATACGGGGTCGGCATTTTGGGCCCTCTGTGACCAAAGAAGGGGGAGAATGCAGGAATTTGCACCCAGACAAGCATGTGGCCATCTAGCTTAGCTGGCTAACTGCATCCCATTTGCCATTGTTGTATGAGTCAGCACCCATCCTGTAACGTTAGCTTGCTGGCTCGCTAATGACACGATGGATCAACCATTTCCCCAAATATCTCTTTATAACATCAGTTTCGGCGGTGGTCAGTAGCTTCTAGACATTTTCATGGCTTTTAATAGTGATGCAGTTGTGGAGAAAGTTTAGCAATACGTGGGCCACGGGAGTTAGCGAAGTAGCTCACGAAAGTGCTGTAACCTTAGCTAGCTGGTTGCCTAAAATCAAGCATCTGCCAAACGCTGGCAAGTGTAACGTTAGTTTTGTTTTTACCAGAATCATTTCCTATGTGACTGAGACCTCCATCGCCAGTGTTGGGAACCTTCCCGTCTTTCTGTGACTCCTTTCCTTGTTTCCCCGCGTTGGCTTTCTTGTGCTCCTCTTTCTTTTTCTTTTTGTGCTTCTGCAGCTCGGCCTCCCGGAGGATGTCAAACGGGTCAGCCTCGTCGTCCAGAAGCTGGTCGAAGCGGTTCGTCACAGCGCAACCGAAACCGTCCTGCTGCATGGCGGGTTAGCCCAGGGCTGCCAGTCACTCCTCATAACCGGCCAGCTAGCCTTGTGTGTGTTAATTCACCCCCCTCAGTCCGTTAAAGTTGTGACTCTGTGGATTCTCTATTAGCAGAGAGACGCCGGGGCGCACATTGTGCATGCATTCAAAAGTCAGCCGGCAAGTTATCGCAAGCTGCTCTTCTCACGGCGCTCCGCGACACAAATGTTTACTACCGATCCCAGTTTGCGCTGTTCGTGAGCTCGCGGTGATTTGAATATATAATGCCTTGAGTCGTCCCCCCGCCCCCTTACACGCACTGCTTCAATATTCAGGAGGTCTTAAAGGAGAAGCACAATAAACACTCAATTCACCCCGCCACACTGGCGCTGGTTTTATGACACCACTGGTCTCTCTCGTGTGGAACTATGGCGAACTATATCCGTTTTACTGATTGTATGGCATCACAGAGAAACAGTGCCTAACCTGTATTATTTATTTATTTCTTGAGGGGGTTTATCACACAGACACTGGGTAGGCCTACTCAGAGTTTTTGTAATGTCAGGTAGAATCAGATTCATATTTTTTAAATAATTCAAAAATGAAAAATAAAAACAACAGCCAAGTTGTGTCTTACAGAATTGAACGTTGTATCAATAAATTCAAAAATGTATGTATATATATATATATATTATAATATTAAAATATATATATATATATATATATATATATATATATATATATATATATATTTATATATATAAAATATATATATTATAATTTAAAATATTAAAATATGGCCCCAAACCCAGATGACCCCGAGCCGTTCATATAATAGTATTTAGAATAGAAGTGTAGTATTTCTGATTTACCCACAGTTTACTGTGAACTACAGTCAACATTCATTACTAGGGATAGCTGCTACATTATGGGAAGGATGTGCTTTGTCTTGTCTGTTCTGTAGTGATCTTGATGATGTCTCTGTATGCACTTATTGTACGTCGCTTTGGATAAAATACATATACATATAGTACCCTCCACTATTATTGGCACCCCTGGTAAAGATTAGTAAAAAGGGTTATAAAAAATTCACCTTTTGGTGAATTAGCTTAATGTCACACTGAAAAAATGAGAGAAATCCAACCTTCAATTGAAGTAAATTTATTATGAGAAAATAAAATCCCTCAACAGGAAATAATTATTTTTAACAAAACCATGTGTGCCACTATTATTGGCAGCCCTGCATTTATATATGGAATAAAGTAATAATTTTTAATATTTGGTCACATATCCTTTGCATGTCATGACTTCCTGATGTCTGTGACCCAACAACATCAAAAGACTCTTGATATCTTATTTTCTGGTACTCTTACAAGCGATACTATAAGGGTCTGAGGTATCAAACGAGCCTCAAACCATCACTCTGCTGCCAGATATGCAGTAGATATGGATGGATCACTTTAAGGATTGTTTCTCCTGACAAATTTTCCTATTGAACTCTATGGAGAAATAAGACAGGAGAAGAAACCCTTCAAGTTATCCATATCTACTGTATTTCTGGCAGCAGAGTGATGGTTTAAGGCTTGCTTGATACGTCAGACCCTTGTTGACTTAGAACCATTTAGCCAACCATGTGTTCTATACTGTTCCAGTGTAATTTACAGCTAAATCTAGTCCCACCCCCAATTCCCATAGAGATCCATTCAAATGCAGAGACGTTATAGTATCGCTTGTAAGAGTACCAGAAAATAAGACATCAAGAGTCTTTTGATGTTGTTGGGTCACATCAGGGAGCCATGGCATGCAAAGAATATGCGACCAAATATTAAAAATGATTCCTTTATTCTATATATAAATGCAGGGGGTGCCAATAATTGTGGCACGTGGTTTTGGTAAAAAATAATTATTTCTTGATGAGAGATTTTTTTTCTCATAATACATTCACTTCAATTAAAGGTTGGATTTTTCTCATTTCTTCAGTGTGAGATTAAGCTAATTCACCAAACAGTGAATTTATTATAACCCTTTTTACTCATCTTTACCAGGGGTGCCAATAATAGTGGAGGGCACTGTGTGTATATATACACTACTCACAAAAAGTTAGGGATATTCGGCTTTCGGGTGAAATTTCAGGATGAACCTAAAATGCACTATAACCTTTACAGGTGAAATTAATTTGACCTTCTCTAAACTTTTGAATGCACATGTCCAACTATTCAGTGTTTCAGTACTTTTTGCACAACTTGCTGTTCTCTAACAAGGAGCTGAACGGCAAAATTCACAACAGGTGTTTGATCCATGAATCGACCAATAAATTTCCTGGTTCAATTAGAATTGGTATTTAAACAGTCCTCTTCATCATGCTGTTCACATTTTGACATCATGAGACCAAGACGACACCTAACAATTGATCAACAGTACCTCGCCATTGCGAGGCTTCAAACAGGATGTTCTCAGAGGGAAGTGGCCACTGAGCTTAGAGTGTCACAGAGTGTCATCAGCAGGTTGCAACAGAGATACAGAGAGACTGGAAGAGTCACAGAAAGGCATAGAAGTGGACGTCCTTTGGCCACATCCCACACTGATGACCGCTTCATTGTGAACAGTGCCCTGCGGAACCGGATGATGAATGCCACTCAACTCCAGGCACATTTAAGGGAGGTGAGAGGCACCCAAGTGTCACGTCAGACCATTCGAAACCGTTTACATCAGCGTGGTCTGCGTGCTAGATGACCTGCAAGGGTACCTGACCACACCACCAGGCACAGGCGTCATCGTCTTGCATGGGCCAGGGAGCATTTACGCTGGACGAGGGACCAGTGGGCCTCAGTGCTGTTCTCTGATGAAAGTCGATTCACGTTGAGCAGAAATGATGGCCGCCAACGATGTTGGAGACGTCAAGGAGAGCGCTATGCATCAGCCACTGTTGTCACCAGACGACCCTTTGGTGGTGGCGGTGTTACAGTGTGGGCAGGTGTGTCTAGTCAATACGGAACTGCCCTACACTTTGTGAATGGTACAGTGACAAGCCCATACTACCTGAATAACATCATTAATCCAGTCATTGTGCCCCTGCATGAACAACACAGGCCTAATTTCATCTTCATGGACGACAATGCTCCAGCTCATCGAGGTCGCATCATTAGGGAAAGGCTGCTGGAGACTGGGGTACCTCAAATGGAGTGGCCTGCACTTTCTCCAGACCTGAATCCCATAGAAAACCTATGGGATCAGCTGACTCACCGTGTAGAGGCTCGTAACTCTGTACCCCAGAACCTCAATGACCTGAGGGCCGCCCTTCAAGAAGAGTGGGATGCCATGCCTCAGCAGACAATAAGTCGACTTGTGAACAGCATGAGACGTCGTTGTCAAGCTGTAATTGATGCTCAAGGGCACATGACAAGTTATTGAGACATTGACATTTTTGTTGTGGTATACCCACCACTGTTGTTGGCTTTTGTTTCAATAAATTGTTTGAGATGAGGAAATCACCATTGCATGCTTCTACTTAAATGCCCTACTTTCATGATACGTATAATATCACTGTAGCGTGAACTTACATTTTCCATAAATTTCACCCGAAAGCCAAATATCCCTAACTTTTTGTGAGTAGTGTATATATATATATATATATACAGTGTCCTCCATAATGTTTGGGACAAAGACATTTTCTCTTGCACATTTTCTTAAAGTGCAGATTCTCAGCTTTTATTATAGGGTATTTTTTTATACATTTGGGTTTCACCATGTAGAAATTACAGCACTTTTTATACATAGCACCCCCATTTCAGGGCACCATGTTTGGGACAAATGGCTTCACAGGTGTTTCTGAGTCAGGTGTGTTCAATTGCTTCCTTGGTGCAGGTATGAGAGAGCTTTCAGTATCTATGCTGCGTTCGGATATGAAATTTATCCTTTCTTCCTGTTGTTCCTTTCCCTTGCTTCAAGGGGGGAATCCCCGGAATGCCAGGATGAAATATGGCAGCCACACTTGGGGTTCATTCCAATCGCTTATTTTTACTCCTTGCATCCTTTCCTCACTCCTTAGCTCCGCCCAACAGAGGACGCGAGGAACGGATGCAAGGATCAAATACAAGGATGGAGGAAACAAGGCAACATGCATTAGGCAAATGGAACGTCCTTGCTCAATCAAGCGTCAGCGTCATATTATGCTCACGTGCTTAACTATAATGCTTTTTAGCTTATTTTTTCATGAATAAATGGTGCTTTTGTTAGTTATAAAGAATGAGTGTCATTATGGATTAGCGAATCCACCCCAAGTGTGATTCAGATCCAATTTATGCTGCACGTAGCAAATTGCGTCACAAGATAGCTCCCTCAAGGGAAGTGAGCAAGGGAAGGGAATGTGTTAAATTGGATTCGACAGCCCTAGTCTTGATTCTATAGGGTTGAGCCAATGAAAGTCAAGGAAGCCATTATGAGGCTTAGAAATAAGAAAAAAAACAGTCAGAGACATAGGCCAAACCTTAGGCTTACCAAAATCAACTGTTTGGAACATCATGTAGGATATCTAATAAAGTATCTAAAAGTAAAGTACCCCCCCCCCCCCCCCCCCCCCCCCCGTCTCTATCTCTGTCGCTCTGTCTCTCTCACTCACTCACCCCCACAAACATCAAAGATAAGCCAGTCTTTGTCATAAATGACCCCTCTCCCACACCTTAACCCAATCAGGACAGGGATGCTCTCCCTGTAAAGATATTTTATGGAGCCGCAGAAAAAGAAGTTAGTCAGTTTTGGAGTTTGTTTGGAGAAGTTCATCCTTTTTGTTTTTGTGGTGGTAGTTCCTTTCATTCCTGTTCCTGGAGGGTAAATAATATTTGCAATTTCTGGCTTATCTCTCTCTTTACTGGTATATTCAAATTAATGTCTGGTTTAATGTCTTCCCTTTTGTAAATTATAAGTAGTCAGCCTACATTCCTTCGTGAATGTATGATTTCAAGTCATTATTCTAACTGACTGTTTTTCATTTAATAAAATAATTTAATCTAAAGACCTGATTTAGACCTTGTTTTGGCTTGTTGGTTGATCCACCAGGTTACTGTTCGACTTACCTATCAAAGAATTTGGCGATTTCATTGATGATTGTCATTTTTAATAATATTTATTAAATTAAATAACGTAAAACTTATTTTGAATGTAGGTTAAGTGAGGGGTTCTAGCACGCAATATCGCTTGTGTTCAGTATTCAGAGTGCCGAACGTTTTAACAAGGGCATTGACTGTTGGAACCGCTGGATTCAGATAATACACATTTTACCTAATCCTCACTTACCCAACAATCATTAGGAAGAACACCTGTCCGACACTCTTCAGAAGGCAGACGTGGATGTGTCAGTGACTACTGTCCGCAGAAAACTATACACGAACAGAACTAGAGGCTACACTGTGGGCAAACCACTAGTTAGCCATAAAAACAGGATGCCCAGGGGGGTATTTCACAAAGCAGGATTACTGAGTTAGCTGGGTAACTGCTGAGTAAAACCTGGAACCCTCCCAAATCTGGAATATGGACTGAAGTAAAAAGAGCTGTAACAAGATTTACTTTAATGCAATTATCCAGATAACTCAGTAATCCTGCTTTGTGAAATACCCCCCTGGTTACATTTTGCTAAGAAAAACATAAAATAACCTGCAGAGTTCTGGAATAAGGTCTTGTGGACAGATGAGACCATGTATGGGGAATGTATAAAAAGTGCTGTAATTTCTACATGGTGAAACCAAAATACATAAAAAATACCCTTTAAAAAAACTGAGAATCTGAACTTTAACCACGTGTGAATTGTTTGATTACAAATCTAAAATTGTGTATGGGGTGCCAAATGTAAAGTAAAACACAAGACGTTTTTCCTGTGTTTTTTTCTCAGATTTAGCATAAATGTGGCATTTTCCTAAGATTTATGCTAAATGTGAGTTTTTTTTCCAAGATTTTACAGACATGCTAAATAAACCATTTAGTTGATATTTTCAGATTTAATTGATAAATCTCAAATAAGCATTTCCTAAATATATAACTTAAATGTTAAATCTGAGTTTTCAAAAATAAATATTTAAAAAAATAAATATTTATTTATATCTTAAATCTTGCGTTGTAAAGTAAATATTTATTTATATCTTAAATCTTGCGTTGTAAAATAAATATTTATTTATATCTTAAATCTTGTGTTGTAAAATAAATATTTATTTATATCTTAAATCTTGCGTTGTAAAATAAATATTTATTTATATCTTAAATCTTGCGTTGTAAAATAAATATTTATTTATATCTTAAATCTTGCGTTATAAAATAAATATTTATTTATATCTTAAATCTTGCGTTTTTATAAAACCAAGATTTAACATTTAAATAAATATTTATTTATATCTTAAATCTTGCGTTGTAAAATAAATATTTATTTATATCTTAAATCTTGCGTTTTTATAAAAACCAAGATTTAACATTTAAATAAATATTTATTTATATTTTAAATCTTGCGTTCTAAAATAAATATTTATTTATATCTTAAATCTTGCGTTTTTATAAAAACCAAGATTTAACATTTAAATAAATATTTATTTATATCTTAAATCTTGCGTTCTAAAATAAATATTTAGAAAAAAATAAATATTTATTTATATCTTAAATCTTGCGTTTGTAAATTCAACATTTAGCTAAATCTAAATCTTTGGTTTAAATCTTTTGAAAGATATACTAATTAACCCCGCCCCTTGGTGACTGGTATCCAATGGAGGGAGGAGGGGAAATAGCTGGCTTTAGTGATGGGGGTAATTGAGGGTCTTCTAGCGAAGTGTGAAACTTGACGTTAATTTCTATATTAATTATTGTTTGACACACATTATTTACATAACCTACACACAGATAGCATCTGTTATAATCATGTATGATGTCCAGAGAACTAACTAGATAGCATTTGGGCATATTGGTGTTTCCTTGACTGATTTCTTATGGTGAAGTTGAATATTGACAGCCAGCCAAGCCAAACAACAAACTCGCAGCTTGATTCAATAGATGGTTAGTGACCTAGCTCGCTAACCTGTCTGTCGGTAATGTCATAAAATAGCAGGATTCTTGAAACAAACTCGAAACATTAAAACTACCCTTTGCACTTAGGTCGCTAGCTAACGTTACTTGAGATAGGAAGCGAATTGACGTTGACAAACTGCATGGGGGCCAGCAGTCTGACACGACTGGTTAATATAGTCGCGAGTGTCTGGCTAGGAAGGGGTTCGCCTACTAATGTTATTACACATTGATATGGTTACAATTGCCTAGAAATACAGACAATACTTCTGCAAACCTTGCGTCTCCGTCAAGCTAATACGGGACTCGGTTTGTTCCGTATTTTATCTTCTACTGAAATTTCTCAACAGGGGCACCAGAGGGCACTGGTGGACTTTAAGAGATGCTCATGCTGGGAGTCAAAAAAGAAAGGTCGAGAGGTGGGCTATCGTGTTATAGAATTCATATCATTTTTATTTTGAAAAACTGTACAGTCCATGTGTGTCAAATGGTGTAGGCACCGTGTGCCTCAGTAGGTCACTATAGCAGAAATCGCAGAACTTTCATAAACATTCTATTGTCGCGCTACATATACACTGTGGTCGTTGTCGTTCGCAAAAAGTATAAAGGCATTCCAGCGACAGTTTACACTCAGGGGACAATGGAGGAAGAAGCAGCTTTAATAGGCTAGCCTACATCTCATTATGACTTCTGCTTTACCCCTTTTTTGTCGGAGGCCTCTGAAATAAAGTTTATAAATATCCATTTCGAGGGCACCGTATATTGTTTGGAATGTCATTCACTGCGTGTTTCATACACTTGTAGGATGTGGGTTTTGAACGAGGTAGCAAATAAAACGTTTGTAATTAAACCTCAACATTACATTACAGTCATTTAGCAGACGCTTTTATCCAAAGCGACATACAATAAGTGCATACAGAAACGTCACTACAGAACAGATAAGACAAAGCACGTCCTTCCCATAACGTAGCAGCTATCCCTAGCAATGAACGTTGAATGTAGTTCACGGTAAGCTGTGGGTAAATCAGCTATACTACACTTCTATTCTAAATACTATTATATAGGGATATAACATTGATGCAACTCATATTAAACGTTATTTAGTAGGAAAAGCACGCGGGTATTAGCCTACGTTAGGGATGTAAATAGCTAGCTACAAGACGGGACTCATTGGGGGAGCAGCCTACAATTCTCTAGTTAGAGAATGAGGTTCAAGAATGTGGAGTAGCCTATTTCACTCGCTATCAGAATGCCACGGATCAGATGGGCTGTCACTGAGTCTAATCACTAAATTTAATCTGGCAAATCTAAGTTAGCCTACTGTGAAAGCAAATAACTTTGCAATGCATTCAAAATTAATGTTACTGGATGGTGTGAAGTGAGCCTATAGCTACTGTAAAAATCAACAGCGCTCTTTCGTCATGTCCACTTGTTTATTCTCTTCAGCTTAATGTATCATGATAATTTTTTTATATCAAACTCAACATTTTTCCAAATTTTCGGGAATTGAGTCAATGTCCATTCGATTTTTAGGCCTAAATTATCTGGTAAAGACAAAATATTTCAACGAATGACATAGGCTAGTAGGTGCGTTACTCTAAAAATGTGTAGTCTTTTCCCCCACTCCAAAAGTGACGTGGTTTATGTAAATTTATCTGAAACGCAAAGAAAATGTTGTTATTGTTAAATTTTTTTGGAATACCCAATAAAAGATAATTTTTTCTCCACTCGAAGCACGACCTGTGGGAGGCGAGGAACATCAAAGTCTATCAAAAAAAACAACAATAGACCTGGTCACTCTTCGGAAGAGAATACAAAACCTCCGCAGGGACAGCGTTATGGTGGACCTCAATAAATATAAAAGACTGACAAAAGAGAAATGGGGACGGGGGACGTGGACGACTGGAAAAAAACTTGATCATGTAGTCCACCCTCTAAAGACACACACAACCACATTTTACCGTTTTCATGGAAATGGAATAAATGACAATGTATTACATTTCAATCGGAATTCAATAGTGTTTATTGTATTATTACACTTTATTATGATCATCATTATTATAGCTTGATGTAGGGACAGTGACCTTTTTTTTACTAAAGGAATAAACTATAAAAGCACAGTAAAACGAATAGCATGCACAATAAAATAAAAGGACAAATATAGGACATTGAATTATTATGTTTTATATTAATAACCACGTTCTGCACTTTGTATTTTATAGGCTACCGCGTAATTATTGTGGGAGCCGCTAGGCTAACTTAAATGTTATAATACTGACAAACATCCAAAAATGCGACGCAGACGATATAAAATCGGTAAACATTAAAACAAGCAAAATGACGGTGACATTGTTTTTCAACTCTATCCTTCACGTTGACAGATTATGATTTACTCTTGCAAACCACCGGTCCACAAAAGGGTCATAGCAACAAATTAAAGTAGACTAACCCTTGTCAAATTAAATATTTACTTGCAATTGTGATTCATGAATTCTGAAAAAGAGCATGCGGTGTGAGGAATGTCAGAAAGACAAAGAAAAACGAGAGAAATCGTTAATAACTGGTATTATCGCTAGCTGCTAGAAGCTGCCAGCTTGCGAGGTGGGAGCTGCCAGTGAGCTGCGAGGTGCGAGGTCTGCGAGCTCACAGCTGGCACAGAAGGATTGTAACCGCTCTCCAGTGTTCTGTCCATAGTCACCGACACATCCACGCCTGCCTCCTGAAGTGTTTCTGATCTTTCAGACAGGTGTTTGGAGGTAGCATAGCAATGCATCTCATCGGTGAAGCCCTCTTAATCATTCTGCATTGAAATTATGAAATAAGAATAATATTTGAGTTCCACAACTGTTCAATTCAATTCAATTGTATTTGTATAGCGCTTTTTACAGAGAACTGTCACAAAGTGACAGTCACAAAGACGCTGCACAGAGAAACAGAAGGAAAATTGAGCACAAAAAAAAAAACCCAGCAAGCAAAACGAGGTAAAAAAAAAAACTCCCCGGTGGGAAGAAAAAGCACTCAACAGTGGCGAGAAAAAACTCCCCAATGGGAAGAAATCTCGGAAGGAACCTGGCTAGAGAGGGGGGACCCATCCTTCGCTGGCCGGCCCGGTTTAAACTAAGGGTGGGATGGATGGTAATATACTGCAATGAGAGATCTAATAGAACTAGCTGGTTATGGAAGCATATCCGCGCCAAAATTCAAATGAAAATGCAAATCGGCGATTGCATTTCGTTAACATACGATGCGCGCAAAAACCATGACATAATTCAAATGAAAATGCAAAAGGTGCACACTGCGTTTTCATTTGCAAGTTATTGTAGGCACTTTATGTGACAATTTGAAAATGTTAATGCAAATCCATTTCACATTTAATTTTTCTCGCCCTCTACGACACAACCCTGCCATAATTTTAATGAAAATGAAAAACCACATTTGCATTAGCAGTTTCTTGTTGCAATCGCATGATCCATGACAAAAAGGAAATGATAATTCAATTCGCCATTTAACATATCGTTTTCATGCTTTTGCGGCACAAGAGTGACATAATTCAAATGCAATGGCATTGTATCCGTTTGCATTATCATTTCCGTGTGGTCACGCAAAAACCCTTCCAAAAATCCGAACTGAAAATGCAAACTGTCAAAGCTGCCCATCAAGGCGGGGCCTCGAAGAAAGGGGCGTTACAGGGGACTGTTCAAACCACTGAACATAATGGTTGTCTGTGATTTCGGTCGTCAGGCAGTTACCAGGCTAGATAGCGACATTTCCTTGTTCTCTGTTTGGGGATTATAGGCTAAATGCTATAAACTATGAACGAGGTATAACGTTACGATGATCCTAGCCAGCCCGTTGTTCCTACTAACTTAACCTTAATAGCAGGGAGGACTTGCCTAAGCAGTAAGGGCAATCGATTTCCGTTCACCGGGTTGCCTTAGACAGGGCTGTGTGATAAACCAACATTGGGCTATTGCTTAGCCTATAGGCTATTCCATGTCAGTCACTAAAATAAAATAAGCAGGCTATCAATAAAATAAGTGCTTATGTCTCTAATCGTGTCTGAGTGGTAGACCTATTTAAATGAAAATGATTCTACTGTAGCCTATGTTCTTAAAAGACTGAGCATAATGGCACTGTGCCAATACTGACGGATTATTTTATTTTTTACAGCTGTGTGGATAGGCTAGGCTACTGTCGGAACTCACTGTATTCGCACACCCTCTAAAAAGTCACATTTTTACATTCTCTCAATAATCAAGAGCCTATTTAAATTGAACAAATTAAAATGTTTTGTGTAAACTAGGCTACAACAGGAAAATCAGTGTCATAGAGGCTAACCGCCTCATCTTAAAGCATTGAGATCTGGAAAGCTCCAGAGACTGTGCGAATAGCCTACCTAGTAGCCTACCAAAGACGGTGAATTGTGTTGTAGGATAGCCTATGGTGTAACGTTATAATGCAATTAAAATATAATTAAAAACAAATATTTAATCATCTGTAGGCTATGTTGCTTCATGGCTAGGCTAAATATAGATTATTACAATAGCCGAGGCTACAGGTAAAATTCCCAAGGTTGATGCCGGGCTTTGTGAGTAGGGAGATCAAAATCGGTTGTGTCAAATATCTAAAATCTTTGGTTGTGCCCGCCGGGGTCGTTTCCCCAGTGTTTTCACCACAGAACTATATACGAACGTGGTTTTTTCACCAAATAAAAAAAGAAGATGTCATTCAGTTTTTACAAGTCTTTTATTGCCATCTGCTGGGTAAAGACATGAATGACAGTCCATACTACACAACATAGCCTATGCGGAATAGGCCTAATTACAGTTTTATATTTCTATTTAATTAGCCTAGATTCTATACGTTACACCATACAAAATCCACCGTTTTTGGTAGCTAGGCTGTAGCAGGCTCAAGCTGTGTCACATACAGATCGCTGTCTCAGGCTTTCTGTGGACTACGTTACCTTTGCTCTGCACATAGCCTAAGGGTAAGGCTATCTAAAAGAAAACAATAATTAATAGAAATCGTGATGGAAATGCCCACGGTGAAAAGGGTAACACATTTTTCAGGCATAGCCGGCTGGTTTTGGCCACGGAAACCCGTAACATTAGTCTATCGGCTAGTTTCCACACCACATTAACGAAAGCAGGCTAAATTGTGAAATTAATTTAGTTAACATTGGGCTGGCTATGGCTAGGCGTAACGTTTAGGCTACCTAGTTTCCTTTTTAATTCCGATCATTTCGCCTATAATCCCCAAACACAGAGGACTAGGAAATGTCGCTATCTAGCCTGGTAACTGCCTGACGACCGAAATCACAGACAACCATTATGTTCAGTGGTTTGAACCATTTTTATACAGTCTATGGTTTGAACAGTCCCCTGTAACGCCCGGGTTTTTGCGTGACCACACGGAAATGATAATGCAAACGGATACAATGCCATTGCATTTACCAGCTAGTTCTATTAGATCTCTCATTACAGTATATTACCATCCATCCCACCCTTAGTTTAAACCGGGCCGGCCAGCGAAGGATGGGTCCCCCCTCTCTAGCCAGGTTCCTTCCGAGATTTCTTCCCATTGGGGAGTTTTTTCTCGCCACTGTTGAGTGCTTTTTCTTCCCACCGGGGAGTTTTTTTTTACCTCGTTTTGCTGGCTGGGTTTTTTTTTGTGCTCAATTTTCCTTCTGTTTCTATGTGCAGCGTCTTTGTGACTGTCACTTTGTGACAGTTCTCTGTAAAAAGCGCTATACAAATACAATTGAATTGAATTGAACAGTTGTGGAACTCAAATATTATTCTTATTTCATAATTTCAATGCAGAATGATTAAGAGGGCTTCACCGATGAGATGTATTGCTATGCTACCTCCAAACACCTGTCTGAAAGATCAGAAACGAGGCAGGCGTGGATGTGTCGGTGACTATGGACAGAACACTGGAGAGCGGTTACAATCCTTCTGTGCGACCTGTGAGCTCGCAGACCTCGCACCTCGCAGCTCACTGGCAGCTCCCACCTCGCAAGCTGGCAGCTTCTAGCAGCTAGCGATAATACCAGTTATTAACGATTTCTCTCGTTTTTCTTTGTCTTTCTGACATTCCTCTCACCGCATGCTCTTTTTCAGAATTCATGAATCACAATTGCAAGTAAATATTTAATTTGACAAGGGTTAGTCTACTTTAATTTGTTGCTATGACCCTTTTGTGGACCGGTGGTTTGCAAGAGTAAATCATAATCTGTCAACGTGAAGGATAGAGTTGAAAAACAATGTCACCGTCATTTTGCTTGTTTTAATGTTTACCGATTTTATATCGTCTGCGTCGCATTTTTGGATGTTTGTCAGTATTATAACATTTAAGTTAGCCTAGCGGCTCCCTCAATAATTACGCGGTAGCCTATAAAATACAAAGTGCAGAACGTGGTTATTAATATAAAACATAATAATTCAATGTCCTATATTTGTCCTTTTATTTTATTGTGCATGCTATTCGTTTTACTGTGCTTTTATAGTTTATTCCTTTAGTAAAAAAAAGGTCACTGTCCCTACATCAAGCTATAATAATGATGATCATAATAAAGTGTAATAATACAATAAACACTATTGAATTCCGATTGAAATGTAATACATTGTCATTTATTCCATTTCCATGAAAACGGTAAAATGTGGTTGTGTGTGTCTTTAGAGGGTGGACTACATGATCAAGTTTTTTTCCAGTCGTCCACGTCCCCCGTCCCCATTTCTCTTTTGTCAGTCTTTTATATTTATTGAGGTCCACCATAACGCCGTCCCTGCGGAGGTTTTGTATTCTCTTCCGAAGAGTGACCAGGTCTATTGTTGTTTTTTTTGATAGACTTTGATGTTCCTCGCCTCCCACAGGTCGTGCTTCGAGTGGAGAAAAAATTATCTTTTATTGGGTATTCCAAAAAAATTTAACAATAACAACATTTTCTTTGCGTTTCAGATAAATTTACATAAACCACGTCACTTTTGGAGTGGGGGAAAAGACTACACATTTTTAGAGTAACGCACCTACTAGCCTATGTCATTCGTTGAAATATTTTGTCTTTACCAGATAATTTAGGCCTAAAAATCGAATGGACATTGACTCAATTCCCGAAAATTTGGAAAAATGTTGAGTTTGATATAAAAAAATTATCATGATACATTAAGCTGAAGAGAATAAACAAGTGGACATGACGAAAGAGCGCTGTTGATTTTTACAGTAGCTATAGGCTCACTTCACACCATTCAGTAACATTAATTTTGAATGCATTGCAAAGTTATTTGCTTTCACAGTAGGCTAACTTAGATTTGCCAGATTAAATTTAGTGATTAGACTCAGTGACAGCCCATCTGATCCGTGGCATTCTGATAGCGAGTGAAATAGGCTACTCCACATTCTTGAACCTCATTCTCTAACTAGAGAATTGTAGGCTGCTCCCCCAATGAGTCCCGTCTTGTAGCTAGCTATTTACATCCCTAACGTAGGCTATGCCCGCGTGCTTTTCCTACTAAATAACGTTTAATATGAGTTGCATCAATGTTATATCCCTATATAATAGTATTTAGAATAGAAGTGTAGTATAGCTGATTTACCCACAGCTTACCGTGAACTACATTCAACGTTCATTGCTAGGGATAGCTGCTACGTTATGGGAAGGACGTGCTTTGTCTTATCTGTTCTGTAGTGACGTTTCTGTATGCACTTATTGTATGTCGCTTTGGATAAAAGCGTCTGCTAAATGACTGTAATGTAATGTTGAGGTTTAATTACAAACGTTTTATTTGCTACCTCGTTCAAAACCCACATCCTACAAGTGTATGAAACACGCAGTGAATGACATTCCAAACAATATACGGTGCCCTCGAAATGGATATTTATAAACTTTATTTCAGAGGCCTCCGACAAAAAAGGGGTAAAGCAGAAGTCATAATGAGATGTAGGCTAGCCTATTAAAGCTGCTTCTTCCTCCATTGTCCCCTGAGTGTAAACTGTCGCTGGAATGCCTTTATACTTTTTGCGAACGACAACGACCACAGTGTAGCTATATGTAGCGCGACAATAGAATGTTTATGAAAGTTCTGCGATTTCTGCTATAGTGACCTACTGAGGCACACGGTGCCTACACCATTTGACACACATGGACTGTACAGTTTTTCAAAATAAAAATTATATGAATTCTATAACACGATAGCCCACCTCTCGACCTTTCTTTTGTGACTCCCAGCATGAGCATCTCTTAAAGTCCACCAGTGCCCTCTGGTGCCCCTGTTGAGAAATTTCAGTAGAAGATAAAATACGGAACAAACCGAGTCCCGTATTAGCTTGACGGAGACGCAAGGTTTGCAGAAGTATTGTCTGTATTTTTAGGCAATTGTAACCATATCAATGTGTAATAACATTAGTAGGCGAACCCCTTCCTAGCCAGACACTCGCGACTATATTAACCAGTCGTGTCAGACTGCTGGCCCCCATGCAGTTTGTCAACGTCAATTCGCTTCCTATCTCAAGTAACGTTAGCTAGCGACCTAAGTGCAAAGGGTAGTTTTAATGTTTCGAGTTTGTTTCAAGAATCCTGCTATTTTATGACATTACCGACAGACAGGTTAGCGAGCTAGGTCACTAACCATCTATTGAATCAAGCTGCGAGTTTGTTGTTTGGCTTGGCTGGCTGTCAATATTCAACTTCACCATAAGAAATCAGTCAAGGAAACACCAATATGCCCAAATGCTATCTAGTTAGTTCTCTGGACATCATACATGATTATAACAGATGCTATCTGTGTGTAGGTTATGTAAATAATGTGTGTCAAACAGGAATTAATATAGAAATTAACGTCAAGTTTCACACTTCGCTAGAAGACCCTCAATTACCCCCATCACTAAAGCCAGCTATTTCCCCTCCTCCCTCCATTGGATACCAGTCACCAAGGGGCGGGGTTAATTAGTATATCTTTCAAAAGATTTAAACCAAAGATTTAGATTTAGCTAAATGTTGAATTTACAAACGCAAGATTTAAGATATAAATAAATATTTATTTTTTTCTAAATATTTATTTTAGAACGCAAGATTTAAGATATAAATAAATATTTATTTAAATGTTAAATCTTGGTTTTTATAAAAACGCAAGATTTAAGATATAAATAAATATTTATTTTAGAACGCAAGATTTAAGATATAAATAAATATTTATTTAAATGTTAAATCTTGGTTTTTATAAAAACGCAAGATTTAAGATATAAATAAATATTTATTTTACAACGCAAGATTTAAGATATAAATAAATATTTATTTAAATGTTAAATCTTGGTTTTATAAAAACACAAGATTTAAGATATAAATAAATATTTATTTTATAACGCAAGATTTAAGATATAAATAAATATTTATTTTACAACGCAAGATTTAAGATATAAATAAATATTTATTTTACAACGCAAGATTTAAGATATAAATAAATATTTATTTTACAACGCAAGATTTAAGATATAAATAAATATTTATTTTACAACGCAAGATTTAAGATATAAATAAATATTTATTTTACAACGCAAGATTTAAGATATAAATAAATATTTATTTTTTTAAATATTTATTTTTGAAAACTCAGATTTAACATTTAAGTTATATATTTAGGAAATGCTTATTTGAGATTTATCAATTAAATCTGAAAATATCAACTAAAAGGTTTATTTAGCATATCTGTAAAATCTTGGAAAAAAAACTCACATTTAGCATAAATCTTAGGAAAATGCTACATTTACACTAAATCTGAGAAAAAAACACAGAAAAAACGTGTTGTGTTTTACTTTACATTTGGCACCCCATAATTGTGGAGTACAAAACCAAATCAGGAAAAAATATGCATTTTCCCCAAACATTATGCAACACACTGTATATACCGTAGCTAACTTTTATAACTTTTTGTTCGATTTCTGTCTATCATATCAATGATTACAAATGGGTAAAAGTAAAAATATATATATATATATATATTTTTTAAAGTTATTGTACTTTGTCAGAGAGGATTATAATGCAGATGTCATAGCTATCCATGGGTGTATACACATGCGCAGCCATCTATTTGTCACTCGTCACAGAATATGAAGTATACTAATGTCATAACTAAGACAAAGTAAATTGGATATTTAATTATATTTTTTCCATTTAAAACATCCATTGTTCACACAAGGAAAATATTGATTCACAGAATTTATAAGTAGGCTAATATATAGTCCTCCATTGTGCCAGTTTATGTGATTTATATTCTGAACAGTGTAGCCTATTGTACGAGTCATAAAGGATGAAAATTAAGAATGAATAATTGCCCGTTGGGACTATATTATTTAAATCAGCTTTAAACATGCGAAAGGACAGCTCCGGCCATTTTACAGGTTTTCAGTTTTGTCTATAAAGGTTGCTATGAGAGGACTGCAGCTGAAGTAGGCTAACTGCGTACCAGTAACCGAAGAGAGAGAGGAAGTCTGAGATGGATTCCTAGTCAGAGAAAGGCCGTGGTCTTGTTACTGAATGTTCTGAAACGCTGAATAATGCATAATCAGAATACACAACACCTTTTAAGGTCATTCAAATAAATACAAAAGTGAACGTGTAAGTCAGGTAGGCTACAATACTCTGCTTACAATCCTTATATATATATATACAGTACCAGTCAAAGGTTTGGACACACCTACTCATAGAAGGTTTTTTTCCATTATTTTTACTGTTTTCCACATTTTGGAATAGTAAAGACATCAAAACTATGGGATAACACAAATTAAATTATGCAAAAACCAAAAAAGTGTTATATTCTAGATTCTTCAAAGTAGCCACCCTTTGCCTTGATAACGGCTTTGCACATTCTTGCCATTCTCTCAAACAACTTCTGTGGTAAACAGGTATTCCACAGGTAAGCAGGTGATGCCATCATGATTCTGTATAAAAGGATATCAAAAGACTCCTGATATCTTATTTCCAAGTACTCTTAGAAGCAATACTATAACCTCTCTGCATTTGAATGGATCTCTATGGGAATTGGGGGGTGGGACTAGATTAAGCTGTAAATTACACGGGAATAGTATGGAACCCATGGTTGGCTAAATGGTTGTAAGTCATCAAGGGTCTGAGGTATCAAACAAGCCTCAAACCATCACTCTGTTGCCAGATATGCAGTAGATATGGATGGATCACTTGAAGGGTTGTTTCTCCTGACAAATTTTCCTATTGAACTCTATGGACAAAATAAGTCAGGAGAAGAAACCCTTCAAGTTATCCATCCATATCTACTGTATTTCTGGCAGCAGAGTGACGGTTTAAGGCTTGTTTGATACCTCAGACCCTTGTTGACTTACAACCATTTAGCCAACCATGTGTTCCATACTATTCCAGTGTAATTTACAGCTTAATCTAGTCCCACCCCCCAATTCCCATAGAGATCCATTCAAATGCAGAGAGGTTATAGTATTGCTTCTAAGAGTACCTGGAAATAAGATATCAGGAGTCTTTTGATATCCTTTTATACAGAATCATGATGGCATCACCTGTTTACCCGTGGAATACCTGTTTACCACAGAAGTTGTTTGAGAGAATGGCAAGAATGTGCAAAGCTGTTATCAAGGCAAAGGGTGCTACTTTGAAGAACCTAAAATATAAGACTTTTTAAAATTTGTTTAACACTTTTTTGGTTTTTGCATAATTTAATTTGTGTTATCTCATAGTTTTGATGTCTTTACTATTCCAAAATGTGGAAAACAGTAAAAATAACGGAAAAAAACCTTCTATGAGTAGGTGTGTCCAAACTTTTGACTGGTACTGTGTGTGTATATATATATATATATATATATATATATATATATATGTGTGTGTAATTTTGTGTTCATTTGACAAATTAGCTTATTTGTGAATCCATATGGAAATATTTGCTCCACGTTTCACTAGATTAGTAAAAACAAAACTCGGTTATATGACCACCAAGGAAAAACTGTACTCTACTTAACTGTACATTAATCTGAAGAGAAGTTAAAAAAAACATGAAAACGTCCCGGTTGAATCACTTTCGAAGTGTGACTAATATTCCGAATATGTTTAAAATGAATGTGATCTTTGTTTCAGTATCGCTTGGTTTGGGCGGTTTGATTACGTAACGGACCGCCTCTTTTCCCTTTAAATTTACCCAAATAATATAAATAGACGTTACAGTGTGCGCGGGAGAGACTTTGATCGGTGAATGACCAATCGTAGCCTGAGAAAAAAACAAGTAAATTCAATATGTTCATTGGTTACATCACTCTTGAACACTGCCTTTATTCATATACGTTGCAGCGATTGGTTTGCCTGACAGTCAATCGAGAGAGGCCCACTTTCAAGTATTCGAAATTCATTGGCTGGAGACTACTCGCAAATCGGATGATAGGGAATCAGGCAGATTGTGATCATTGGTTACTGTGTGTCTTTAGTCCAAGTTAACCTCGTGGTTTGGCTCTTTCGATAGGTTATTTCCTACATATGACGTAAATGTTCTTTAATATCTTTGTAACTGATTCGTCAATGAAACGCCCAGGCGCGAATTGTAACGCGGGAAAAACTTCTAGGGGGCTTGGCGCACTCTGTCTACTGTCTGATCAGGGAGGTCGGAGAGGAAGCTGGGACCTTATGAATTGTTACTTAATATTTGTGCAAGAATTGTGGATACTTTCCTTTTCTCATCTTTGGAAATGCGGGACATTTTTACACCCGATTAGCTAATCATTTCGTTTCTCGTACTTATTTAGTTAGACTTTTACTTTTTGGGTCAGAGGATATACATCTATACATCCAGGGAGCTAGGCTGCTACCTAAAAACATTGGCGATTGATAGTTGGCTAAAGTTACTGTACTTGGCTAGCCAATTAGCTAACTATTTGCCAGCAACAAGCTTTTTGCTAGATACTGGATTTATTTTTTCCCTCCACGACTAACGTTATCTGTTCGATTTCTTTTTGTGTCAGCGATGAGTGAAAACAAGCCCCAGCAAGTAATTTTTTGCAATGATTCTCCCAAAAGAGTTTTGGTGTCCGTTATCAAGACAACCCCGATTAAACCTAGGGTGGCAGAATCTGCGATGCCCACCAGCCCTGGCTTTAGCGACTTCATGGTTTACCCATGGAGATGGGGTGAGAACGCCCATAATGTTACCCTTAGTCCCGGACCGGTGAACGGAGCCGCCTCCCCGACCGGCAGTAACACGGGCAGGGAAGGAGACATTGCTACCATCCCTGATCATATGAAGGTAGGAGCTCAATCGTAAGTCTAAATAGTTAGCAGAGTACCTTGGTGATTAAAATGCTGTTCATTTTACAGCTGACTACAAGTCTACTAGCCTATGGGTTAGGACATTACATATAGGCCAGCTTGCCTATGTCAAAAAAATCAAATCAATGTCCGCTTGGATTTAATGCAGCGAGCTAGATAACGCTAATGTTACTTAGACTCACTTTGATACTGCTGTCGAACGGTAAGAGGAAAACTATTATTTGTGTAAATGGTAAATTATTCACGTTTTCAAATGGTTTCTCATTCAAACATCCCACTGAGCTAGCTAACGCAATGTTAGTCGTGTTATAGTCGCATGGCGGTGTACTGAGCAGTTACCTAACATTACATCATTTAGAATATTCTGAGGTGTATTACTTGCTTTCCTTTTGCATCAGTAACGTTGGTTACCTTATTTTGACTAAGTTGATCAGATTTCCTGCTTTTTAGCCATCGAGCCACACTGCTAGCGGACCTTCTCATATTTAGTGATGTTGCCCTGAACGTTACTGTATGGTTTATGTTTCACGATGGGACTTATGTTTTATGTTTACCTACCTGGGTTTACATGCATCAGCCGTGTATACTGATGGTAATGCGACAATGTTTTAATGTGCTGATTAATGGTAAGGAAAGAGGAAAAATTGCCCGCGCTCCTGGTGAGACGTAATGGATTTTAAACACCCACTTCCTACTGTAGCCAGCAGCTGGTTATGCGAGTGACGTCAGCCGTGCGCGCCAAAAAGTATCTTTTTTTTTTTATCCTAGAAGAAACATCTGCGTTCTGACCGTATCGGGTCACGCGGAATGTGCCCGTGATCCAATCCAGATCAAATACGTAGTAGTGCAAAACTCCCGTTTAGTGTTGTCCTTAAAAATGGACCAGTTTATGCTTAACTTTTTATTTATTTTTTTATTGGCTGTGCTCGGAGATCCGACCTATAATATCGAAATAATTTGGAGAGGATGGAAAAACATAATTTTTAGTCGAGTTTTATAGGATGCATAGAGGAGTTTTCAAAATTATTCTGCATTTTCAGATTACTGTGCTGTCCCTCTGAGGAGAGTGTTTGAAGCAAGACTATTTGGCACATAAATTAAGCAACTTCATTTTTGATGTACAGCATGAGTTCTAGTTTAAAAGTAATTGGGTAACTGCAGATATTTGATTACAATACTGAAATTGATATTTATTTTTATGTCATTTATCTGTGGGCATTTTTTTAAACCTGCATGTTGTTCAGAGAAGTTGGGGGTGTGTCTGTTAGTGTCTCTTTCCTGGGCGTTTCTGTATTGGTGTGTTTGCTGTAGGGGGCGTGTCTGTTTCAGGGCATATCTGTACTGCAGACAGGTCTATACTGAGGGTGTGTCTTTTTCAGGATGGGATGCGTCGTGGCCGCCCACGGGCAGACACCGTTCGCGCTCTAATCAACGAGGGCGAGAACTCGTCCAGCCGAATCCGCTGCAACATCTGCAATCGCGTTTTCCCCAGAGAGAAATCTCTGCAGGCCCACAAGCGCACCCACACAGGTAATCTCGGACACGTACAGGTAACCTTTCCTGCTTGTGCAGAGGTAATCTCACGCAGTCACACACATACAGGTAGCCTCACCTGCTGCACACAGGTAACATCGCTCACTCGCACATGTACAGGTAACATCACTCACTAACATCACTCGTGTGTTCATACATACAGATGACATCATCTGCTGACACACCGGTAACTCTGGTTTTGTAGGTGAGAGGCCTTATCTCTGCGATTACCCAGACTGTGGAAAGGCCTTTGTCCAGAGCGGGCAGCTAAAGACCCACCAGCGCCTGCACACAGGAGAGAAGCCCTTCGTCTGCTCTGAAAAAGGTACCGGAAGAGGAACCAGGCTGGCAGACGTGCCTCGGGTTCTAGTGAGCTTCCTTTTATGCCATTTTCCCGGCATCGTCTGATTGGTGGGGTCTCTCCCCTCCCTCTGACAGGTTGTGGCAGCCGGTTCACCCACGCCAATCGGCACTGCGCCAAGCACCCGTACGCCCGTCTGAAGAGGGAGGAGCCAGAGGGGGGGGGCCGGAAAGTCCCAGGCTGCCGACAACAAGGCTGTGGCGGAGTGGCTGGCCAAGTGAGTCCCCCCCCCCACCCCTCTGGAATTTATAATAATTAGGGAGCTGCTCCTGTACATCAGAGGTTGCAGGTTCAATTCCCAGGTGGGGCATTGCCGCTGTACGTTTGAGCAAGGTTCCTAAATGGATTTGCTTTGGTAAATATCCAGCTGTACAGATAGGTGACATGTCTGAACGTACGCTGGGCAAGTTGCTGTAGATAAGAACTGCTGCTGAGCAAATAAAAAGTGCTGTTCAAAATTTAGCATTTTACCAGTCTTCATCTGCAGTGTCATGTTTTCGTGTTGTTTGGTTGTGACACAATGATATTTTGGATGGTTGAAAACTGGACACCGTTTGTGTCTGGGAGTTGTAACTCCGCCTCTGTGCCACCCCACCCCTTTCCCACCAGGTACTGGCAGACCAGGGAGCAGCGCTTCACCCCACCGAAAGGGAAGAGCCCCGGAAAGGGCGGGGCTGAGGACCAGGAGCAGCAGGACCCCCTGGAGTTCTGCCAATCAGATGAGGAGGAGGGGGAGGAGCCAGAGGAGGAGAAGGGCGGGGGAGGGTCAGCCAGGCGGATGCTTCAGGAGCAGAGGGAGCGTCTCCATGGCGCCCTGGCGCTCATCGAGCTCGCCAACAACCTCTCCTAAATCCGCCAACAACCTCTCCTAATTCCGCCCCCCAAACCAGGAGAGGGGGGGCGGCCCAAGCTAAAGCACCTTATCGTTCACTTACATTGTTTTTTATTTTATTATTATTAGGCTGCTATGAATGTAGATTTTTTCATCATATGAAGAATGTCGTTTCTTGTCCTGGAAAGAGAAGGGGCTGTCATTTTAAAAGTGTTGTATGTGTTGATTTTTGCACTTTTTTTTTCTCCTGTCGTTCTTTAATTTGATAACGAGTTTTAATGAGTGGAGTACAGTCTGTAACCATGTGCGTTTTAAGTGTGTGTGTGTGTGTGTGTGTGTGTGTGTGTGTGTGTGTGTGTGTGTGTGTGTGTGTGTGTGTGTGTGTGTGTGTGTGTGTGTGTGTGTGTGTGTGTGTGTATATATATATATATTTGTGTGTGTGTGTGTGTGTGTGTGTGCGGGGGAGTCCTGGCTCAGGTGAGGAGCGTAATTACAGGGTGTGTATAAGAGTAGCAGGAGATGTTTTAGGACTGTTGAGAGAGACCATGGCTAGTGCAAGCCTAATCTAAGTCTACTCTAAACTTAAATATTTCACTGGCCCCCCTGGGCTGCTGTAAATTTCGTTATGAACAAGTTGACTACCGCCTCTACCTGATCCCAGACTGGGTAGGCCTTGGTGTTTACTGTACTACTTTTACATTTAAGTCGTCCACTTGTAAGTAAACGTAAGTCAGCACTTAAATTATATTGCGTTCATTTAGCAGGCCCGCTTATCCACAGCAACTTGTCCATGTCTCGGTCTGTTCTTAACTTGAGCTTGGTGACATTTTAAGACACCTTGGCTGCTGTAGACCCGCCCAATACCTGTAAATAGCACATTCTGCATGTTAATTTATGACCTTTCAAACTCATTTGTTGATAAAGGAAATAATGTTTTGTGTATTTTAATTTAGTGTAATAGTGGTTTGTAATCTCCTTTGGGGGGACGAAAAAGATTGCATCTTTTAAAAAGAATTTAAAAAATCAGGTTTTATGTTCCAGACCGCCTTTAATTATCTCTTTCTGTGCTTATTAATTCAAGGATCAACTCCCCTCTTTTGCTTCGGTTAACTTATTCAAGAGACCTTTTTTTGTCAGTGTGTTGCAGTGAACCTGGTTTGGGGGGGGGGGGGGGTCACAATTTCAAAGAATGTAGTATTAAACAAAACATTTTTAAAAATCATCACCCCATGTAATTGGATAAAGAATGTAATCTTTAATTGACCAATGGGAGCCTTCCTTATTGTATTGTTCTGCAGAATGTTTGTAAACATTCCATCGGTTGTGTGATATCACCGGTCTCCATTTTAAGCCTTTAGGAGCTGGGGCCTGTGTCACAATGCAGGATTATTGAGCTGGATAACTGCACAGAGTAAAATCTGGCGTCCTGCCAAATCTGGAACATGGAAGTAAAAAGCTGTTCTGGGTTTTATTCAGTGCAATTTATCTAGTGAACTCTAACCCTGCTTTGTAAAAAAGGCCCCAGATGTCAAAGATGAGGAATAGCTGATATCCATACCTGCTGACGGCACTTAACAGAGACTTCCCGTTTTAGAGCAACTGATGTATTATCAGGACTTTCCATGTTTTACGTCAAAAAATAAATACCCTGGGGATGTGGGCTGCGCCACACCTCGCTTTATCTGACGTAGATTAGGCTTGCAAAGTCAACATGGCAGGGGATTTTTTTTATTTTTTGGTTTGATGTTCGCAACACTAAGTGGTCGAAACGTTGAAAGCTTTGTGGAGAAACGGCTGCTCTCTGGTCTGATTCATTAAGCTACTGCTTCTTGTAGCGTTTGCCGCATGCAATGCCCTGCTTGCAGTAGGCAGTTTCACTCTGCTCTTTATATTGGTTTCTATAAGAAAGTTTAGAGCACTGATACTTCAGATCTCTAAAGTTTGAATTGGTTTTTTTATGTGACCCCGTTTAGCTGTGGTATATTGTATTAAAATTATATTTCCAAATATTTTATTGAAATTAAACAAAACTGGAAGAATGTTAATCATTACACACCAAATAAGATTAAACCACATAATTAAAATTCCACAGTTTTAGCTATGTAAAATATATTTTCTACAGAATTTAAAATCTTTTTAAAATATTTTTATTTATACACTGCACAAACACAAATGTTTCAAATTTTGGTTTGTTGGCATTTGTCATTGCCATTCCATGACCCAAAAAATGTTTTTTCTTTTCTTTCTTTTTGAAAGGAGCTTCTCTTGTACGCTTTGTAGAACTCACATTTTATGCAGGGATTTTACAGGCAGTCCATAGCGCTGGTACTCATTTTCCAATAAAACACGGTTCTGAATCATGACTGCTGCGTGGCTTTTCTTTTACTGAGAACACACAGGCCCTGCTACCCTCAGATAAGCCTCCCGCCACGGTTTCTCACATCTCTCCATTTCATTACTTTAGATGCAGATAAATAAAGGCCTAATTTGCCGCCTCTTTTTTTTTTTTTTGCTTAAAGTATTAACAAATCATGACTGGGTAAAAAAAGAATTCCATAATTTGTTTTTATAGCAGAATAATTGCATTTCCCAAGTATTAAAATAAAATGCCCATTAAGTAGGTCTTCAGACAAATTGGTGTGTACAGACAGATTGAAGACGAGGCAGCCAGTTATGACATTGCAGGTTTCATGGTATTATTTTTCTCAACCTTCCATACTGACTTTCACAATGCATACAAATTTTTTGCCCCAAAATAAAAGGATACTCAAACTCTGGTTAATAAATCTCATGTTTTGGTGTGATACAGCACATCATGTTGAATCGCACACAAGAGTCTCACACTTCCAAGTAAAACTAGTCCCTCTATCACCTGAATCAGGTTCGTTTGTGCAATTTCACTGTACAAGGGAAAATGGAGACCTGCCCCAAAAGCTTGGCACTGCCTGTTACTGTACACCACGCAGTGATGTCCTTGGGTCAGAAATGTGATGGAACAGTTGTTTTTTCCCCACATGCACTCTCCCCTGATGCCCTCTACCATTAGCCCATGACCATTTACTCCCTACAGGCCACATACAGTACTACAGGAGAGCCAGTGACTTATTTTATACTCTGCAGGCGACACACTTGCATGCAAAGCTTTGTAAGTAATTAGTAGTTTTAAAATCTACTCAGTCGCAGGAAGCTAGAGCAGTGAAGCCAGAACTGGGGCAATGTGGGACATCCATCTTGTCCTAGTCAGCAAGCAGTCTTTGCCGAATTTTGTACGACTTGAAGACACGCCAGGGATTGGCGAAAAAGACAAATACAAAGCATTACAATAATCTAATCTAGAAGAGATAAAAGCATGTACCACTTTCTCAGTGTCCACAAAAGATAGGGCAGATCTTATTTTTGCAATATTTCATGATTGCAAGATTGAATTAGCCGTTTTGTGTGTGTTTTTGTTCTTCAAAACTGAGGTTTGAGTTGAAAATTACTCCTAAATATCTAGATGCAGATTTTATGTTGACTCAAACTAGTGATGCCCCCCCCCCCCCCCCCCACCCACACACACACACACACACACACACACACGCACGATCATATCCAAATATTTACAAAAATTAAATAATGTAATTTTACAAAATTAGCAACCAACCGTTTTCTGAAGGCTTCCAGAGCCAACAAGAACTCAGAGAAACAGCTGAACTGTAATTATGTCCTTCGCAGATAGGGGTAGCTCTTGTACACAGGTGTCACAAGACTGCCTGGCCTCTTTCTGTGTGGTGCTCCTTAAGGTCCTCTGGGCCACATTTTCCAAGGTGCTCCTGTGGTTTACCTGCATCTTGGTCTTGCGTTGTGCTGCTTCGGAACGTCAAATAGGAATATACGAGCCCACCTGACATACTGGATACACAAAACAGGTTTAAAATATGCTATTCTTCTTGATACACAAAACAAACGCTTAAAATGCGCTATTCTACTGGACACGCCAAAAAAGGCTTAAAATAAGCTATTATACTGGATACACTAAAAAAGCAACACACTATTCCCAACATGCTCCATGCCCAAATTCAACCCAAAATCAGAATTACATGAGTTTCATGGGTAAACCTGGTACAGGAGGCAGGACTTACCAGATGTTTAAACCTATGAAGTTCAACCAGGAGAACATGTAGTCTCCGCCCACAAACATGCCAATGTAGGCCACCGCTACATTCTGAGGAAAATAAAGAAATGAAAGTAAAGACAGATGGTGAAAGGGGGCTGCCCATCCTGATAAAATACTTTCAGTGCGTGCGTGGGCCCCATGAGTTCTGACTGTCACCAGCAAAGCCAGAGGCAGTACATGGTTAGAGAACTGGGCTTGTAACTCCAAGGTTGTGTGTGCCACAATATACTGTATGACTCCGTCTTGAGATTTCTAGTCAGTCGGTGTGATGGACTGTAATCCTCTGACACAATGACTGCACAGCTCAGCTGCTCTCCTGAATTAACGGAGGACTTTGCAACGACAGGCCAACAGATGTGAATGGATGTTCCGGGTTGGGAAGAGTAAAAAATAAAGTGAGAAAAAAAAAAAGTTTGAATGAGAATGAAAGTACAGAGGAGGCAGACCTTTGTGGCTCCTGCTATGGTAGTGGTGAGAGCGGAGTTGTAATGGCTGCACAGGATGATGGAGTATGTCAGAACGAACCTGAAGGGGGAAGCATAGAAAGCTTTTACCCAGCATGGGACTCAGCATCCTTGGAATCACAAAGCAAACACCTTTTCATAGGTTTATCCTTTTGGAGCGCAGCTCGACGCTTCACTGCAGAGGTTTGGCTTTTGTGTTATATCTCAAGAATGGGTGTGAAAAATGTTTAAAAGAGAAGTTTGGTATTTAGCATGTTAAGCCCTGTTATAAGGTTATTTACGATCATATACAACGGTCCATATAAATATTTTGACAAACTGTGCAGTCTTGAGATATATTTCTCATTGCTCATGTCACAGCTAACTTACACAATGGATCTGGATGGGCATATAGAAAATCCTTCAAAAAACACCATAAACTCTCGTTTTCAAATACGGGAAACTCACCGAGTGGTCACTGGTGTCCGTTGATGTTCTGACACAAAAATCGTCACAAAGTATGCTTCGTATTGGGTTTTATTTATCATTTAATTAAATCCATTGACTTGTATAGACACCAAAGGAGGTTTAGATAGATACATCCACAGCCGGAAATACTTCTGAATTGTTTTGGAAAGTTTGTAGTTTTCTGTTGCTCAATAGCGGTCTTGTGCACTTGCAGTGAAAGAATCAGTCGCATAAACGTACACTAAGTTAGCAAAATGGATCCTTTTGAAGAGTTTGTACTAGCTGCAAAGCAAACCCTGACCTGGTGACCCAGAAGCAGCTCTTCTTCTTCTACAGTAGCCTTCAAACTCAGCCAAGACCTCCCAAAATTTCAAGCGGAGGTTTTTGTAAATTTCAAGAGGTTTACAAACGTATGGCTGTACGGCAACTGAAAATAGTTATACAAATCTTTAAATGGTTATTTAAAACATGTTTTAAACGTAAATGTAAATTACAAGAAGACACCAGTGACCACTCAGTGAGTTTCCCGTCTTTGAAAACGAGAGTTTATGGTGTTTTTTGAAGGAATTTCTATATGCCCATCCAGATCCATTGTGTAAATTAGCTGTGACATGAGCAATATATCTCAAGACTGCACAGTTTGTCAAAATGTTGATATGGACCATCGTATATGATCGTAAATAACCTTATAACAGGGCTTAACATGCTAAACACCGAACTTCTCCTTTAAGAATGTGAAGAGAGTGTAAAAACAGAAGATTGTCACACGCATACTTGTGTGGGTGCAAAAAAAATTTAATCCACACACTTTCAGTGCTCAAAAAAGTGTTTTTTATACATCAGCAAGTTTTTGTAAAATGTCACTTGGGATCGTCACTAGATGGTTCAGTCATTCTAAACACTGAAGTGCTAGAGAAACTTTATTTCTATGCCACAGAGAGTATTAAAAGTATGCAATAATATAATTTCTACAATTTCCCCCTTTCATTGTGAAAGTGAATCAATAATAAATTATAATAATCTTCTTATATGAGATTAGTATGGAAATTAAGCTGGGAGGGGTTAGTCTTACTGCCATCTTCATAAATTAACTTGCATTCCAGAGGAAGCCGAGGGTGGTCTGAAACCATTGAAACGGATCCCATTTTTCCTATTGCCCACACAAACAGCACTTACAGTCACTGTTACCTGAGATTCTCAGATGATTTTCACAGCAATAAGAAACCACTTGAACCTGGCGCACCCTTTAAATATCTCACAATCACAAAGATGCTCTGATCCTAAGAGGCATGGTTTATTAAAACACTCAGCAAGAACATTTCACTAAGATCTCCTTACCCCATGATGCAGGATACGAGGAAGTAGAAAATGAAGGTGAACGTCATCCAGTCCTCAAAGGTAATGGCCTGCCAGGACAGAACACGCAAACATATGCAACACACAATCGTCATCGTTATCACCATTAATATAATCACCGTCACGAATATCATTATCATTATCATCATGATCATTAATATCATCATCATCACTGATATCATCACCAGCATCTTCATATAAATAGGCATTATTAACATGATTATCATAGCCATAGTGACTGCTGTTAACATCAGCTTATATTTCTTAATTTTCACTGCATTTTACCTTTAGTAAATCTCCTGTGCAAAAGCTGAGCAGCAGGGTGGGGATTATGATGGTACAGGCGTTATAGAACATTAATCCATACTTTCCCAGAGTCTTCCAAAAAACAAAAACAAGAAAACATTTCACCTCCAAATTTATTCTCAGGCATAGCTGCAGTTTCTGCAAACACCTTTGGCTGACAGGATGAAACCAACAAAAAGCTTAGACATCAAGGAGGGGCACATGATTGTAGGCCAATCGTTCCTGAACTCAATAATGCGTGAACGATTGGCCTATAATTGGCATGTCCGGCCAATCATTGACTTCTGTGAACTAATTAAAACTACTGTCCATAACAAAGCACTATGATTGGGTAAAAATGCACACACTCTTGTGGCATGACTTGAACTGATGGAGCCTCAATACAGATTCTACAGCATAACAAGATGATCAGCTCCCAGTTCTTAAAATAGAAGGTTCAGCCTCTCTATAAGTGAACCTGAAACATTTGTGCTTGATGCATCTTGAGAATATTCATGAAGTGGCGATACGCCCTCAGGCACTCCCATTACCAACCCAAGCCCCCCCCCCCCCCCCAGGAAGGAATCTCCAACCCTGGTCTTGAAGAGCCTGTGGCTCGCTGGGGTTCGAAACCCCTTTCCTAGAGTAAATAAGGTTTAGGAAAAAATCTTTATTTCCCAAGTTACCCCTTATGAGGGCCCCTTGGGAAAGAAAAGTTTGCACTGGCCATTCAGTGTACCGCAGCCTTTAAGTAGGAAGAATTTGGTCCCTCTTGTGTAGAAGTTTTACCAGCATTTGTTTAATCCTCCTGGGAATATGGTTTTGAGTTTTCTAATCCAATGTCTTTCTGTCCTACGTCTGTCCTTCTGTGTCCAGTTTGTTTGAATGGAGGCCCGATGTTTCTACTGCTTCAAGTCCACGGTGTAGGAAATGAGCCACTATGTGTGTGTCTGTTTTCCTATGATTTCTTATGTTATATATGTGTTGTGCCAATCTGGTCTTGATTGTATTTCCTGTCTCTCCTACATATTTTACAGTTATGTTAAAAAAAATAGCAGTACAACATCAGTAACCTGATGAATCACTGTTATTAGTAGTAGTGATATTTCTGCATGGCAAATAATTTACTTGTAGATGTAGTAGTGTAATAGAAAAACAACAGACCCAACTGTCATGACATGCACGCTGCTTGTTTTGAGTAATTGACTCATTCATTGAAAGGGGCGTGTTCAAAATAATAGCAGTGTGGAGTTTAATTACAGAATTCATTCATTCTGTGCAAAAACAGGTGTCATTAATTGTCCTTTATTAAGGAAGAAGGGAAGCAAATGTTTCACACATTTTTATAAAATACATTTCCTTCTGAATTGCTAAGTAAAATGGGCCATTCCAAACACTGTTCGGAGGAACAACGTAATTTGATTAAAAAGTTGATTGGAGAGGGGAAAACATAAAAGAAGTGCAGCAAATTATAGGATGCTCAGCTAAAATGATCTCAAATGCTTTAAAATGGCAACAAAAACCCGAAACACGCGGAAGAAAACGAGCAACTACTGTTAAAACGGATCGAAGAATAGTCAGAATGGCAAAGATTCAGCCAATCATCACCTCCATAAAGATCAAAGATGATCTAAAATTACCTGTAAGTGCTGTTACAGTCAGAAGACGTTTGATCGAAGCTAAGCTATCAGCAAAAAGGCCCCGTAAAGCACCATTGTTGAAAAAATGGCATGTGCAGAATCGGTTAAAATTTGCCAAGGAAAACACCGATTGGCCCAAAGAGAAATAGCGTAACATTCTGTGGACTAATGAGAGTAAAATTGCTCTTTTCGGGTCTAGTGGTCGTCGACAGTACGTCAGACGACCCCCGGGTACTGAATTCAAGCCACAGTACACTGTGAAGACAGTGAAGCATGGTGGCGCAAAAATCATGGTATGGGGATGTTTTTCATACTACGGTGTTGGGCCTATTTATCATATACCAGGGATCATGGATCAGTTTGAATACATCAAAATACTTGAAGAGATTATGTTGCCGTATGCCGAAGAGGAAATGCCCCTGAAATGGGTGTTTCAACAAGACAACGACCCCAAACACACGAGTAAGCGAGCAACATCTTGGTTCCAGACAAAAAGGATTGAGGTAATGGAGTGGCCAGCTCAATCCCCCGGCCTCAACCCCATTGCAAACTTGTGGGGTGACATTAAAAATGCAGTTTCTGAAGCAAAACCCAAAAATTCACAGGAACTGTGGAATGTAGTTCGTTCATCCTGGACTGAAATACCTGTTTCTAGGTGCCAGAAGTTGGTTGACTTGATGCAACGCAGATGCGCAGCAGTTATCAAAAACGATGGTTATGCAACTAAATATTAGTTCAGTAATTTAAAGCGAAGTTATATCTTGAAAAATTTCTTCAGTTTATACAGTAAGCATTTGAGTTTGAAGAGAAAAATGTTGACACTGCTATTTTTTTGAACAGATTAATATTCCTTTTCTTTGCTTCCTGTAAAATAACGCAGACTTGATAAAATTTGTTAATGCTTTGATTTGGAATTGAATGTGTAATGTTTCCACTACATTTGAAATATGGAACTAAAAGCTATTAAAAAATATTTGCACTTTATTCACTTTTTTTAATGCACTGCTATTTATTTGAACACAACTGTATGTCGCAGTGTTTGCACTTTATGACATATATGCAGTTATATGTGTTAACTGTGAGTGTTTGTTTAATAAGGTATGTTGTGTTTGTAGTGTTGTTTTTCACTGTAGTGGCCTGTTTGTAAAATATCGGGCTTTGTGTGGGTAAAATGTTGATTTCCGGTAGTTTACTACTTACCAGATGATTCTTAAGGTTTTAGTTTTTTTTTGTAGGCTGAAACGATTTTTCTAGTGTCCTGTTGTTTTGTAGCCAAGAAGGTTTTCCGAATCTGTCTGAGGAACGATCTGGAATACCCCCTTGGTTTTAATGCATTGAAGAGGGTTTTGGTAGCCTCCTCTAAGTCTGTAATCTGTGTGCAGATTCTGTTAAACCTTAGCAATTGTGATTTAATCAGGCCTCTGAATGTATGTTTCGGGTGGAGACTGTCCTTGTGTAAGAGTGCATGTGTGTCTGTGTCTTTAAAGAAAACTTTAGTGTCTAATGTGTGTGTTTGGCGAAATGAGGGCCCCTTGTATGTGGTAGTGTCCAAAAAATCTATATGTTCATAGTGTGTGGTGTGTTTAATTGTGATAGATGTATGGTGCGTGTTGAGGAGAAAGGCAGGACTAGGCCTTCTGGTTTCTGTAGAATATCTGTGGCATGGCTCATGGTTCTACCTCACTCCCCAATTTCTTCTTGGTATAAACGCCACTGGCGGCTGTGAACAGGTCGTTGAGGAAGACGAAGTAATACCCCTCGATGTCAAAAGCCAAATCTGAGCTGGAGAAGGGAGATTAACAAGCACATTTCCTCACAACCAAACACTAACATGTGACAGGATATGCACCATGGTACATTCATTCAGCAAACGCTCTATAGAGCAACTTAGCCCTACAATGTGAAAGGCCAGACACTCCTCCAGGAGTTACAAAAGCGACAGTGATCAGTGTATGTACAATACCACAAAAGCACAAATGTAAGGTAACTATACCAACCCAGAGCCAGAAAACTAGGACAGAGTATTGTACAAAGACGTGTAATCAGCACCTACACTACGGCAGTCTGCCCGCTGTGTGTGGTTAAATTCACTAACAATAGTCGTCACTTTCCTGCCTTTTTTCTCCCTCTTGGAATCACAAACTGAACAATGGTATGTAATTATTACAATGTATATTACAAGACATCAAAACATTCAACAGAAGAACGAATGCCAAGATTTACCTGGCAGCCAGCAGTGCTCCAAACACTATGGCACAAACACTGCAGACAACACGACCTGGAAAAGTCTTCCTGGAATGACAAAACCAAAACCCCAAAACTTACGACCGGCAACCTCCGATACGCGTTCTCAAGGAGCTAATGAACCACAAAATAATCCTCGCAGGAGAGTACCTCAGTATCCTGGACTCCAGAATCATGGTCATTATGATTGTGAATTTCCTCAGAACCGTGAACATGGGTAAGCTGGGTAGCAGAGGGAGGGGGTGTTAGATTTTGACCAGCTTTAAAAGCAGGTGGTGGTGTATAAAGAAACAGCAGGTATGCAGCCTACCTTAATTTCTTGGTGCTCGCTAGCCCTGTGATGTGGTTCCCAACATAGAGAAGCGGTAATGGGAAAATCTGTTTGGAAAAAAAAGCCCAACAAAATTTCAATTTAAAAAAAAACAGGCACATCTTTCAACATTTATAAGTAAGTTAAACATGTGAATGCTCACGCATATGTGTATCATGCTTATACACACGGACACAAGACATATACTTACTTTGTAAAGTATACTTCTATCGAAGTCTTGGAAATTAATTGCTTTGTTCTTTTTAGCAGTATAGAGAATAATAATTGTGGTGGCCATCTGGAAGAAGAGCGGGCAACTTGTATGAGGTCTGTGCAATTGTGTGAAGGGTACTACAACATTAATTTATTTATAAATTATTATTATTATTATTGAAAGACACATAGGTGTGCAGTGAATACAACTCACCTGACCAATTCCGAGGAACATGTATGAAGGGAATCTAGGAATAAAACCACATATTAAAAAGCACGAATTCCTACACTTTTCTTAATAGTAAGACAAAAATAAATTGAGTTGCTTCAAGCGACGACAATAACGCGCCGCTCCCATACTAAAAATGGCAGGCTAGCATAAAAAATAACACAAAAAAACAATTAGGCTAATACACACAAAAATATGACCAGGCTACTATACCGTGGAATTCACTCGTTTATTTTAATGGCGCTCGCCGCATCACAAGCACGAGATGATACGTTGGGATCGATTCCACATCTAGAGATTCAATAACAGCGTCAGCGCCATACTGGATGCGTACGTGCCAGTGACTATGAAAGGCACTGAGAGGTGGCAGGAGCATTTAACATAAACATCGTATCATAATGTCAGTACTGGGTGGAATTGATAATCCTTATGTTTTAGTTAAGTGCCGACTATACGGTTCGCTGTGTGACGCAGACTTTACACCAAATAGTCTAGCCTACAGCTACACCTACAGCTATGCCATATGATGCATCACGAGAGTAACTTGAACAGAGGTCATTGTGTGTAGGCTTCTCAAAGTAAATAATCTCTACGCTATCCGACAAATTCAATCTTGGCTAGTTTGTTTTCTCGGTGGCTATGGGTAAATATTAGGTTTGTGGTTAAATTCAATTATGATGCACAGGGCAAATGAGGAAATACAGTAACCGGATTATTTTTTAAAGCTCTTTGACGAATAACATTTGCAATCGAAATTTGTGTGACATTGCGGGACTGCTGTAGCCTAATGTAGAGATTATCTGAAACGGAGATCTGTTGCCACATGCCATGTTAGTCAAACAGTGAGTGATTGGTGAAAAACACCTGTCACAACCAGTGCGGAGAGAACGCGGAAGTTGAGAGATTCAACCATTTTGCCATGTAGCCTACGGTTCAAGGATACGGCGCATCTCACCTGTAGTTTGTCAAGATTGTTTTGTTCACAATAATGATCAGGAACGAGCAAAGGGCATAGAAAGCTGCGGACAGGAATTTGAGCAGTCCGGAGTGTTCGGGCTCCGGACTCGGTATGCGAACTGAAGTGACAACCGACATCTTCCAGTTGGAGCCCAGAAACGCCCTGTTGAATTGCGCGCTTGCTCGGGCGTTTTGCGATCGCACACCTTCTCGCCCAGACAGCCAACTGAAGAAAAAGTAGTTCTGTTTCCACAAGGTGTGTCTAGAGTAGCCCGAATATCTTCAGTTTATGGTACTGCCTCTCAATAAACTCTGGGAGTGGGTGGTTAGTGTGTTTGAATGTTTTCACAGTTAGCGTAGTCAAGAGTGTAGGGTCAGGTGTGCTTCCTCGCCTGTCAGAATGGGGAATAGGCTATACGTGTCTCCAGGAGACGATATGTGACTGAGTGGTTTCGTTTGGGGGTCATTGTAGTTTGGAATAATTAGCCGCTTGTGTTTTAAACACATTTCTGTGAACTGTTACCGCGGTCATATAATCAGGATAATTGCTATTCTGCCAGAGCTTCATCTGTGTTAACATGTTATGACGTAGCCTAAATCCTGTGAATTTGTCCATTTTATAAAGGGCCACGACTACAAAGATTTGTTTTAGAGAAGGGCCTTAGATTAAAGAAACACGTTTCTATTAATGTATACATGCACCTATTTATTCGTCCATTGGGCATAGTTGCCTATTAAACAGGCTGGAACAATTTGCAGCTATTAGCTAGCGTATTAGTTTGCATAGCCTAATATGACTCACAGTTGTGTTTAGGGGTAGCCTACTGGTTACGTGATGCAGCAAAAGCTGCTCTAACTTGCTATAGCCTATTACACTTTTATAGGTGTGCATTATTTAGTAAAAACAGTAGCACATATCTGTCTGCAATGCATGTCAGTAGCCTATATTTTATTCTGCCAATAAAACTAAACAAGCCATCATAAATTAGTTACATTTACTTTTCAGCTGAGGTTTTATCGTTATAGGGAGGATGAATCGTAAATATCATGACACTTGTTTGCCTCAGGAATGCAGATTCACTACCATCCGATGTTATCGAATCTGAAATGTCGTGTGTTTTTGATAGACCAGACCTGTTTTTTCGTGGATTTTATTTTATTTGTAGCCTATCCCTTTCGTATTTGAAAACGTGTCCTCCCGAAAACTATGAAAGCAGGGAATATGCGGTCAGTTTTCCTCGCAATCTGCTTGGACTGTATTAGGATTTACGAATACCAGTGGCCACTGACATTCTAAGTATCAGCTGAATTTAACTTTTAATTAATAAAAAACTTTGTATTTAATGTTAGGGGTGGCAGGGGGTTTAGTACATGCAGAAAACCAAGTACGTCAGACAAAAGATGAAAGTGAAGGGCTAAAATGTTAAAATTTACATTGAAAAAATTGGTTGGGAGGTGCAACGCATTTTGCCTTGCCAGAAAAATTCAGGGTCTTCATATATACTTCATGTTAATTGATCACTAGGTGTCAGAGACATATTTAATTTAAACTTAGTAAATCAGTGTGGGTAAGAACAGACCAAAATAACCTTTAAAAATCTGAATATTACTTACAGTGCATACATGTATGGTTATTTTACCTCATAATTTCCATTAACACAATATTAAGTAAATCTTTTAAAAAACATTATTTACACATTTATCCTATGGATACCAAAAGCCCCAAATTCATCTGATAATTTTGCCCTGCCCCGCCCCCAGCTCCCCGACTGCCATCATCTTGGGAGGGCAAGGTTAAGATGCACAAGAGGCAATGAGATCAGTATCATTATTCCATCAGTGCCAGCATAACCCCTCCTCCTCATTTGTGCGATGAGCATTCTGACACAAAATGGCTGCCATGCCTCAACCAGGTGAGAGCTACACATGGGTGGTGGTTGAGATGAGTCCCCTCCCCCCTTCACTGTAAAGCACTTTGAGAGTAGATGAAAGGTGCTATATAAATGCAATAGAGTATTAACGACTGGAGGAGATGCATGCACAGTACCGGAGTAAGGCAGGTTCCTAACACAGGTATAGGACTATTTTAGTAGTAAATAGCTGGGCCCTGTTCCTCATATGTGGATAACTCAGCTGGCTAACTGTGCCAAGTAAAACCCAGAGTAGCTCTTTTTACTTCAGTCCATGTTTCAGATATGGGAGTGTTCCGGGTTTTACACAGTGCAGTTATCCAGCTTACTCAGTAATCCTGCTTCGTAGCATACCCTCCAGGTGTAGTGTAGCTGTAAATAAATAGCATTTGCATTGGAAACCAGGGGTTTAGGGTAGGGCACCTTTACTCCGAACTCCAGCTGTACAATGCGACACCGTACGGAGCGCTTCCATTTCAGGTGGTGTCCGGTGTACCGTCCACACCCCTGCCTCACCTGTGCACAAAGCAGGTAACGCCTGTATCAAATCAAACAGTCCCCATTTTATTCCGTCAGCTTTTCAGCATTACATCAGGTGCACACACCGAGAGAACATCTGTAAACAGCAAGTCAGTAACTATGCACTATACGTTTGTTATTAGCATTTTGCTTTGTTTTTTTCCCTCCCCCGATTTCCTTTTCTGATTTTTTTTTCTTTTCTTTTTATACAAATAAAGTGTCACATGAGGTGGGAAAAGGTTATTTTTTTCAGTATTAAAAGGAAAAAAGAATGATTCGATGTCGCACAGAAACTCTGGTGCCACGTAACGTACACGATATGGCACAGAACCGAAGCAGAATACAGATAGGTGCCTGAGACACAGGTAGCAGGGAGAGCTGCACAAATAACGTACCCTTATTCAGACTGTTATACTGTACGCAGCAGAGGGGGAACAGGGGCGGAGAAGGGTGGAGAGAGGGGGAAAAAGAGAAGGAGAGAGGAACACTGGCCCTAAAGTCATGTCTATTAACAGTGTTGAGATGCGAGTGCTTGTGATGGGGTGGATTTCAGCTCCTAGCTGATCGGCGCATACACCTGCGCATACATGCAAGTGTGTCAGGACTGCCATACCCCTTTAACGCCCAGCCTACCGACCGACAGCCAAAAGCCAACAGTCTTTTACTATACAAATATTTTACTATATAGATAAAAACTAAAAAAATAACCTAAAACAAAAAAATAAATAAAACGCTTGGGGTTCAATAGTTTTTTTTCCCCATTCCAATTAAAAAGGCAGGAATTGAAAACTGGGGTTTCTTCCAAGGTCCAGTGTGTATTTTTCCCCAAATCCTTTTATTGTGGTCCCCCCCCCCCCCCCCCCCTTTCTTTTTCAAAAACGGCAGGGTGGACAGAATGTGCCAGCTCCTTGGACAGATCCCAGGTGACAGCTGAAGAGCGCGCTGGAGTGTTACGGTCACCAGGGGGGGGCGCTGCTGTGACAGTTTTTCATATTGTGCAGTTTTGATATTTTCACAGCCAGCGCTGACAGAATGACGGACACAATCCTTCATGAAAACTTCAGACCTTCAGACACAGGTACCCTGGAGAGGGCGTGGTGGGAAAGGGGGTGGGGCTCAGAGGGGGCGGGGCCGTTTGGGGTTGATCTGCTTGCTGGCTTGCTCCTCGTCTTGGAGCGTCGAGCGGAACGACTTCACTTTGTCTGCAGGGAGAGAAATGGAGGAGGAGAGGAGAGAGGGATGAAGAGGAGAAAACAATACGCTCTGCTGCTGCTTAATTTCCTTAATATAAAATTTTCTGGGGAGACACATGGACTATGGGCTATGTTTCAGTTTTACACATTATTCAATCATACAGACAGATAACCCAAGCAGTTGAGAACATAAAGCACTCCAGGGGAAAAATAAAATGGGTTAATTCCAATCGCTTATTTTATCCATCCTCGTCTCCTCATTCCTCGCCTGACCCGGAAATAGATCGAGGTTCGCCATCTTTAAGGACATTCCAAACCGCTAAATGCTCCTCGGAGAAGCTAGGACTGAGGAACGAGGAGGCTACCGGAGGATGCTTCAGTGAGGAAACATGTGTAGCCTTTGCGAAAGCCATTTCTCGGAACACGTGACGTGTGTAAATTATCTACTTTACTCCATAATAACATTCTTTCTTTATGACCAACAAAAGCCATGTATTCATGAAAAAAGAGGCTAAAAAGCATTATAGTTACACGCGTGAGCGTAATATGACGCTGACGCTTGACTGAGCAAGGACGTTCTATTTGCCTAATGCATGTTGCCTCGATTCCTCCGTCCTTGTATCTCATCCTTGCATCCCTTCCTCATGGCCTCCGTTGGGTGGAACTAAGGAGCGAGGAAAGGATGCAAGGAGTAAAAATAAGCGATTGGAATGAACCCTATGTCCCATCTTTGAGCCTTCAGCTTTTGGGGTGTCTGTGGCCCTAAACCTTACAGCGCACTGCCGCCCTGCTATAACCGCAGTTATATGACCTGAACAGTACAAAACGCAAAGTATAAACCTAGGAACACAAAGACATACAATAAATAATACACGGTGAAAAACAGCTGGAGAGTGACATTTCTCAGCCTGGGTTTAGAATTCTTAATGCCCTGCTGAGGAAGGGTCTTTGGTCAAAATAATAGTGACTGTTCAGAATAAAAAAAATGTAATGAAATTAAAGTAATTTATCAGGGTGCCTCACCTCGAAGCTCGGTTAAGATGTCAATCTTTTGGTCCAGGATCTGCTCCAGTTGTGTTGCGTAAGTGTCCACGTCATAATCCACCTCCTCTGTCATCTCCAGCAGAACCTTCTCATCTTCCAGCCACCGGATCGACTCCTGAAAGGGACCATAGACACCACAGATATTCCATAGATAGTAAACCAGTCACCATAGATACTAAAGTCTCATAGATCAACTTCAGTAATCCAGCCACCATAGATACTCCTGCCTCATAGATGAAGTGCAGTAATCGATGGGAGTAATGTAGCCACCACAGATACTCTTGTCTCATAGACATGGACCATCATAGAGTGCAGAACAGTTCCAGATCAGCTCACCTGGAAGACGGCTCGGTGGTCCTCCAGCACCTGTTCCTCCATCTCCACCAGCTGAGACACAGCCTCATGGAAGGTGAAGAGTTGTGGGGAGACTTCCTCTTCCTGTACAAAGAGACGCATGTCACACACAGGCACACGCGCAGGCATGCACAGTCATGCGCAAGCAAACACAAACACACACACACACACACACACACACACACACACACACACACACACACACACACACACACACACACACACACAACCAGCCCCCCCCATTCAAGCTCTGGGAGGTGTAGTCTCTCTTACGTTCTGTTCACAGAGCAGTTTGAGGTCGTCTCTCTGGGGGGAGCTCCCCACGCCCCACTGTGCCTCCAGCACTTCCAGCTGGTTCACAGAATGGATGTTGGGGCGCCCCTCAATGGCCGCGCTGGAGTCCACGGTCAACTCCTTCACCCTGTGGTCAGAGGATGTGAAACGTTGGCTGTTATTCATTAACCGTTCTATCAGAGCAGGAACTCAAATTCCAGTCCTGGAGGGCCGCAGCACCTGCAAGTTTAACCACAGTCCTGGAGGATTGCAGGGCCTGCGGTTTAACTCCAGTCCTGGAGGGCCGCAGTGCCTACAGGTTTAACTCCAGTCCTGGAGGGCTGCAGTGTCTGCAGGTTTAAGTCCAGTCCTGGAGGGCTGCAGTGTCTGCAGGTTTAACTCCAGTCCTGGAGGGCTACAGCGTCTGCAGGTTTGACTCCAGTCCTGGAGGGCCGCAGGGCCTGCGGTTTAACTCCAGTCCTGGAGGGCCGCAGCGTCTGCAGGTTTAACTCCAGTCCTGGAGGGCCGCAGGGCCTGCGGTTTAACTCCAGTCCTGGAGGGCCGCAGGGCCTACAGGTTTAACTCCAGTCCTGGAGGGCCGCAGTGTCTGCAGGTTTAACTCCAGTCCTGGAGGGCTGCAGCGTCTGCAGGTTTAACTCCAGGCCTGGAGGGCGGCAGCGTCTGCAGGTTTAACTCCAGTCCTGGAGGGCCGCAGCGTCTGTAGGTTTAACTCCAGACCTGGAGGGCCGCAGGGCCTGCGGTTTAACTCCAGTCCTGGAGGACCGCAGTGTCTGCAGGTTTAACTCCAGTCCTGGAGGATCGCAGTGTCTGCAGGTTTAACTCCAGTCCTGGAGGGCTACAGCGTCTGCAGGTTTAACTCCAGTCCTGGAGGGCGGCAGCGTCTGCAGGTTTAACTCCAGTCCTGGAGGGCGGCAGCGTCTGCAGGTTTAACTCCAGTCCTGGAGGGCGGCAGCGTCTGCAGGTTTAACTCCAGTCCTGGAGGGCGGCAGCGTCTGCAGGTTTAACTCCAGGCCTGGAGGGCGGCAGCGTCTGCAGGTTTAACTCCAGTCCTGGAGGGCCGCAGGGCCTGCGGTTTAACTCCAGTCCTGGAGGGCCGCAGTGCCTACAGGTTTAACTCCAGTCCTGGAGGGCCGCAGTGTCTGCAGGTTTAACTCCAGTCCTGGAGGGCTACAGCGTCTGCAGGTTTAACTCCAGCTCTGGAGGGCCACAGCATCTGCACGTTTTTGTGGTTTCCTTTCAATCAGCAACCAATATAGGCCTTTAAAATCAGGCTTATGGACTCTTAACAAATCAGGAACTTAAGCAAATTAACCATTGAAGTGCTGAAATAACAGAAACCAGCACCTTCCAAGGCTGGAGTTTGAGATCCCTGCGTTAGTGGCACCGGTCTCATGTGCTACTAACATAAATATCTGCGTGATGTCATTAAATATCGCCATTGACAATCAGAGTCAAAATACACAAGTTCTGCTTGACATGGGGGAAGCTTGCAAACAAACAAACGACAAAAAAAACATAAATTAGTCAAATAAAAAACCAAACCGGTTACAGGCCAGGGGGTAAAAATCAAGATCACTGTGCATAAATGAGTGACAGGAACACGCGTGCGCACATACGTGCCATTATAAAGACGGGAAAACTTTGTGCCGTAAATCAAACGTGACTTCATATATAAATCAAGCATCTGCATGGATTTGCTTACAAGCTTAGTACAAACACAGCCCATACACACAGTACATATGTGCATATACACAAGCTCACAGACACTACACGCGCACACACACACGCACGCGTAGCACAGCCAGGCAGGCGTAGCTGAGGAAGGGGAACACACATAACGGTAGTTTCTGTGTGCGAGTGCACACGCGTGTGTGAAATGGTAGAGCGGTAGACCTGCGTGTTGAAGTAGCAAAGCCATCGTACTCATAGGTGGGGGACAGCTCAGTGCGGCCACCAGCATTCTGGGAGAAGGGGATGTCCGAAGGACTTATCCCAAACTCTTTAACTCTGGAGACACCCAGGAACAGAGAGAGGGGGAGAAGCAGACAGAGAGAAAGAGAGGGAGCGGTAAAAGAGGAGAGGAAGGAGAGGAGAGAGACAGAGAGCTCAGATCAGGACATACACACACACACACAATCACGCACATGCACACACACACACACACACACACACACAAACATCTGTGTTTTCCTCCTAACCCTGATAGTCTGCTGTAGGCAAGAGTGACACAGCGTGACCAGGTCACAGTATCGACAGTATGAGGGGCGGTGCTTGGAATTACAAAACCTGAGAGGAAGCAGAAGGTACCCCGAGCGGACCGAACACACATCGCATTCGGAATCTTCCGGGTGTCGGGAAGAGTTTTGAGGAACAGCTAGTGAACTTCAGACACACATCACTTCCGCTCAGAGGTCCGTCTCCATTCTGGTCCCCAGAAGGACACACTAATTTGTTTCTGGTTTCACTTCAAGTAGACTTAAGTCTAACTTATGCAACTAACTTGTGGATGGTGTTGGAAAAAAAAATTAACACATTTGAGTTTTCAGTTTTTTACAGTAGAACTTCTCAGATCGGCCCAGTCTATAACTCTCATTCAGTGTCATTGGGTTTGATATTAATCACCCAACTTACACAACTCGCAGCTTGATATTTTTAGAGGGTTTTCTAGAAACACAATCATACCCCAACTGCATATTTCATTTGCAAAGGAGTCAGTATCAGCCCTTAGGCTCAGATTAGGCCTGTACGAACAGCTTAGTCAGCCTGCGCTCTAAAAGCTTGGTGTGAGAGAGACTACGTGGGGATCAGTACTCTATAGCACGGCGTGGGGATCAGTGCTCTGTAGCACAGCGTGGGGATCAGTGCTCTGTAGCACAGTGTGGGGATCAGTGCTCTGTTGCACAGTATGGGGATTAGTACTCTAAAACGGTGTAGGGATCAGTGCTCTGTAGCACAACGTGGGGATCAGTGCTCTGTAACACGCTGTGAGGATCAGTGCTGTGGGGATCAGTGCTCTGTAGCACAACGTGGGGATCAGTGCTCTGTAACACGCTGTGAGGATCAGTGCTGTGGGGATCAGTGCTCTGTAACACAGTGTGGGGATGAGTGCTCTGTAGCACGGCGTGGGGATGAGTGCTCTGTAGCACGGCGTGGGGATCAGTGCTCTCTAGCAGTGTGGGGATCAGTGCTCAGTAGTACGCCATGGGGATCAGTGCTCTGTAGCACGCCGTGGAGATCAGTGCTCTGTTGCACAGTGTGGGGATTAGTACTCTGTAAAACGGTGTAGGGATCAGTGCTCTGTAGCACGGCGTGAGGATCAGTGCTGTGTAGCACGGCGTGAGGATCAGTGTTCTGTAACACGCCGTGGTGATCAGTGCTCTGTAGCACAGCGTGGGGATCAGTGCTCGGTAGCACAGCGTAGGGATCAGTGCTCTGTAGCACAGCGTGGGGATCAGTGTTCTGTAGCACGCCGTGGGGATCAATGCTCTGTAGCACAGCGTGGCGATCAGCGCTCGGTAGCACGGTGTGGGGGTCAGTGCTCTGTAGCATGCCGCGGGGATCAGTGCTCTGTAGTACGCCGTGGGGATCAGTGCTCGTTAGCACGGTGTGGGGGTCAGTGCTCTGTAGCATGCCGCGGGGATCAGTGCTCTGTAGTACGCCGTGGGGATCAGTGCTCGTTAGCACAGTGTGGGGATCAGTGCTCTGTAGCACGCTGTCGGGATCAATGCTCTGTAGCACGGCGTGTGGGATCAGTGCTGTGTAGCACTGCGTGGGGATCAGTGCTCTGTTGCTGCGTGGGGATCAGTGCTCTGTAGCTGCGTGAGGATCAGTGCTCTGTAGCACTGCGTGGGGATCAGTGCTCTGTAGCACAGCATGGGGGATCAGTGCTCTGTAGCACGGCGTGTGGGATCAGTGCTGTGTAGCACTGCGTGGGCATCAGTGCTCTGTAGCAGTGTGGGGATCAGTGCTCTGTAGCAGTGTGGGGATCAGTGCTCTGCAGCACTGCGTGGGGATCAATGCTCTGTAACACGCCGTGGGGATCAGTGTTCTGGAGCCGGGGGCATGAAGCCGGGGAGCCAGTGGCAGCGCATACCTGTTAGCGTATCGCAGCGTGTTTAACGTGTTCTCACATGACGCCATGCCAGGAGAGATGGTGGCAATCTGCAGGGAGAGAGGAAGAGCCTCAACAACAAGAACGCTGGGAAAATGAGTCTAGTACCTGGATTTTCAACAGAGGGTCCGTGAAGGTACTGAAGGGAGGCCAGACTTGTTATGAATTTACAGTGAACACCATAATTCATTGGACAGGGACACATTTTTTGTTATTTTGGTTCTGTACTCTAGCACTTTGAGATTGAAATGATACAATGACAATGACTCTTGATATCTGATTTTCTGGTACTCCTACAAACGATACTATAACATCTCTGCATTTGAATGGATCTATGGGAATGGGGGGGTGGGACTAGATTAAGCTATAAATTACACAGGAATAGTATGGAACCCATGGTTGGCTAAATGGCTGTAAGTCATCAAGGGTCTGAGGTATCAAACGAGCCTCAAACCATCACTCTGCTGCCAGATATGGATGGATCACTTTAAGGTTTTTTTTCTCCTGAGTCATTTTCCTATGGAAAAACAAGTCAGGGGAGAATAGGCTATGACAATAACGTTTTCCAATATTGCATTCAGTGTTTTCCACAAGCGCCGGCGCGGCCATTACAATTTTCCTGCCGGATACTTTTTTTTAACAGTAGCCAATGATGCCCACTGATGTTTCATTGCAACAGGCAAAACTTGCAACGGAATTCATTTATGTTTCCCTTGCTGTTACTAGGGCCAATATAGGGCTTCCACATATATATCTATATCAGGGGAAATCCACCCCATAAAGTACCGATAGGCTAAAGTCTCTTGAAATGCCAATACAGCAAACCACATTAATGGACGACAGCTATTTTGAATAATAGCCACACACAGAGGGCGTAACTCATTTTGCTAATACCTTTGGTTAATGCTGTCAAAACTTGAACGAATAACGATATGCCAACTCAGGAACATTGTTAGCCGAGATATGTGATATCTACGTCAGCGTATCACGCAGCAAATGTTGTTTTGTCAGAGCAAGTGTTGTTTACCTGCATGGTAACAAACTGTTCAACTGCAATTACTTCCTGCATTACAACTTAGCCTACCACTCTTGGCCTGAGACAATGAGGAAGTGGCCCAAGTGTTGACACTGCAAACTTAAATATTGCTACCAGATAGAAACTTATGGACAGGAAGACATTGCATTAACCTGTGACTGTTCAAGTCATTGATAGCATAATTTGTTGTTTAACAAAGTGTGTGAACACAGTTAATTTGTGAAATGCTTTTGTTCCAATACAAAACTAATTTTGAATATTGTTACTTAATATTTCTCTTTAAAGTGTATTTCTCTTGTCTAAGAGCATTTTTAATTCTCATGGAGGGAGGTTCTCTAAAAGGTTTATTTTACATATTTTGAATATTTCTTTTATATGACTATGAATTCAAAGGTGAGTTATTATTTTGAAGAAGGTTATTGATAAGAGGTTTGTTTTATATATTTGCCCGTTTGTGCATTGATGTTATTCATTTTTATTTATTTCAGTTGATTATTATTATTATTATTTATACATTTTTCTTTGTGAAATATGTTTGCGGTGACTAGATAAAGCGCTGTTTCTCTAAAACTAAATCTTTGACCAAAGCTGAAAAATGGGGGAAAGAAATATGGGCAGATAATATTGGATATCGTAACGTAATATCGGTTATCAGTATCGGCGGCAAAATTGTTATATCGGTCAGGCCCTAGCTATTACACGTGATTTCAGAGGATATCATATCATGGAATTGTCTTTCCTCTGATCAAAGTGAGGTATAACATGCTATTATCCAACAAATATTTGATGACAAGGGTATATGTTTAAATATGAATGATTCTACTTCAGGCAGTGGCTTTTTATCCATTCCAAAGACTAATTTGAAAGTTGGAGAAGCAGCTTTCTGCTTTTATGCGCCAAGCAAGTGTAATGCCCTGCCTGAAGACCTGAGAAATGCCCCAACATTAAATTCTTTTAAGACCAGGCTGAAAACATTTCTCTTTGTAATAACCTATTATTAGCTTATGTCCTCCTTGCTGTCTGTAAGTCTATGTGTGTGTGTATGAGTCTGAGACAGATGTGTCTTCAATTTCTATTTTATTCATCTACTTATTTTATCCATTTCCTTGTTTATTGTGATGCTCTGTGTATGAAATGTTCTACACAAATAAGGTTTGACTTGACTTGACTTCAATAGCGCTAAAGGCAAGAAAATAATAGCGTTGTCAAATTATCTCCAGTTTCACTTTTTCTCTTAGCTGGCGAGTGGCTATTCAATGTACTTGTGGAAAACACTAGATATTAATAGCGGTCTTTATTGATATATACAAATTTTCATCAGTTTGTGCTAGCTCATGCCATAGGTTAAGTCTGTAACCCATGGATATAATCACCAGCGAATGATAATCAGAACACTGCCTTTTGACATGCTTAATATTTTATAAAGTCACTTTATGTACTACGAAAAGCTTGTGTTGTAGATGATATTTGATAATGAAATTTATAATTAAATCCTATTCACCTATTCATGAATTTGTTCCACCACAATTACTTAAGTATTTTAAATATAAATAGCCTTCAGTGTGCCAATAATATTATAAATGATAAAATAGTAGATGTTTACATGCTACCAGGATTGAGGCCCATTCAGGAAAATATGTAAAAATTTAAACTAAATGACCAGAAAGATGTTTTATATGGTGTCATCCAGTGTTATATTTGGGCAAGTGAACTCAAGGGCAAGTGCCTTTGAATCGTTAGTGTCAACCTCTGCACAAGCCATCTGACATTTTGGATGAGGCAATAAAATGATTCTGTATGTTTATGAAGGTGATGGCAGCGTGTAGTCACCATGCAGGTTCTGGAGTTCTCCCCGATGAAGGAGTCCCGCAGGACCTGCGTGAGTTTGCTGGCTCTGAATGGGGTGTGGGGTTTGTTCCGCCCCAGGGCTCGGATGCACTCCTGTCAAAAACAACCATTTCACATCAGCATTCATCGTGCATTTCAACATTTTTTTCCCGGCTCATGTTTGCACGTTTAGCTGTAAACCATGAAAGCAAATCCTGTTCAATAAAAGAATAATATTCGGAGTTATCCATTAACAACATCGCTTTCTCCCCTCTGTTCGCACAAATTCAGTGCACTGACCCATGCCCTTTGACCCCTGACCTTGAGCGCCAGCAGGCTCTTGTTGATCTCGGCGCCCTCCAGGCGGGTCTGCCGGTCGGCGCTGGACGTGTCCGCTCCACGCTCGTTTCCCGCCAGGTCGATGAGCGAGAACTTGCCGTGCATCTTCCTGTTCCGCCGGAGAATGATCTGGAAGACGGCGTGGCTGCGGGACGAGTGGGCATTGGCCGAGGTCTGACCAGACGTCCTGGTGGGAAGGAGGGCGGAGGGAAAGTTAGAGCATGTCACGAGTTTTACCTCTACAACAGGTAGGGGCTGAGACCCTGCACGCAGTATGAGCAGAGAGTAAAGGGTTAATTATGGCATTCATTTAAAGGGTAATTCCACCCAAAAACAACATTAACCTTATTGAACAGATCAAGGCGCAACTTATTAAGCTTTTCTTTGTGGCTGGCCAAAAAATAAATCTGTACTATTATTTATAATATTATAGTTATTTGAATATAAAGTTGAAGATTTGGTACAGGTATACGTTGAAATTACGTATACCTCTACCACTTCCTGGTCTCTGAAAAACTACAGTGTTTTCAAGTGGGCGTGTAAATTACATAGGCAAGTAGGCGGAGCCAGCGAGGGAAGAAATGTTGCCTGCATCTCACTGTTCTGAATAGGGACACAACGAAGATCAAGCTAGCTATCATTGCTATTTTATTATAATGTCAGAAAATTACATTGATAGGCTACGTTATTTCCTAAAGATGTTTTAGAAAACTAAACCAAACAGGACTCGAGTGCTGTCGGTTACAGAGTGGAGCTCCTCCGGTATTCCCTGATTCCCTGTAGCCTACATCTTCCTCTGCCTTATTGAATCACCCGGTAAGGAACCATGTCAACTAACATTACATTATGATCCATGACCACTAAGTAGACTAACATTAGCTAGCTGACCATAATTGAACGGTTTCACATTGAGCATTCGATTACAGAAACAATGTATTTTTTCTGGGCTAGTGCGTTAGCTGTTGTTAGCAACGGGTTTCTTGGCATAAAACAAATTTTGGTTTTTAAATATGTTTGCCATGCAGTAGGCTATAGTAGCTAACCTTGCATTCGTTAATGGAAGGAGGTCGACTTCTGGCTAGGCTGGCTCATGTCATGCTTTTTTTTCCACCCAAAAACCATCATTTTTGGGTAGAATTACCCTTTAAGATGGAAACCATTTTGTAAAAGCCACTGTGTGTCTGTCTGTCCATTTTAACAGTAAACTTTAGTAATAACAGCTTGGAAAAAGGAATCTTTTAGGATGATAGTAGCAGCTGGCGTCTGTGCGATTTTCCATGACTCAGTCATTCTTAACGACACAGAAACTGCTGAGTTTGGAAAAAATAATCATGATCCAGAAGTAAAAAAATATTAGTTCCACTAGAAATTATTTTTCATTGTATTTCTGAAACGCAGTAAAATGGGCTGCATTAAAACAGCCTTGCAACATAAAATGCAGAAAACATACATTTCTCCTCATAAAGTCAGGTACAGTACTCTAGATTAACTTTTGCTGGTTGCACTGGTGCAACCAACTTTCTCAGTTAGTCACACTAGCACAAGACCTTTTCTTGCACACTGATGAAGTCTTAATTAGCATACCCTAGTTTTACATTGTTGTAAAGATTGATAGTGACTCGAGACTGTACACCATCTCCTCTTCCCTCTCCTCATTCTTCCTTTTAAAATAGTCAACTATAGACGCTTCATTTTTGGAAAATGAGGCTAAATGAATTTCAATTTGCAACTTTTGGTGTCCTCGACTTCAGAGAATGTGATATAGCCTATTATTTTTACGTTCTGTAACATCATTCATGGTAGTTCAGATAGCCTAATATGGGTGTGCTTTACAGGGTCTGTCTGTGGACTGAGCTACATTATTCCTTTCTTATCTTGTACCTTTCTTAAATGTTTGTCTTCATGATGCCTCTGACTTCCCCTATGACTTCCCTCCCGGCATTTGTAAGAAACTGGTGTTTACTTGAAGTTGAGACCAGTGATAAAAATTTTTACGTTAAATGATCAAGTCAAAATACAGTCATTTGCATGTGTGAATCATGAGTACAGTGATCTGTCCGTTAGCGGGGTTTCACCTGCAGCTGTTTCCCACTTCGATCAGTTTGAGGACGTCTTCAGTGCACCTGACCTCTCTCTCCTGCAGACCCACCACCTGCACCTGCTGCTTCCCGTCCTCCAGAACCCTCAGCTTGGCCTTACGGTTCAGCAGGTCGAACACCTGGTGGGGACCGCAAACCGACCGCACGGTTACGGGCCAAAACCACAACAGACGGGCAGACAAAATCTGCCGTCATTCACCACTGATCTAAACTGAGCTTTTAATTCATGTTGAGTCCTCTGGGGGAGAAACTTTTGCAAATTAAAAGCGTAGCGAGACTTGCCTTTCCACTGTAAATTTCAAAGAAGGTGGCATACACCTGCAGATCCAACTTCTTATAGTGCGGCTTCTTCAGCATGAGAAAGACATCCCGTGCTACAGGAGAGAGAAAGAGGGGGGGGAGAGATAGGGAATAGAAGGAGAAAAAGAGAGGGAGAAAGCAGTTTGATGGGAGTCTGATATTATTGGTCTAAGATCTTTGACTCAGGAGTGGACCAGTGTGATGACCCCCCTGCTAAAATTAAAATTAAAATTAAAATTAAAATTAAAATTAAAACCCCCTGCTCACCCGCCAATGCGTAGACCCCTTTAGCGCAGTCCTGGTTCTTCCCAGAGAAATCTCCCCCCATCGTCTGAAACACAGAGAGTCAACCCTGAGAAACATTCCCGTTTACACACACTTTACCGACCATTAACACAGCTGGCTATTTACAGATTAAGAACCTTTCCTAAAATGGCAGTGCTTCACCTGAGATTTGAACCAGCAACCTCTGAGTTACAAGCCCAGATTCACTTCACTACACTGTCCATATGTTAAGACACCCATATGTTCAGATGCTTTCAAGTTGTAAATAATAATAATAATAATAATAGTAATAATAGGGACAAGTATGAAATAACATACGCTTGTTCGTACAGTATTAGTGTGTGTCAACTTTATGTAGAGCATTTTTTGTGCATTTTTTAGAGCATTTGGAACTCTTGCTAACCAAAATGACAGTAACATTTAACAGCTGAATTCACGCGGTAACGGTTAACAGTTCACACGCAACTATTTCTTGTGCAAAGGTGTGTCACTGACTCACATGTGTTTTCCCACTTCCTGTCTGTCCGTAAGCGAAGCAGGTGGCCATTCCCCTCTCAAAGATGGTCTCTACCAGCGGCCTGGCGGTGAACCTGCAGGGGGCAGCAGTGAGGCCACTCATATTTAAATACCCATTATCTTCAAATCTTTAATGATATAGAAACAACTTCCAAGGGGGAGAGAGAGAGAATAAAAAATGGAAAGCACTCGCCTGTAAACCAACTCGTTAGTGGTAGTGTCGTCAAAGGCGTAGTCGAAGCGGAAGGTCTGGTTCTCCAGGTAGCGGGTCAGATCCACCTTCTGTTTGGGCTCGTGCACCATCACCACGTCCTTACTGGGGATGGTGATCACATCCAGGTCCTTCGCGGTCAGTTCTGAAGAGAAAACATTTACCATTCAAAATATATATATAAACATTTACACCGTTTACCATTCATGTTTATTCTTAGCACTCACATACTCTCCAGACCAACACAATGCACACATTATGGGGACATGAACACCCGTACTACACTGAAAACAAAGTAAGAAATGTTAGAGAGAGAGAGAGAGAGAGAGAGAGAATGTGGTAAAGGTGTCAAAACACGGCAAAGGTGTTCAGGTGTTTTTACCTCTTTTGTTGAGTGGTCGTTTCCTCACACACACGCATATCCTATGTTCTTCGATCTGAAGACAGAAATAGCAGCGTTAATCCTCCCCCCCCTCAGGATCACAGGGCCTCTAAGCTCCTCCCCTCAGGATCACAGGCCCTCTAAGCTCCTCCCCTCAGGATCACAGGGCCTCTCTAAGCTCCTCCCCTCAGGATCAAAGGGCCTCTCTAAGCTCCTCCCTCAGGATCACAGGGCCTCTCTAAGCTCCTCCCTGTTGATCACATGACCTCTCTAAGCTCCTCCCCCAGGATCATATGGCCTCTCTAGGAGCTCCTCCCTCAAACTCACCAGGTCAGCCGTGCTGAGCGGCCGGTAGTCCAGGCTGGCCCGGAAGTCTCTGATCATATACATTATTTCAAAGTTGGGGATCGTGGTGTCAACTTCCTGTAAAATATAAATAACAAGAATGTATACATTCTTTATGATGATATACAGGTGAGCAGGTGTGTTGGTATACAGGTGTGTAGGTATATACTGCAGGTGTACAGGTGTAAAAGTGAGCAGATGTAAAGGTGAGCAGGTGTGGGTGGGGCTCTGGCTCACCTGCGCCTTCTTCTCCCTCAGCTCCTGCTGCTGCAGCCGGCGCCTCTCTCTCTTCTCCTGTAGCTTCTCCACCTCCTTCACACAGTTTGATTTCCTCCGCGCTGAATGAGAAAAACATCTTTTTCTGACAGGGGCACAGCCTGCTGAAGCTCTCCGTCTCTCTCTCTCTCTCACTCCTTCTCTCCATCTGTGGTTTTAAGCTTTTTTTAATAAGTGGGATTTCTCTGTGTCCTGTTATTTGACTACGAGGACATTTCTGGTGGTCACCCATGATGCCTTTCTGAAGGTGAAAAGCCGCTTTCTGAAGGTGACGTGTCAATACCCTGGTGACAAGAATCTGAGCTGCACAGCTGTGGTTGTGTAGCCTGTAAAATGCACTCATTACTAGCTTGGGAACAACTTGCCAACAAAAGACCAGTTTTAGATGGATACCAATTTTGACTTTTGACCTGAAGCTTGCTGAACACGGTCACAAAGTCGGAAGCCGTGTCCGAAACTGCTCCCAATTTGCTATATTCACTTTCCACCATTTTATTTGAGTGTCCGAATTCCAACTGTAAAATTTATGCACTATGTAGTGCCCTCAGAAATTCCCACAATGAAAGGGAAAATATGTACACTATTGATGCTATAAAATACCACTGCTTTGCTTCTGCTCGTGCACGAATCGAATCGAATCGAATCGAACACACAACACAGGACGAGAGGAAGATGTAGTGCCAGCATCTCTTCCGGCTGTGCAGATCTACGGCTCTACTAATTCTCAAGTGTATTAGTTGTCTCAGTATGAGTATAGCAACTTTATGTAGAGCATTTTTTGTGCATTTTTTAGAGCATTTGGAACTCTTGCTAACCAATATGACATTAACATTTAACAGCTGAATTCACGCGGTAACGGCATAAGATATTTATGCGATGGCACACGTGTCAATGGTGGCGTGAAATGATGATTCATAAGTGTCCGAAATCTCAATTTACTACTCCCTATAGAGCGTCCTTTTGAGTGTTTCCCATGTAGGAAATAGTGAATGAGTGAATGAGGGAGCAATTTTAGACACAGCATGAGTGTCAGGCAAAATCTGGGAGAGCTACTATGCCCAGGAATTTTAGTTTTGCAGAAATACAACATCATGTTAATACACAATACGTCTTTGGCCATTTTCACAAGGCATGATGGGTTAATTCCTGAAGTGTGTCTCTGGTCTCCCTCGTGTGCAGCAAGAGACAGAGCTCCACCTACAGACAGGCTGGCACACAACAACACCATGTGGAAAACTGGCTAAAGTAACACAATGCTTGGTCAGTATCAAATCAATGTGAAATTAATGTTTCTGTGTATACAAATGTTAAACCATATGCAGTAACTTCCTGAAGTAACCTTTCCTAACAAAATCCCACTTTTAAAGACAAGCTAAATAAATAAATCAGTACCTAGTCCTGTTCTGATTTTTAAAAGCACACATACAAAGTTAGTCAATCAAAAATAAAAATAATAATTGTTAATTTTGGAGAAAAAAATGACCCCAGCACCAAAGGGAAGAGTAAGGTAACCTGAAACTCCTGTTAAAAGAAAAAGACCTCTCCACCACTCCTGCCCATCTGACCCCAGAGCAAACACATGTCCTTAGAACAGGGATCTCAAACTCAAATCCTGGAGGACCACTGTTTCAGCTGATTTTTATGCGTTCCTGCAAACCAGTGCTTAATTTAAGTAATTGATTGGCTAAAGTCTACACACCTTGCTTCCAAGGCCTAAATTGGCTGCTGATTGAAAGGAAATCGCAAAAACCAGCAGAAACGGCTGCACTCCAGGACTGGAGTTAAACCAGCAGAAACGGCTGCACTCCAGGACTGGAGTTTGAGACCCCTGCCTTAGATCCTTAAACACGTGCACCAAACAGCAGCCCAGTGTAGAGCAGCCCTAGAGCAGTGAGCCGGTAGAGCTGCCCTGTCCCAGTGAGAAGGTAAAGTAGCGCTGTCCCAGTGAGAAGGTAGAGCTGCCCTGTCCCAGTGGGAAGGTAAAGTAGCGCTGTCCCAGTGAGAAGGTAGAGCTGCCCTGTCCCAGTGAGAAGGTAGAGCTGCCCTGTCCCAGTGGGAAGGTAAAGTAGCGCTGTCCCAGTGAGAAGGTAGAGCTGCCCTGTCCCAGTGGGAAGGTAAAGTAGCGCTGTCCCAGTGAGAAGGTAGAGCTGCCCTGTCCCAGTGAGAAGGTAAAGTAACCCTGTCCCAGTGAGAAGGTAGAGCTGCCCTGTCCCAGTGAGAAGGTAGAGCTGCCCTGTCCCAGTGAGAAGGTAGAGCTGCGCTGTCCCAGTGAGAAGGTAGAGCTGCCCTGTCCCAGTGAGAAGATAGAGCTGCCCTGTCCCAGTGAGAAGGTAGAGCTGCCCTGTCCCAGTGGGAAGGTAAAGTAGCGCTGTCCCAGTGAGAAGGTAGAGCTGCCCTGTCCCAGTGAGAAGGTAAAGTAACCCTGTCCCAGTGAGAAGGTAGAGCTGCCCTGTCCCAGTGAGAAGGTAGAGCTGCCCTGTCCCAGTGAGAAGGTAGAGCTGCCCTGTCCCAGTGAGAAGGTAGAGCTGCGCTGTCCCAGTGAGAAGGTAGAGCTGCCCTGTCCCAGTGAGAAGGTAGAGCTGCCCTGTCCCAGTGAGAAGGTAAAGTAGCCCTGTCCCAGTGAGAAGGTAAAGTAGCCCTGTCCCAGTGAGAAGGTAGAGCTGCCCTGTCCCAGTGAGAAGGTAGAGCTACCCTGTCCCAGTGGGCAGGTAGAGCTGCCCTTGTCCCAGTGAGAAGGTAGAGTAGCCCTGTCCCAGTGAGAAGTTAGAGCTGCCCTGTCCCAGTGAGCAGGTAGAACAACCCTGTCCCAGTGAGCAAGTAGAACAACCCTGTCCCAGTGAGCAGGTAGAACAACCCTGTCCCAGTGAGCAAGTAGAACAGCCCTGTCCCAGTGAGAAGTTAGAGCTGCCCTGTCCCAGTGAGCAAGTAGAACAGCCCTGTCCCAGTGAGCAGGTAGAGCTGCCCTTGTCCCAGTGAGAAGGTAGAGCTGCCCTGTCCCAGTGAGAAGTTAGAGCTGCCCTGTCCCAGTGAGCAAGTAGAACAGCCCTGTCCCAGTGAGCAGGTAGAGCTGCCCTTGTCCCAGTGAGAAGGTAGAGTAGCCCTGTCCCAGTGAGAAGTTAGAGCTGCCCTGTCCCAGTGAGCAGGTAGAACAACCCTGTCCCAGTGAGCAAGTAGAACAGCCCTGTCCCAGTGAGCAGGTAGAGCTGCCCTGTCCCAGTGAGCAGGTAGAGCTGCCCTGTCCCAGTGAGAAGTTAGAGCTGCCCTGTCCCAGTGAGCAAGTAGAACAGCCCTGTCCCAGTGAGCAGGTAGAGCTGCCCTTGTCCCAGTGAGAAGTTAGAGCTGCCCTGTCCCAGTGAGCAGGTAGAACAACCCTGTCCCAGTGAGCAAGCAGAACAGCCCTGTCCCAGTGAGCAGGTAGAGCTGCCCTGTCCTAGTGAGCAGTCAGGGTTTTTCCTATATAGTAAATTCTTTGGCGGCCGCCAAAATGATTTCATGGAGCGCCAAAGGGAAAGTACGACCGCCAAAATGACAATAATTGAGAAAAGGGCAAATAAAATCATATCCGAATGAATTTAATTGAATTTTTTGGGTGCAATATGGTCTTTCGACCAGCGGATGGCGATATATATTGTACTAGTCGCCTTCAAGATGTCAGTACTAGGAGACGAGTAGAAGAAGCATAGAACCATAATAGAAATGCGGCTCCGCTATTCTGTGGCAGAGTGCGACTCGGTAGAAAGACATAGCGTGGGCAGCGAGTTGGATGGAACACGCTCCAATTTTGAATTAGGCTACCTTTGAAGCCCTAACTTCTGAAAAGGTAAAAGCTTTAACCTGATCCACGTTGGCGCCCCATACTATAGTGGTTGACGTATCGGTCCCAATTACAGTATTCATGTTTGTCTTAAATTATAAACTAGGCTACAGCTTTAAGAAAACCCGCCAGATTGAGTCAAACTATAGTTGAATCCTTTAATTTGTGCTGACCTATATTCTCTGTGGAAGTACGGCGGCAGAGCGAACGTGGCCATTGCAACTTGTTGGTCTTTGTTGTTGTAGTCGACCAGTGCCGGCACTACATTCGTAGGTAACGTAAAGTATCGCTCCGCCGCCGTACTTCCACAGAGAATATAGGTCAGCACAAAGTAAAAGATTCAATGATAGTTTGACTTAAAAAATTATGGTATAATCACTGAAAATAACCCCGATAGACTGTTGTCGTATTTTATTTGCTTTGGGTGCACTGTGGAGTGTTTAAGTGCGTTTGGTAGTGGATGCTAGCAGTTACCTTTGAGTTGCGCTAGCATTAGCAATGTGTGTATGTCCAAAAGAAGGGACAGCATGGAATTATCTGAAAATGGTTTCCATCAATGAACTACATCATGGGTAAGTCGTAATTGAGACATTATGTGCAAAATTCCGAACTATCCCTTTAAGCCTGAAGAGTTTATCTTGTTACATTTTACCAAAGTCCCGTACAGTAGAAATTTCCACAGTGACCTATCGCATTTAGGGCTGAAATAGTCTACATTGCTGTTGTTAGCCTATGTAAAAACACACACGGTGCTTTTGTAAGTTTTTTTAAATTTTTTTTAACTTGTAGCTACACATTTTTTCCAAAAAAATAAAATAGCCTAAATGGTGTAATATTCAAATATTCAAAAAGCTTCAAGGACCTTTGATTTCTAAAACCTAAACCCTACCGGTAACTCCTAAACACAACCCTACCGGTACTTTACAACCAAAGCCTACATGGGCTTTTTGTACTCCAAAAACTGTATTTACGGTAAAATTAAGACAAAACAATTTGTACCGCCAAAATCGATTTCTCTGCCAGGAGAAACTCTGAGCAGGTAGAGCAACCCTGTCCCAGTGAGCAGGTAGAGCAGTCCTGTCCCAGTGAGCAGGTAGAGCAGTCCTGTCCCAGTGAGAAGGTAGAGTAGCTGGGTCTGCTTATAACTGCAGAGGGCAGATGCTGTAAACATGTGTAATCTGCTCACGAGCAGCTCCAGCTCAGTGCTAGGTCACTGGGCTCTGGACTGGGGGGGGGGGGGGGGGTGAGGAGGGAAGAACAGCCTCTTTGTTCCCCATCAGCTCAAAAACACTGCCCCTCTCTCAGTATGACCACGAGAAAGAGAGAGAAAAACAGAGAGAGAGTGTGTCTGAGTAAATTTGTGCTCTAAAATATAAGTTTTAAAAACACCCCCGAAAGCTTTGAAATATTTTCCAGAAGAACAGAAAGAATAAGAGGGATCTCAGCGGATGGGCGGGGCCGGGGAGTGGGCAGGGCGGGAGATACATACAGGAGACTCGACGCTCCCTTTTTGCTGGGGTCTGCGGGAACGTGTCTGCGATACTACCATTCTGCTGCGTCTGCGCCTGCATCTGCGCCTGTGACTGCATCTGCGCCTGGGTGGACTGTGAGGGCTGCGCTGGCTGCGGCGGGGCGGGGGGCTCGGGCTGCTGCTGCTGCTGCTGCTGCTGCTGCTGCTGCTGGCCGGGACGCACCCGCGCTGACGCTGCTAAAGGGGAACAGGGGTCAGAGGTCAACAGCGTCAGGAGAACACACACACACACACAAATATGTAGCATACATAAGCACACAGTACGTCGATCTCTGGATTGCATATTTACTCGCTGCACCCTGTACATAAGGGTGTAAAACGTAAGGCGCATTTCTCTGATGAAGGACAGGGCCTCCCTTACCTCGGGTGTCTCTTGCAGGGGTTTCGTTCTTGGGGGGAGCTATGGTTCGTCGGTTCTGCCAGAGATAAAGATATTTAAAAATCTAAAATATCTTACATTAACTGGTCTCAAACTAGCTAATTAAATTATTTTAATATTACTATGCATCTTAACTTATATTTACATCTGCAACTGCAGGAGCATAATTAGAAATATATGTATACAAATATTGCAATTTAAATCTTTCATCGTCACAAAAGTCATTTTCAGCACATGAATGCACATGAATATTACACAGTGCAAGATGTATAAAATGCTTCAAGTAAATATACATTTCCAAAATGTCATGTACAAACCTCAATTCCAAAAAAGTTGGAACAGTGTATAAAATGTACAAACCCCAATTCCAAAAAAGTTGGTACAGTATGTAAAATGCATAAAAGCAGAAAGCAATGATTTGTAAATTATCTTTTACAAATATTTTATTGAAAACAGTACAAAGAAATGATATTTAATGTTTAACATTATCAACTTTATTGATTTTTGTAAATTATACGCTAATTCCAAATTTGATGCCTGCAACATGTACCAAAAAAGGGACGGGGGAAGTAGGAAGTTTTATATATATTAAAAAAAAATAAAAAAAATAAAAACCTGTTTGGAACATTCCACAGGTAAACAGGTGATGCTGTCATGACTGGTATAAAAGGATATCAAAAGACTACTCAGGTACTCTTACAAGCGATACTATAACCTCTGCATTTGAATGGATCTCTATGGGAATTGGGGGGTGGGACTAGACTTAGCTGTAAATTACACTGGAACAGTATGGAACACATGGTTGGCTAAATGGCTGTAGGTCATCAAGGGTCTGCGGTATCAAACAAGCCTCAAACCATCACTCTGCCGCCAGATATGCAGTAGATATGGATGGATCACTTCAAGGGTTGTTTCTCCTGACTTATTTTTCCATTTTTTTCCATTCTTGCTTGATATAAGACTTCAGCTGCTCAACAGTCCGGGGTCCCCATTGTCGTGTTTTGCACTTCATAACGCGCCACACGTTTTCAATGGGAGACAGGTCTGGACTGCAGGCAGGTCAGTCTAGCACCCGCACTCTCTGACTACAAAGCCGCGCTGATAATATTAGTCCCGTGTGAATCGGCATTATGATTTTAAATGTAGGCCTACTCCCGAATTTTCTGAATTTAAAGTGAATTGTATCCAAACCTGTAGCCACCTTCAACGAACCAATCTGCATGCCCTGCCTTACAAATGTGCAGAAAATAACAATGGAATAAATGACAATGTGGAAGTAATGTTATGTTTCAGATATATCCGGTGAAAATCCTTGAAATTTGATCAGTAGGCTTGAATAGGGCATAGAATTATGTTAATTTCACTATGCTTTTTGTGATTAATTGTCTGCTAATTTCAGTAACTTTTCCCTATCATTTAGCTTTTAGATATTAAAAACATGACTATTGTCAGCAGTTTAACAATGAATTGTTAATTAATGAAAATGACATTAGTTTGGATCACGAAACGTATGGATTGATATCCTTGGGTCATCGCTGAAAAAGTTTGTGCACCCCTGGTCTAGATGGCAGCATATGTTGCTCCAAAATACATATGTACCCTTCAGCGTTAATGGTGCCTTCACAGATGTGCAAGTTACCTATGCAACGGGCACTAACACACCCCCATACCATGACAAGCGCTGGCTTTTGAACCTTGCGTTGGTAACAATCGGGATGGTCCTTTTCCTCTTTGGCCCAGAGAACACGACGTTCATTTACTAAAACAATTTGAAAGGTGGACTTGTCAGGGCGCAGCACACATTTCCACTTTGCGTCAGTCCATCTCAGATGAACTTGAGCCCAGTGAAGTTGTGGCGTTTTTGGATGTTGTTGATATATGGCTTACACTTTGTGTAGTAGTCTTAACTTGCATTTGTAGATGCAGCGACAAACTGTGTTTACTGACAATGGTTTTCCAAAGTATTCCTGAGCCCATGTGGTTATATTCATTACAGAAGCATGTCGGTTTTTAATGCAGTGCCGTCTGAGGGATCGAAGGCCATGGGCATTCAATATTGGTTTTCGGGCTTGCCCTTTATGCAGCTTTCTCCAGATTCTCTGAATCTTTTAATAATATTATAGACTGTAGATGGTGAGATCCCTAAATTCCTTGCAATCGTGCGTTGAGAAACGTTGTTCTTAAACTGTTGGACTATTCGCTCACGCAGTTTTTCGCAAAGTGGCAAACCTCGTTAACGCCCAAGCCTTCGTGGATGCTGCTTTTATACCCAGTCATGATAGCATCACCTGTTACTCATTCACCTGTTTACCTTCCCAGTCTTATGTTGCCCCTGTCCCAACTTTTTGGAATGTGTTGCAGGCATCAAATTCGGAATTAGCGTATATTTACATCAATAAAGTTGACAAGGTAATACTTAAATTAAATATCTTTTCTTGTACCGTTTTCAATTCAATATATGTAAAAGAGAATTTACAAATCACTGCTTTCTGCATTTATTTGCATTTTACATACAGTCCCAACTTTTTTGGAATTGGGATTTATTTTTGTACATTTTGAAATACGCAAATATGTATGTGTAAATATTTCTTAGATACCACAACAGAACCGGTTTTACGTTACATTGACTTTTCTGACTGAAGGGTGTCAGATTGCTGCTGCATTGTTTTCTGTTTCTGCTTTTAACAACAAGCGGTGAGCGAATGCCTATAATCTCCCATGACCACGAAAAAAAAAAACATCTGTGTGTCATTTTCATCCAGAAGCTTTTCACCCACAATACTGGAGAGCCACTGTTTAAATCTGTCAAATACCCCCTTTCGTAAACCGCTCATCGTACTTTTATGCTCAAATACGGTCAGATTTTCACAAATGTTTTTTTCCCCGCAAGCTAAATTCACTTCCATAAGATGTGATGGGGGTGACGGGCTGCCATTTCCTTCAGATACGTTATTGCCCGACTGTCGATTGGGCAGAGGAGTCAGAGACCAAGCCTATACTGACTGTTGATTGGACAGAGGGCTTAGGCACTAAGGATATGCTGACTTGATTGGACAGAGGGTTCAGGCACTAACCCTGCTTTCAGGTGATGTCGGTTTGTAGTTTTCTCTGGGAATACGTCACAACTCGGCCAACTGACTCGTTTGCGTCCACGTGCTTTATGGTTGGAAAACCTCCTGCATAATGTTAGCTCAACTGTCAACACACATTTTTTGTAGCCAGCCTTCTAGGCTAGCAATCTACTAACTAATTGTAGCAAGCAATCTTCGGCTATTTCAGGGGGTTAAGAATGTGAATACCACAGGGAATTGAATACTGCAATACTATAGTTATCAAAGAAGGTCTACGAGTTTCAAATTTGTAGCTCTGCATCATTTAGGGCTTTATTGTATGAAATGTATTACCGTTCACGCAGGACTCACGTTTTTGTTTGGCCATGTTGGCAAGAGCAAATGCATCACAACTCAGCCAATTCGTGTTGCATCTAGAATCCCCGACTTTATCATCCAATATAATAAGGAGTTCACGAGGACCTTCCTGGGAGGAAACTTCCTGTGTAGACCATAAATCCGACACCACTTGAAAGCAGCATAAGGCTATACTGATTGTTAATTGGACAGAGGGCTCAGGCACTAAGGCTAAACTGACTGTTTATTGGACAGTGGCTAAGGCACTATGGCTAAACTGACTGTTGATAGGACTGTGGACTCAGGAACTAAGGCCATATTGACTGTTCATCGGACAGTGGCTAAGGCACTAAGGCTATACTGACTGTTGATTGGTAGTAAGGATAAGGTGTAATGAAGCACAACCAAAGACACTTCCACGTTCAACAAGATGTCTAAGCAATGTGTACCAATGTGTACCTTCCAAGCAAAAATAAAAACTAATATTCATGAAAGGGAAGACTATGTAAGCCAGAGTTGTTTTAGTGCTTTAAAGCTTCCGAAATGATAGCAATCCAACAAGCTCCGTTCATTCCAAATGTTGACCCGGTGAATCGGTGACCCACTAGCACAAAGGAACCCAGCAGAACTTAGAATGCTGCCGGCAGATGATGTCACCACCCTTACTCTCCGTGACACAACACACCCGGAGCCGGTTCCTGGTGTGATACAAGCCCTCAGAGTCCAACACGTAGGCCAGCCCGACCTGAAAACCCTTCAGTCTGTAACTGGTGATACGAGAGCAGAAGCGGGGGGGGGGGGGGGGGGGGGGCTGGCCTGTTTCCCTGGCAGCAGCAGACTGAAATTTAGGATTGCTCACAGGACACGGGGGGCGGGGGCATCCGGAAACGTCTTCTGTTAACTGCAGCATGAAGGGGCACAGACCTCTGAACAAAGAGCCAGAAATGAAGGAGGCACAAACAGAAATCTGTTTCTCCGCCTGACTGAATCCCACTCACCCCGGTGAGCCCAGCCTCTGGAGCTCTCCCCGGTGTGCCCGACGGGAACGCCGTCCCGTGCCCCGCCCTGTGGCTGCGGAACACACCTGGACATTGCTACACAAGCGGTAAAGCAAACGTTCCACAACCCTGTGGAGGAGGGGGGCGTGGCTAGCATGCAGCACATGCCCTGCCTTCTGTGTAGTATCCATGGCAACAAGCACTGCCTAGCAACAGGTGTCGTTACATGTTTATTCCTGCAAATGTGCTTTAAATGCCCCGTATTTAAGACGGGGAAAGGGCATAACCCCTTTAGACACCATTAACCATTCCTGCAGATTGCCGGTTCATATTCAGAACTAAATTTATTCTTTCATACGATCATACACTGCCTGGCCAAAAAAAGTTGCCGTTGCACCCGTCATGCATAGTGCCCACTGTACAAGCCCACTGTACAAGCCTCTGGAATGTTATGATCTGGGGTTGCTTCAATTGGTCAGGTCTAGGTTCAGCAACATTATGCAGCAATAAAATTAAGTCAGCTGAGTACCTGAATGTACTGAATGACCAGGTTATCCCATCAATGGGCATATTCCAGGACGACAATGCCAAGATTCATCGGGCTCAAATTGTGAAAGAGTGGTTCAGGGAGCATGAGGAAATTATCTTAACCCCATTGAAAGTCTTTGTGATGTGCTGGAGAAGACTTTACGGGGTGGTTCGACACTCCCGTCGTCAATACAAGATCTCAGCCAAAAATGAATGCAACTCTAGATGGAAATAAATGTTGTGACGTTGCATAAGGTTGTCGAAACAATGCCACGACGAATGTGCGCTGTAATCAAAGGCGGTCCAACAAAATATTAGAGTGTGCAACTTTTTTTTTTGGCCAGGCAGTGTACATTTTGGTTCGTAACTTGAATTTGCTGGGGTGTTCTTAGATTTTGCCGGCATCTAAATAGATAAAGTGATTCAGATATCATGAACCAGACGTGTTCTAAATTTCGCTGGGTACTGCCACGGCTGGGGGTGGGGGCCCACCTTGGCAATGCGGGGCACCTTGGTGGCACTTTGAGCGGGAGGGGGCGGAGTCTCAGGTGTCACGGCGATCTCCTCGTCGGGGGCCACATTAGGGTTCAGCGAGAATATGCTCTCCAGGTCAATCTGCACCGAGAGAGAATGAGCCACTGAACAAACAGACTTTTTAAACACTGACTGAAATAAATAATTAGTGTGGGAAAACTGTCAAATAATGAAATGAAAATCAGAACACTGAGCTTCAATAATGGCACAACTTTCAATATTAAACATGGGAGTTGAATATCTGGTCATTACATAGACTCTCTGTCATTGTGTATGAGTTCAGATGACAAAGAGCAGTCCAAAAAAGAAGATGGAAAAGAGCTGGGGAGTGCAATATCTCTGCCCCGTCATCTTTGGCGGATTGATCATTTGTGCTCCGTCCTGCAGGGCACATGCTGATTGGTGGTGCTTCATATGGGTGTAGTTACCTCTTTCCCTTTTGTGTCTCCATTCTCTATCCACTCCACTGTCACACTCTCGTTTTCCTCGTTCACGGACGTGACCATTGCCTGGTGTATTCGTCCTGTGAAAGAACAATGCAATGCTTTTTCAGGAGCTCATTTTACACTTAAATGACATGGGATAAGCGTGCAGCACAAGGGGAGTCCTGTGGTCACCTGACCTCACCTGGTCATACACCGAGTCTGGGTAACAGCTTCAGCCACTGAGCACAGCTGAGGCAGTACAGACACTGAGCACAGCTGAGGCAGTACAGACACTGAGCACAGCTGAGTCAGTACAGACACTGAGCACAGCTGAGGCAGTACCGACACTGAGCACAGCTGAGGCAGTACAGACACTGAGCACAGCTGAGGCAGTACAGACACTGAGCACAGCTGAGGCAGTACAGACACTGAGCACAGCTGAGGCAGTACAGACACTGAGCACAGCTGAGTCAGTACCGACACTGAGCACAGCTGAGGCAGTACAGACACTGAGCACAGCTGAGGCAGTACAGACACTGAGCACAGCTGAGGCAGTACAGACACTGAGCACAGCTGAGTCAGTACCGACACTGAGCACAGCTGAGGCAGTACATTCTGCCTTGGTATACCTCAATCTACACCAGGCCCCACTCTCCCTCTGGAAACGACAATTAGCACTTGGCTGCAGTTTATTACCAGGGTGAGGGCCAGTCAACCTTTGATACTGCCCCACCCACCCGCAAGGTGATATGTACATGGTGAACACCAGACGTTGGGCAATTTAAATCAGCCAATAGTCTTTCACATAGTCTTTCACACACATACACACTGTTGTGAAGGCTTTGTGAAATCGACTATTAGCTGATTCAGGGTTAGTTGACAGCCACCATGGGCATCCGGTCAGTGATTACATTGGCACAAGTTTAATCTTGGTATTAACCTTAGTATTGTACATGAGTTGGATGCAATTAATTTTAAGACCACACACCATATGAAGAAACTCAGTAATGTGCACTTCAGTAATGTTTTCAACCTCCCCAAATTTTCCCATGTCATGCCCCTCCTGCGTTCCCTCCACTGGCTCCCGGTGGCTGCCCGTATCAAATTCAAAACTGGTGTAGGCGTACAGGGCTGCCAAAGGAGCTGCACCCCCATACATTTAGGCCTTGGTCCAGCCCTCCACCTCAAACTGTGCTCTACGCTCTGCTGCCTCCGGGCGCCTGGATTTCCCCTCCCAGCAACGACCTGGTCATCGCTCCTCCAGGCCTCAACTCTTCTCCCTACTGGCCCCCCAATGGTGGAACGACCTGCCCATCTCAGTCAGGACAGCAGAGTCCCTCTCTACCTTCTGGCGTAACGTGAAGACCCATCTATTCAGGAAATACTTCTCTCCTTCTCCACCCTGATTCCCATTGCCCTCTTCCACATCTTATATCTATCCCATTTAAAAATAAAAACTCTCTACCTTCCTGTCCACATGTGAAATTCTTCTGACAAAGGATTACCTATCGTGGGTGTGTTGTGGCCCAACCCCATTACACTCACATTAATTGCTACTTGATGATTTACAAGTCTAGGTCTTTTACTTGTACACTACTTGTAAGTCGTTCTGGATAAGAGCGTCAACTAAACGCCTAAAATGTAAATTAAATGGTTGAGTTGGAAATGAAATGATTCACTTGTCTGTGTTAGCGTGGTCCATGTAATCAGATTCTGAACAGCAGACAAGTTTGATGGTCTTGTGCTTCTGTCATTTCACGCTGTTGCATCCAGGTGCTTTACCTCTGGACCTCATGACCTTTACTTCCTACTGCTGTTTGAGTGAAGTTACCAACATGCCAATTACAAAGGTCACCAGTAAGCACATTATTTACACAAAAAATAAAAGCAAAAAAAGAAGCACTCTAAGAAAGTAAAGGTGCCCTCCCACCTGACCAGTCGTGTCGTAAATGGACTGAAATTAATTTTTCAGCGTGCAAATAACGTGCGAATGATGCCATGAATTCACTCAAATATGCCACTCTGTACTAAAACATACCAATGTATGGCGATACTCCTGGAACAGCCTACTATTTCCTATTTTCAGCCACTTCTATGATGGGGTCTCATAAACCTTAAATGGTAGGCAACGCAGGTAATCTACTCATGTGAAGGATGTTACTGCATCTGCTGAGCTAACGATCAAGCTCAATGGCTTTTTTGTTAGCTTTGGAACAACATGTCTACACTGGTTAAAAAAAAACCGCCACATGTTAATCCGTTAAAATAAAAATAAAAAGGGACCAGTCTTGTCATTCAAATATCTCCTTGGTGTCCTCCTCACACCGCATCTCACGCCCTACCGATACACAGAATCCATGTCTACCTTTTTCAGCATTGCCGAGCTTCTGCCAAATAGGGCCCCTCTATCCAGAACGCACAGTAAACCCGGCTTGCACATGCGCCAATGACACTTACCGTCAACTGCCAAAAAGTGTCCCCTTCCAGCTAAACCATTCATTACTAACCTAACGTCAAATATGTGATTGAGCCAGCCTAAGTATTACTGCCGTGAGCTGGGTATGATCAAAACATATATAGCCAAAGTTACATTACTAGCTCGCTAGTTGTGGTTGATAAACTGTGAGGTCATTTGGCTAGCTAGCTTGCTTGTCTTTATTCGTTTTTTAAAATCGTGATCGGATAAATACAATCAGATTATAGCGCAAACTACAGTTGACGAACTTTGTAGCCAGATATGATGAGGTCATTTGGCTAGCTAGCTTGCTTGTCTTTATTCGTTTTTTAAAATCGTGATCGGATAAATACAATCAGATTATAGCGCAAACTACAGTTGACGAACTTTGTAGCCAGATATGAGGCTACTTTGAAGTTACGAGTGAAAGAAGTGTCCAACCGGAGTGACGTTATAACGCACAGGATGCGCTCAATGCAGGCTGGATAAGGGCGTTACATAAACTCAGGATCACATGCCAGAAACTCAGTGCTTCTGTGTTAGCTTGCAGCCCAAGCAGTGAGCGGTTAAGCAAGTTCTGCTTGTATGCCGCATTAAAAACGAGTCGGACAGCGAGAGAATTGAAATAGTAAGCCAGGGATAAGCCTGTCCCCACCCCGGGTCACTGCAGCTGCGCCTCGCCTCCAACGGCTGCTGCTCACCACGGCAACACAAAGATCCTCAAACAAGTCCGCCACGAAAATCAATGCGTCTTACCATCGCTCCGCTTTATTTCCACGTAAATTCCGACTATGATCTTCCCGAAATTAGCCGCCATGCTTCATGAGTGAATTATGTGAAAATGTAGGTCGCTGTGGAGTTAGAAATGTTTTTATTTGAAATAAACTCAGCCAGTTGCCCTGCGCTGCTGAAACCGGGAGGGGGCTACAGGAGAGAGAGAGCAGCAACCGGGAGGAAAGATGGCTACAGGGCGCCTGCGCGGATCGCTCACCCTACAGCGCGTCACCGCGGTATCCTTAAAGCTATAGCCTTAAAGGCGGAGTGTCATATTGCCGACAGAATTGAATACATATTTTAACCTGGGGTGTTTATTTTTTTCGCAGTGGTTTCCTAAAGAGGACCGCTACTAAACGACACAAAACTAATTTTTGTAAATGTAAATCAGATGTATTATTGTAACGTTTAATTTATATACTGTATAAGCCGGGTAAGAGCCCAAAATGCTCTTGGAAGAGGGGACGTGTTATAGCTAAATAGAATATTTAAGAGCCACCTGTTCGTCATAAAAGCAAAGGGGGCGAGGCTCAATCTGGCCCGCCCATCACATAATGATAAATGACCAATAGGCGGCGCAATTTCCTCATCTTCACCAACAGTAGGGCACACTCAGATCTGCATAAGGTAGATAGGTCCATGAGGCAAATTATAGATTTTAAGTTCCTGAAACCCCCAACTCTATATATATATATATATATATATATATATATATATATATATATATAAATGCAGGGGTGCCAAGAATTGTGGCACATGTAGTTTTATTAAAAAATAATTATTTCTTGATGAGGGATTTTTTTTCTCATAATAAATTTACTTTAATTAAAGGTTAGATTTTTAAATTTTTTTCAGTGTGACATTAAAGGGATAGTTCGGATAATTTTGGACATAATGTCTCAATTACGACTTACCCATGATGTAGTTGATTGATGGAAACGATTTTCAGCTAATTCCATGCTGTCCTTTCTTTTGGACATACACACGTTGCTAATGCTAGCGCAACTCTATGGTAACCGGTAGCATCCACTACCAAATGCACTTAAACACTCCACAGTGCACCCAAAGCAAATAAAATATGACGACAGTCTATCGGGGTTATTTTGAGTGTTTATACCATCATTTTTGAAGTCAAACTATCATTGAATCCTTTACTTTGTGCTGACCTATATTCTCTGTGGAAGTACGGCAGCGGAGCGAACGTGGCCATTGCAACTTGTTGCTCTTCTTTGTTGTTGTAGTCGACCAGTGCTGGCACTACATTCATAGGTAATGTAAAGTATCGCTCCGTCGCCGTACTTCCACAGAGAATATAGGTCAGCACAAAGTAAAGGATTCAAAGATAGTTTTACTTCAAAAATTATGGTATAAACACCATTTTTACAACCCTTTTTACTCATCTTTACCAGGGGTACCAATAATAGTGGAGGGCACTGTATATACAGTATATATTACAATCCCTTAAAATGTCCTCTTTCATTTCCTGCATGTCATCAAACTGAAAAAGTATCACTCTCTCAAAAAAGCCTGCTTTCAGCATACACATTCTCATTTCAGAAATGCATATACTCTTTATTCAGTCGGCCTAACTATTCTGACTTTGTTTCACAGTTGTGTTGTATTCACATGGAAGTGATACGTTTTCCTCAATAATGAAAATAGTGAATTTAGAACTGTTCATTTAAATACGGGCTGAGAATTATAGCTGGCTCTGATTAAAAGGACTCCTGCCGTTACAGTTACATGATGGGAGCGATAGAGAGACAGCGATGGGGAGTGAGTCGGAAAGGCTATGACTACTGTATGAAGCAGATCAATTATGCGTCCTGCCTGGGATAAAGGAAGAAGAGATATCCATGTGCTTAATTCTGGGAGATCTGGCATAGATGGAGCCATGCAGTTTAACCCTTCAAAGAGTCGTCTCTGAAAAGCCTGAGGCCTTCCTCCTGCGAAAAGCAGCCTTCCGAATACCATCCTAGAACAAGCAATACTCACTCAATAAAACCAATACAATTATATTCAGGCATGATACGCGAACTAGAAAAACAATAAAATAAAATTTCTTTGTCGTACTCATACAATATACAATATAATTTTCCTAGTGTTTATTGAAATATGCATTGGCCAATAAATATCGTTTATAAAATCATTTGAAGCAGAGTTGGAATACCGTCATGACTGAGTCAGCGATCCCAGTCCATCACTGTCACTTGCCTGACCTAACGCTTAGCAAGCAAGACTATGTACCCATCCATCAGCGACGGCGATCGCACGGAGTGGCGGGAGGCTTGTTTTGTTAGCGATCAACACGTGAGCACATCAATCAGCGAGCTTTGCACGCCACTGACACAAAATGAAAATTCAATGAGCACAAGGGCCATATGCACGAGAACGGCGGTATAGACAAGCTGTAAATATTCAAATACGAGCTGTAGCCTACTGTTATGCACCTCTGAAGAAGAATGAAGCTAGCTGGTGATGGTCGTAAGAGTGTATAATTGATTATGACTGTCTGGTCCAGAGCAACATACAGATTACATGTTTACATACAATCCATTCAGATAGCTGGATCTTTACAGAAGCAATTCAGGTTAAGTACCTTGCTCAAGCGGACAACAGCAGCACCCCTGGTGGGAATTAAACTTATAACCTTTGAATTACAGGCCCAGTTCCCAAACCATTATACTACACATCTGCCCTTATTTTAGATATTTTTTATTTATTTTTACTTATACTTTATTTCCATTTCTGTGTGTCGTGGTTGTAGGATATAAGGTATTCTAGGTGCAATTCGGTTTAAACAGTGCATTCTGTCTAAGGTGTCAGCTGTCCAAGAGGAATCCTGCTGAAACGGTTCCTTACAAAAAAGTCATATTCCAGTCATGCAAAACGTTGTTTGTGGACAGAATTTTACATTATAAACCAGAACAGCTGTATGCATTATTCATACAACTTTAAGTTGTTCTTGCCGTAAAAGAAAAAAAAAAGTCAATAAATAATATGTAAAAGGCATAGAGCGTGCAAAACATTTTATACTCACCATACTGAACTACAGAATGTGAAATGCTGTACTTCAGTGGTGCTGTTGTGTTTATCATAGAGAACACTGGGGACTCTGTCTTGACAATCTTGGCGAATGGTCTAAAACGCAAGGCGCAAGTACATTTAGGGCGTGTCCAACACCACTTTTGCTATTTAGAGGGCGCAGATTTTGAGCGCAGAGTAAGGTGCAAGGTTTAGAAGGGCTGAATTTAGCCTCTTCATTAATTATAGGTGTAAGCTACCACAATATGGCTTCCGTCGCACCTCAAATTTCGATTGAATAGGCCTGTACAATGAAGCATTTTCAAACACCAATTCCATGTTCTCACAGCAGTCAGATCACAGGCAATGCATTTCAGCTAGCGAAGTTCAAGCTTTATCCGAAGTTCATATTACGTAAATAACGTTATTTTGCCTTAATGATGACACTAAATTCATTAAAGTTCTCAGGTTGGGAACCCATAGGTTCATGCATATTTTCCCTTGTTTTATAATGTCCTGCTTATGGAAATGTGACCAACGCGTTTTACTGGTAGCTTAATGTATTAAAACAAGCCCACTTTCCCGGGATTGCAGGGACAACGTGCGTCTATTCCGGGAGAGAAAATGTTTTATTTTTCGGAAAAATACTTATCCTTATTTCACAATGTAATCTTGATATTTTTAGTCATGCTTGTGCGCACCCCTGTGTGTATGCGCATTGTGCATACGCCTACGTAGATGCACTTATATTGCGCCATTAAAATAACATTGAAACTGCGACATGACTTAAGACCAGGTTTGTGGTGGTTTTGCTGCCTCAAGATAGCAATACGCCAAAACTTATCCTGCCCACACCTCATCTTAAGACCAACCTGCCCAGTTAATTTGGTATTTAAACAACGTGAGCGTTGGCCGATAAAATGACCACTGCATCGGACTGAAACTAGCAAAGACACTTGCGTTTGGGTTACCTATGGTGTAACCTAGAGGTGTAACCCAGTCTTGGTTATGCCAAAAAACCAGATCAGATTCAGATCAGCCAGCTCTAGTATGATAACTTCAAATGGATCAATAGCTCACTCTTCTCTGAAGAAAGTGCTGAACGCTGTTTGAAATGGGTTACAGCCAAGTGTAGTATATTTTAAACAATGGACTTAGAAACATCTGTGTGTGTATGTGTGTGTGACAACTAAAACCAGAAGAACCTGGCTCTCCAGGAACAGGGTTGGGTGTGCCTGTTTTATTAAATTGAATTTAATGGAATTACGTCTTCTCAAAAGCGGTGAATTCTGGTACTGTTGAAAATGGTGCATGGGGTAGGAGAGTCTCTCTCTCTCTGTATCTCTCTCTGCTCTCTCAAAATTACATTTTTATTCACTCTGAGTCCTCCCCACACATCCCTGGGGACCAATTGGATGAGATTTGTCATGGGACTAAAACCTTCCTGGGACGAGACTGCCACTTTAGATCATTCTTGTCCTGTTAAGAGCACATGACCTCATGAATATTCATTAAAATGAGACAATGGGCTCTGTAGTGCGGTAATCAGAATTAAACAGAGAGCCGTTGATGCAGGAGAGGCGAAAACATCATTCTTTTTTTTCACTAATTAATATTCATGGTGACAGGGCTGTGGTGTTGGTTACAGAGGACAGTCAGGTCAAACAGAGCAAACCCATTTTAGAATGATGGACCACACTCTTTCACACTGAATCTATCAGCATTCATCCTTGAATCAGTTATATTCTCCAGTGTACTTACTCAAAGACCTGGGAAGTGAAAAGATCATTAATGCTAGTGTGCACTGAGCTTTGTCACAGGGTACCACATATAGATTTTTTGTGGGTAAAACACAAACATGCTAATGTGGCCTTGCACTATGACCCTGCCTACCTGTTTATATTGTGCTGTGTGCTGTGCTTTGACTGTAACATTTTAGAAGGAGGCAAAAGACATTAAGAAATAAAATAAAATAGTGACGGTGCTCAGTTCTCCGGGTGATGCTGGCTTATCATTAGGCTTGAGCAGAAGCAGGAACAAAACGGGTTATTTGGGGGAACTTATTCAGTCACATAGATCTCTGCTGCTGGTCTGTCTGCAGACGCCATTCCCTCCCTGCAAAAACTGCTACTGTGTCTTATTTAACCAATCATAGTCTCTTCCCCAGGAATTTCACCTCTTTCACAGGGCTCCCCAAACATGTCATGCCCCAACCATCTGCTTATTGCATTTCAGAGTTATGAAAACAAACAAATCAGTTCAATAAATCAGTCTTATCAACTTTGAAAACACATGATTTATGTGTGTGCTACACTCACATATACCTATAGTTAGTTGAGAATGGCAAATATTTAATACATTATAGCCTCTAGTTCTTTCCTGAGTTTAAAAGTAGTGGGTACTATGAGACTGAAGGCTTTGTTGGTCAGACAGGATATTTGTTTTACTGAAACCTGTGGGAATCTGTTTGCTGTAATAACATCACGTGAAAGAAAATCTTAAGGTCACAGAAAAGGCAGAGCCAAGATGGTGTCATAGTGCCAAGATGGTGTCATAGTGCCAAGACGGTGTCATAGCACTGAGATGGTGTCATGGCGCCAAGATGGTGTCATAGCGCCAAGATGGTGTCATAGCACTGAGATGGTGTCATGGTGCCAAGATGGTGTCATAGCACCAAGATGGTGTCATAGTACTGAACAAAGAGTAAAGGTGAACCTGAGGAGAGGCAGATCAACTTCACAGTAAGTTCTGTGAAGCTGCTGAACACACACATGAAACTCTCCCAAAACAAACACAGCTGTGCGAATAGTTTATTCTGCATTGTTGTGAGACATTGTGTGGCCTATGGCACTTTGCCCACACACAGAAGAGATCAAACAAGGACTTCATATGGGGGGGTCAGAACTGGATCTACAAAACCCGCAACTACAAAAGAAAATACACACTACATTTTCACAAAATGATGAAACATCTGCTCAAAAAAAAAAAATCCTTGAATTCCAATACACACACGCACACACCCAAAGAGACAGACATACACACCCACATAGATGAATGAAAGCAAACCTGAGTGACAATTAGCTTCCGGCCCCAGTATTGCGACACTTACATCTTTAAACACAATACGGGAGGCATCAGAACCAGACAGCAGCCAGTCAGCTTTGCTTACACAATCGCAGGAACTATGTGGCCTTTCACTTCCCTCGAAGACGAAAAGAAGACCTGGAATTACGCAAGAACACAGCTATGGTGTGTTGAGAAAAACTCCCTGTCTCAATCACCATGGTGACAAAAGAGGCGTGTGCTATGTTGCCAAACTTGCCATAGACGCAGGTGACATGTCACAACCTGCCACGTCATCATGAATGACGAATCTTTACCTGTGTGCTGCACCTGCACTACCTGACAGAAAAAACACTGATGAACAATAACAGGCATAAACAACTGCCATTTTTAAAAATGAAAGATATACATTTACTGACTATAAAAATACAATGGCAACATAAAAGCACTTAAAAGTGTTGTGAAAAACTCTGGGGGACAGTTAAAAAATGTATGACTCTCACCACTAGATGGCGCCGAATGTCTATTCAGAACTAAAGCTATTTTCAGCAGAATTTGTTGGTGCAGTCATGATTTAGCTTCATAATTACTTGGTCATGCAGTGGTGCTCTTCAGAAAGGAGTAACCGAGGTGAAAGTGTTCACAACCACGTCCATGGATGGGAGAGAATGTGGACGAACATCTGTGGGTGTGTCCCAATACTCAAAAAATACACCCTCCTTTCACACGTGCCCTGGAAACGGATCTTTGTGTTTTAATCTTATGTTGCTGGGTTACATATTAATTAAAGTCTCGACGCAAAGCACAATGGCAGGTACATTGTATGCTGTACATGCAAATACTTGTACACAAAACGTTCAGGCAGTTTTGCATACTTCCGGGTGGGAGAGGAGTGGTAGTGGGGGAGTGGCGGAAGGGAGGTGGGGAGTGAAGAATATTGGGATGCACCCGGAGTGTTTGGTCAGAATGTGGGTGTGGTCTCAATATAATGCGCTGATGTGTGGGTGGGCATCAGTGTGATGTATCAATATTTGGGTGTGGTCTCATTGTAATATGTCAGTATGTGTGGTCTCACTGTAATTCGTCAGTAGGTGGGTGTGGCCACTCACCCCTTTTCTCCCACAGCTTGTTCTGAGTCCTGTTCAGGCTCACAGTGACAGTGACAGTCACAGTCACTTCCAGGCTGACAGGCACTGCAGCTCTTTCCTCTCCCTCCAGATCCGGGCTGAGGGGAGGGGGAATATATTTCTTTCCTGTTCCTCTTGAGGCCGGATCTTTACTGTTTTCCTTCTGCTTCTGAGAGAGAGCATGGCTGTTCTCTAGGGCTCAATCAGTCACAGTTTCCTAAGGCAGCAGCCAGCTGCTCAGAGCCTCACGGTCCGGCTCAGCTCTGCCGTTAGATGGTAGACGTGGTCACACCGTGTCCGGGAGCCATCTCCTCCACCCTCGCTCACGAGAGTTCTGCGTGAATCTGATTGGCTGTGAATGCCATGTTTTGTTTTTAAACCGGGGACAGTGAGGATGACTGGAGTCAGTGAACTGAGATTACTGAGGTGTTTCTTTGTTCTGCATCTGGGTACTGTAAGAACACAAAGAGAGTACAGGTGAGGTAACCGCCAGGTGAGTACAGGTGAGGTAACCGCCAGGTGAGTACAGGTAAGGTAACCGCCAGGTGAGTACAGGTAAGGTAACTGCCAGGTGAGTACAGGTAAGGTAACCGCCAGGTGAGTACAGGTAAGGTAACCGCCAGGTGAGTACAGATGAGTTAACTGCCAGGTGAGTACAGGTAAGGTAACTGCCAGGTGAGTACAGGTGAGGTAACTGTTGGCAGAGCTATAGTCAGGATTTTATTATATCCCTAATGCCTTATACAGATATTCAGACTATTTTACTATTTTACTTATTATTTATTATTTAAAATACGAAAAAAAAAAATCCACAAACATAGTTGGTGATTTATAGCAGTGTATGACTTTTAGTTTCATAAGTATTTAATTCTCCCCAGTTTGATTGTCTATCCAAGCACATTATTTATCGAGCCTTAACTGCGGTGAAAGTAGGATAGTTTCTCTCTGGTGGAGCCTAATTCACCACAGTGTAAATAAGCACATTATTTATGGCTCTCTATTGATCTTCATCTAAAACGAATCAGCCTAGATTGCTTTGCTTTCTCCCATAAAGTGGCTGAATTACAGTGATTCATCCATACTGTTAGTGAGTGGGTACATTACTTTTTTTTGTAAAAATCTAATTTAGAGGCCCAGTTTGGTACAGTAATGAGGTGTGTCTGTATCAAATGGAGCCATAACCAGATTTGTCAGGAGGAGCTCCAGCTTGTGGAGGTCAGGTAGATAACTTGCTTCGTTAATCACCATGGCAACAGACAGAAGGGCTAACACTAGTGGTTCCACCACTGATGCCATTACTTAAAGCTTAATTACAAACCCCAGAGTCCATAAATAAAAATGTGCTTATCAGTACGTTACTGTTTTCCTCTGCCAACCAGTACATTAGTAGTTCAAATCCCTGTTTTAACCAAATACATTATTGTTTTGAATCCAGGTAAACTGTTGATCATCATGTGACATAATGTCTCTCACTCACTGTTCTGTACCTCTCCCCCTCCCCTTCTCTCTCTCTCTCTCAAATTCAAATTCAAATTCAAAATGCTTTATTGGCATGAAATACACCTGTAAATATTGCCAAAGCGTACATACAGAAATGAAGAAATACACTAAACATGGATGTAACTCTCTCTCTCTCTGTAGTTACCCCATCAGGATTCACACACAAGCTCTTGCTATGATTAATAATTGATAAAAGTTAATAATAAATGAGGATATGTGTGAGGGGTGGGCAACGCTGCCTAGCATGTCCATTACTGCAGACCTTTCCATCCAGTCACCTGGCAAATAGCTAAGTTCTCTCAATGTTCCTGTGACACTGAGGCAATGCTGTGAAAAATACAGAAACCATTTTTATACAGTCTATGAGAAACCCTCTACTGGTTACATGTCCAAGTGGGGTTAAGAATCACAGTGCAGTTCTTGTCTTTTACCCACGAATCACTGCATATGTATGCTATAACTAAATATTGTGGCACACATTTTTCTTTAACATGAAAATAAACCAATATATGTGAAACCAAATGGTTAATATTGTAGCCACATCTCCCCGTTTCTGACTGCCGTAGCTACGTCGAGAGCCAATCAGGATGAAACGCTTCCTGTTTTGAAGGCAGAGCACCCGGGGAGACGTCGAGAAAAATAAACAAATTTATTCCGGGGGTGAAAAAGGCCGTCTCCGCGGAGTAATTGCCGTTGCTTATTCCAGAGCGCTTGCCATTTACAAGCGGCTTTATCGCAGGCGGATAGCTCCTCTGACATTTCCAGCCCTTCCTTTCAAACTTCGGCCGCTGCAAGAACGTTTGCCACTCAGGGAAACTGAAGGGAATTAGATAGGGTTCCTCGGTTGCCACAGCAACTGTCCATCATTAGATCAGAGAGAAGGCACGAGTCGCGGTGCACAAATATCCGCAAGCCAGACATTTCACATGACTGCCACAGGGACGTGAGGTACATATTCACATAATTTATCCTCACTTATCCATCCGCATGTTTCACATATAGATATTTTTTAATGGCTGAAACAGGCTTCATGTTAATTAATACCTATTTGAATCACAGAACCCTGTAATTAATATTATATAATATTTTAAAAGCAATGGGTGATATTAACATCATTTATTGGTGTCACATCAACAATGGCATCAGCGTTTTTGTATGTATGTGTATGTAGGCTATATATGTGTGTTAGTCTATGTGCTTGTGTGTGTTTGTGTGTGTGTGTGTGTGTGTGTGTGTGTGTGTGTGTGTGTGTGTGTGTGTGTGTGTGTGTGTGAAAGAGAGAGAGCGAGAGAGAGAGAGAGAGAGAGAGAGAGAGAAAGAGAAAATTTGTAGTTGATTCATCTGTGCTGTTTGAAACCGCAGGGAGTCTAATGAGGCCGGTGAGCAGCATTTTACCATCTCTTTCATCACAGCTGAAATCAAGGCTCTTGTCCAAAAGCAGCTGCTTCCCCTCAGAATGGCCCTATAATCAATTATTCTGACTGTATTTTAGAAAAGGACGGGCCAAGTGAGCCAGAAGAGAGGGAATATGACTGGGCCAGCGAGACATGACAGAGCTGCACTTTGCAAACTCTTCCACCATGCATCTATCCATCATTACAGCAGTTTCCCTGAAAACAAAAATGAATGAAAATCAGCAGCTTAATACCTTAAAAAACAAAAGCAAAAATGCGGGGGAAAAATGGCTATAATATTGAATGGTAAATTCTCGTTAGTATATCGCATAATGCAACCCACCTTTATAATAAGCATTAAGCCAGGGGAGCTGGGTTCCATGTGTCCTGTTTAAGAGTGTAATCACACACGCATCCTCACCCGCATCTGCTTCACTCATTTTCACCAATGCTGCTGGAAGAACATTCCGGAAGAAACCATATTCCTTCCTTCTGCAATTTTGCAGCTGTCTTTTTGGTTGGGGGGGGGGGGGGGGGTAACAAATTAACCTGCCTGTGGAGTGACTGTGTGTATGTGTGTGTACGTGTGTGTGTGTGTGTGTGTGTGTGCAGAGAGAGATCAAGCACAAAGCCCTAATGTAAACACTGTTTCACTGAATGTGTTTTTTTTAAAGAAGAAAAACCTCAGGATGACCCGTGGTCACATATAAACCAGGCGTTGAAATAACGTCTCAACGTTCAAAAACAACGTTTAAATGAGTACAGCCTGCAGCCAAGCCAACATTCACAAAATAAATCTGAGGGAGACATAGAAAAGGGGCGGGGCCTGGACCCACAGCCAAGCGGCATACCCTGGAGCCGGACCAGGATTAAATCCCGTTTTGGACAGGCCTGTGGTCCACATGTGCAGCTGTATATGTCAACAGATCCTGCTGGATTCAAACTGCTGCAGCAGAGTTTATACACATGAAAAATGAACAGAGGGGGAGGAAGAAGAGGAGGGAGAATGTGAGCTTGCGTGGGAATGGGGTACGACCTTTGACCTGGATGTATTTCTAAATCTGTCCATGATTCGTTTCGTGCAGGGCAAAGGTCTTGTGTTGCTAACCTTTGTGTCTCTATAAGCGAGTATGTGTTTGTATGTGCGCTTGGACTTTGAGATCCCTGGTCCACATCAAATTTGAAAAAGTTAGTAATATCGAAGGCAGAACATGTAATTCATAATGGACTACATTAATCATATCAGACTTGATTAAAAAATAGATTTAGTATCCATTTCATAATCTCACCGAGCTCCGGAGGAAAATGTATGACAGAAATGTTCTCCAGAGTCCAATCACAGCATCAAACAACTTCAGACTCAATCATCTTTTATTGTTGAGAAAAGTTCAATTTTGTGTTAAACTGCCGTTGATCAAAAGGATGCATAACTCTTAAAAGCAAATGAAAAATGAAGAACCAAAATGAAAACAAGTAAAAGAATGTAGGAAAGGAATGGAGTGACACAAGAAAAATAATTTGTTTAGTTTGGACCCTTTAGCACCTATACCCACGTTACTGCTAATCAAATAGGGAAAGAAGCCTTTTAGTGTCCCTGCAAGCATATGCTATCAGAGAATGTTCTTTGAGTGTCAGAGGGACAATACCATTTTCTCCATACACTAGAACAAATTGCTCTCAATTGGTTTTGGGAATACAGAGAGAGAGAGCATGCCATGGGCGGGGAATGGAAACCCCGCCCCTCCGGGGGAGTGGTCCCTACTGAGAGTGAAGACATCTGCGTTTCTCCTCTGAAACACGTGGGGGTCACCAGACTGCTTATTTTCACACCAGGCCACAGCTACACTTGCATAGGGTGGAGTCGGAGGAAGACCTTTCGTATAGTCCATGGCTGCCCGATCGACCAGCAAGGGGTCGCCCGATAGCGCTGAAACATGGACACGTTACCGACGGAACCCTCCCATACCCTGGGCGGCACGATCAGCAATTGCCCTCACAGCGTGGTGCCTTATATTTTGCATGCGTATTTGTGTGTATGCACAGAATTGCTGCAATTTTCATTCAGGAAACTATTGTGGAAAAGGAAATAAAGGAAATAAAGAGAAGCAACACCTCAAATGACCCTTGTTACATTGTAGTGTCATGTTTAAATTTAAGTTGCTCTGTATAATAGTGTCTACTCAACAAAATGTCACAGAATTTACTGCACACAATTTCGCCTCCAGCAACATCTCTCTCATAGTTCGCAAGGAAAATGATTATGAACATCTTTAATAGGCAAACCAAATGGGATTCATATGGTTATGAAAATGGAAGCATTTTGTATTACAAATATCAGGCAGCATATAAGTCAGCATCTTCAATGTAGTTTGACACGTGAAGGATAATGCCACGTGTTACATGCGGAAAATAAATTAATTCTGAGAAAAAATAACTGGAAAAAAATGTTTTTTAATCAATACAAGAACAAAAAATGCAATCATTGGATCATTATCAAGTATATAAAACAGTGATTTTGTTACATAAATAAATTTGTGTATAAAATCTTAATTTCAGTTCCATGACCAAGTTTACACAGGTGGTGATGTACAGTCTTACCAATAAAAATAATAAATAAAATGTAAAACAACTTGCTCAAAATAAACACAACAAAACCCAAAATAGACCTCTTGGAAATATTCAAATTGTGGGAACAAAAGGCAATAAACAACTTTTTTTTTCTTTTTTTACACCAAAAAGATGACAAATTGCTTTTTTAAAAGCAGAAGGTTTTTTTGGAAACCATTCAGATAAAAGTTGGCTTTCATCAAATGAAAGTGGTTTGGTCTTCAGAAGTCCTGTCTAGTGATCTTGGAAGAGCTGTAAAAATAAAGGAACGGAAAAGGTATATTCACAAAAAACAACTGACCATCCAGTTGAAATAAGACCAGCAAAAGAGTAGACTAAAGACCAGCAGGAGAGCAGAATTTCAGAACAGGTTCCCAACTCAACACTGAGCATTCCGGAGCATTACTGTGACATCATAATGGCACAGCATTCTGCACCATCATAATCGTGATGCATTCTGTGACACCACAATGGCACAGCTGTGTCATTGTGACAAAGCAGCAAGTTTATGAGCACGCTGTGCATTCATCTGGGTGTTAAGTTACACTGAGCTATATTTTTAGAAGGACTCCTTAAGACTAGGGCTGGCAAGGCCCAACTCTGCCACCACTAACTGCTGTGCTCTGAGACTGCTGTGAACCCAGAGTCAGGCCAAACCTGTCCTCTGTGGTTTCACATTGCAAGGATGATGTTAGCCTCACAAACCTCCAATTCACTCCCTGGACAAAAAGTCTGTAGACTTTCTGGAAGTGTGTTTCTGGACTGGGGGAGACGAGCAGAACACAGTGTTCCGGCAATTTACAATTCTCAGTGCCAACACTCACATCCCACCCTCTGAGCAATGGGGACAATACTGCGTGCCTGTGTGTTAGTTTGAGTATATATGTGTGTGTGTGTGTGTGTGTGTGTGTGTGTGTGTGTGTGTATTATTTGAGCATGCGAGCAAGTGTATATCCACACATATGCGTGTGTGTTAGTTTGAGTATGTGTATGTCCACCATATGTGTGAGTGTGTGCATGCTTTGCTTATAATTAAAATATATTCTGCAAACAGATTCTGAACATGACCACCAATATTATTTCCCATTCATTAAGCGGTCTGCATAAACCCCCCCCCCCCCCCCCAAAAAAAAACTCAAAAACAAAACAAGTCCAGGTTATCCTTCTGATGTGTTGTGTAAAAAGCTACTGCAGCTTCAGTATTGTTTTTGCATTACATAGAATATGTTTTTTATAAATTAGTTAACATTATACTTTTTTTTTTTTCTTCTCTCCAGACATATCCTGTATTATATACACAATACAATAAACGCTCTCCTTTTTTTGTTTTCATTTTAATTTTTTCCCCCCGCGAGAAATCCCTGAGAAAGTATGTTGACAGTCGCTGAAGTTTCCACGCCAGTGAGCTCCGCCCTCTAAGCTCGGCTCTTCCGTAGCCCCGCCTCCATACAGACCTGGGGGGACTGTATACCTCTGGGGTCTTTTTTTTTTCCCTCCATTAAACTTTATCAAAGATTACAATGGGATTGTTTTCACTCATGCTTTAATGAGGTACGGGTCCGTCAGGGTTTTAATGCGATCGGGTTAAAGCTGCGATTCCGTTTTTAACACAGCTGCACCAAGCGCTTCACTCCCACCACTAGACAACATATTATACTCAGTACAAAATGACAACTAAGCAAAACTGTCCATTTTCCCCCACTTTCATCTCTCAAAAACACACTTTTCACAACATGACAGTTTCCTCTATCATCAACAAAGACAGTTCTGTACAGATATAGTAGCAATAATAATAATAATAATAATAATACCGGTGTGGCTCTCCTTTTTTCTTCCCCCATCCTTTTTTTTCTCTTTTGTCTTTTTTCAGAAGAAGAACGGCTCAAGTAATCAAAGGGCAAGGAAGAAAGGAGGCGGTCTGAGGTGAAGATGAAGACGAGGACTGAAAGCCCCGGTCATCCGAAGCGCTCCCTCACCAGCATCATCAGCTTCTTCTTGCCCTTGTAGATCTGCTTGAGGTTGTCAATGAACTGGGTGAACTGGGTGTGGCCGTCGTGCGCCATGAGGAAGGTCTCGCGGGCCTTGCCCAGGAACTCGATGAACTCGCCGTAGTGGCGGGGGGCTGATGTGGGTGAGGCGCGAGTGGGTGGTGTTGACGTAGGCCCCCACCGTGGCGTCCAGCAGCTGCCTGAGCGGAGCTTTGTCCAGGGACATGGCCGCCTTCCCCGAGCTCCTCCTCCCGGGCAGGGCCACGCCCCCGCCGGCCACGCCCACCCCGACCACTCCCCCTCCCGCCACGCCCATCGTGCACCGCCGCAGGATGTCCGACAGCACGGTGGCGCACTTCACGCTCTTGACCACCAGGGGGACCACGGCGGCCAGCTCGCTCTTGCCCAGGGACAGGCTGAGGGCGCAGGCCCACAGCACGTCGTTGATGGCCGGGTGGGTGTCCTGGTTGTAGCTGAGGCTCAGGTGCGGCAGCGCCAGGGTGGCCAGCTTGTAGGCGCGGCCCGGGTAGCCGCGGTGCTCCATGTAGCGGGCCACGGTGAAGAGCTGGGCGTGGCTCATCCCCGTGGCGGCGGCGTCCAGGACGATCTGGTAGGCGGTCTCGAAGGCCATGCGGTCCTTCTCACAGAGGGTGAGGGCGGAGAGGGCGCAGTTCTGGGGGTCCTTCATGGCGCACTGCAGCGCCAGGGTGCGGGCGCTCCCCGCCAGGCTGTCCTGCTGCCGGCCGTCCAGGCGCAGCCGCAGGGCCGTGGAGTTGGACATCACCGCCGACGCCACAATGCTAGTGGCCTCCGTCGGGGTGAAGAGCGTAAACCAGCTCTGCATGATACTATCTAACGCATACACACCTGGGAGAGAGAGAGAGGGGGAGAGAGAGAGAGAGAGAGAGAGAGAATGAAAGGGGGAGAAAGAAGGAGGGGAGAGGGAGAGATGGAGAGAAAGAGAGAGGGAGAGAGAGAAAGGAAGAGAGGGAAGGGGGGAGATCAGCAGGATTTAAATGAGCTCCTGAACACCTCATTGTCCTTCTATAAATGGCTACATCCATATTAAAACACTGAATTTATATTTAAAACAAATTTCCCCACGTTTTGATCTGCTAACCCGTTTGGATATACAGTAACCCTGTGTGATTCACAGGGAAGAGAGGGAGAGAGAGAAAGAGAAAGTATGGCCACTTACCCACTTCTGTGGCACACGTGACTAACCATCGCACCATCTCACGCCTGCGCCAGTTTAATGTTGACAGAGTCATCCTCATTACCTGCAAACAGAAGCAAGGGGGCAGGAGGGGGGGCACGAGAGATAGAGTTTAACTGCACTGTGTGTGTGTGTGTGTGTGTGTGTGTGTGTGTGTGTGTGTGTGTGTGTGTGTGTGTGTGTGTGTGTGTGTGTGTGTGTGTGTGTGTGTGTGTGTGTGTGTGTGTGTGTGTGTGTGTGTGTGTGTGTGTGTGTGGGGAAGCTAGAAGTGAAGGAGGCTGAATTCCCGGTAATTTCTCCCCACCTGTTTTTGTTTGTTCTGCTTTAGTAACATTCATTAATTATCTGAATAATCTGCACCAGTCAGCAACAAGCTTCCGCTCTTAATTCGTGCGTGCGTGCGTGCGTGCGTGCGTGCGTGCGTGCGTGCGTGCGTGCGTGCGTGCGTGCGTGCGTGCGTGCGTGCGTGCGTGCGTGCGTGCGTGCGTGCGTGCGTGCGTGCGTGCGTGCGTGCGTGCGTGCGTGCGTGCGTGCGTGCGTGCGTGCGTGCGTGCGTGCGTGCGTGCGTGCGTGCGTGCGTGCGTGCGTGCGTGCGTGCGTGCGGCACAGTTACCTGCAGTCCCAGCTCCAGAGACACCTTGAGGAGAGTGATATCCGGTAAGCTGTCTATGAGCGTGGCGATCTTGAAGGCGTCCTGGGCCAGTTTAAAAATGTGAGAGGAAGAGTGGATGTTTTTCTGTATGGACTCCAACACCGTTTCCAGCCTCCGGCTGTCACCTGCAGGGCAAACAAATAAACAGAGTTGTTCAGACTGTGGCGACCAAAAACGATTTAGTGAACGAGAGAACCAATGGCAGAGCAGCCGTCCTTGTGACAGTGAAGGTACAGCTCTGGGACAGCAGGCACAAAACGGCAGCTCCCCTCTCTGCAGAAGTTAGTAATGCTACGAGAGAGTCTGCACAAAATGGTCGCTGTGAAACTAAAGAAAGAGAATTGTTTGTGCGCAACTGCAGACACAAAATGGTGGCTGTGAATCAAGGCACCAAATGGTAGGTGTGAAACTGTAGGCATGGAATTGTGGGTGTGAAACTGCAAGCACAGAATGGTGGGTGTGAAACTGAAGGCACGGAATGGTGGAAGTGAAACTCCAGGCACGGAATGGTGGGTGTGAAACTGCAGACATGGAATGGCGGCTGACCTTTGGCAGCAGTGAGCATGGTGGAGGCCAGCTCGCACTGCTGGGACTCGATGTGGCTGAGGGTGAACCAGCGCGGGTAGCGGTTGTGGACGACGGAGACGATGTGGTGGGGTCGCGACAGGTCGCTGGCGGTCGCCCCAGACTCCAGAACTGGTAACCTTGGAGGTGGATAGAACAGATCATCAATCAACCACCCTATCAGTCAATATCTCTCAACCCAGCACTTTATTACAACTGGGTGCTTTTATGACACTCAATTTCCATTCACCCAATTAAAATTATTGTTTGACTAGATTGCAAATAAGTGCAAATGAGACTCTCATGGGTTTAGATTCCACACACAGGGAACTAAGGCAAGGCTGAAACACAGCTGATCATACTGTGCAGGGGTGTTTGCGAAGTATAATGGTTAGAGATTTGGGCTTCTAACACAGGATTCCACATTAGATTTGAAGGTGGGGCGCTGCCTTTGTTACCTTAAGCAAAGCTACTTTACATCCATTTCTTCAGTTAAATATCCAGCCATGTAAATGTACAGTATGTAAAAATGTAATCTGAGTTTCTCTGGATAAGAGTGCCTGCTAAATGTCAAAATGTAAATGTGTTCACTCACATTGATACTGAAATGAATATTCAAAATCAGTTGTTAAATGGATGATTAAAATGGTGCCTTGTCCTCAACACATCCAGCTCGGAGGTGCTAGGTAGGGCTGCTCCCAGGTAGAGGGAGACTGAGGTAAAGAAGGGGGTCTACCAGGGTGTAGCAGAAACAAGTCTCACAAACCCAACGACCTCCAAAGCGCGGCTTTGCGTTACAGAAGATCTCAAAGAGAAGATCTAAACTTTCTCATAAGAGGGTGACTTTCATCATGTGCTTGTGTGTATTCTCATTTAATCCGCTCATTGTAGCCTTGTTAGAAAGTGCTTTGAGGACACTGCATGAATCGCATTGAATGAATGCACTTAATTAGTTATTATTATATCCATTACACGGTAATTACTGTACACATAATTAAATGTTTTTACTGTGTAGATGGTGCTTCTGTTGACTGTCAAGCTCACGTTCAGCCAATTTCGGAAATAACAGTCATTCAGTACGTCTGAGTTGCAAAAGAATGTTGGTAAATCTGGTTAAAGGGGAGTGATCCAGCTGGGGTCAAAGGTCACCACAACATCTGAGCAGAAACAGCCATTCTGTTCATAACTAATTCAATATATACACTATTAGAAAGAACAGAGGAGAGAGAGAGAGAGAGAGAACGAGAGAAAGAAAGAAAGGGGGGGGACAGCAGGATTTAAATCACCTCCTGAACACAAAACCTCAAAATCCACGCCACACGCTGTCTAGTCCTTTTTGTCTATAACAGCCTACATCCATATTAAAACACTGAATTGATATTTAAAAAATTTCCCCACATTTTGATCTATTTGGATATACAGTAACCCCTTGTGATTCACAGTGAAAAGAGAGACAGAGAGAGAGAGAGATTGAGAGAGAGAGAAATAGTCAGACTCTTGGAACATGCAGAGTTCCCAGAACATTCTACACGTGCGTCAGAATTCCCTCCCTGAGCTTCTGGTCAACATCACACTGAACTTCCCACCTGCTTCCAAAGCGGCATCAAATATCCCCCAAATATTTCCCCTCTCCCATCAAAGGTAAACACTTCCTTTCCCATGGCTGTCAGGGATATCCGGAGGGGAGAATTAAAATGATTTATGCATATTATTTATGTAAAGTTGCATATCCTGGAGCCGCTCCGCAACCTGTGACACACTTATAGCGGAGGCCAGAGGAGGCTTTCTAGGGAATGTAGGATTTGTGCCCCTGTTGGGAAGGCACAGGGAGTCTGAGGGGGAGGACTGCCTGTTATTCCAGAAGAGAGGGAGAGACCACACTGCATCATCACATACCGTCTCTGTGTTCCTGCATCTCCTGATAATTCTATTCAAATGATCACTCACTCACGCATGCACACACAAGCATGCATGCACGCACGCACGCACGCACCTCCTCCGCTGGTTTGTAACGCACCGTTTCTCATATTGGTGTTTATGAATTTAAATCAGGCCCCAGGCAGCCCCCATAAATAGCAGTTTTTCCGCAGTGCTGATGGCTTTTTAATGGCTCTTCGCATGCACACCCCATTTTTCACTCTGTAATTAGGGGAGGGGGGGCCCCTGTGTGGCCACGCAGGTAACAGGTGAGACTAACATTCTGTCTCACACACATTATTTTTGCACACGCCAGGCAGGCCGCTTCTACTGCAGTGATTTGGGGGTTCAGTGGGGGGGGGTACAGCATGAAACTGTCGCAGTACGATTCTAAACTTAAACCTGCTGGAGGACCAGCTGCTACGGCTGCTCACTCTCCTCAGGCGATCAAGAGGGGGGCAGAACACTGCATTCAAAGCTTCAGAGGCTCTGACAGGAAGTGCCCAACACATGCACTTCCCCTTTGACCCTACTTCACACAAAGAGAGCGAGAGAGAGAGAGAAAAAAGAGAGAGAGGGAAGAGAGAGAGAGAATAAGGGAGAATGAGAGAGAGAGCGAGAGAAAAAGAGGGAGAGAGAGAGAGAGAAAGGAAGGGGGAGATCAGCAGAATTTAAATGAGCTAATTTTTTTTGTAGATTCAGGAGGATTTTTTTTTGCAGATTCAACAGAGGGGGCAATCTAACTCGATCTCTGCTCCACCTGCAGTACCCCTCCCCTCCTCGAGTGGCGCTATAACAAACCTCATGGCTCTCAGTGCAATCCTGTAGGCCAGGTCAGCGTCATGAGGTAGCAGAGAGGAGAAGAGATACTTGGCGAAGGTGTGCATGGGAACACTCTCCCTGTGAACGATCTCTCCCAGGCCACTGTATGGACCACCTGAGAAAAAGAGAGAGAGAGATAAAAGAGAGGGGAGAAGAGGGAGAGAGAGAGAGAGTTATAGTTCTGAAATTGAACTTCACTGAACACATTTTTAGATCATAAACAATTAATAAAGCAGGAATCTTGTGTCCCTTAAGTGGGAGTGCCACCATGTTGGTTACAGTGTTGGCTAGAGGGAGAAGGACAAAGTTTCTAACTGATTTTGGTGGAGTTTTAGGGGGAAGGTTCCCCTTTTGTAGCCAAAAAAGGGGGGTACACCAACTCATAAATATAAAAAGGGACACACCAACTGATAAAAAATATATTGGGCTTTTTCTGGTTGTTTGATTCCCCCAGTGTGAACCATAACCTTGTGTGCCAGCCCGTTTGTAAATATCCTTACAGAACATAAGAACTGAAACTGAGGGACAGCCCCCTCACCTTCTAGGAGGAAAACTGCCTGTTTGCGGAAGATCTTGAGGAGAGTGTGGTCCAGCTCCACCTCCTGCAGACGGGCGATGAGCTGCTCCTCACTGCGGCTGACCTTCTCTTGGGCGTAGAGGCCTTCCGGCATGTTCCGCTGCTGTCCCAGACCCAGCAGGGCCATCTCCACTGCCAGCGGCAGCCACGGATCACCCTCCTGGAGGGGGCGCCTCGAGGGCAGGGACTGTGACTCCGCCCGCTTCACCTGGCCACTGCCCTCTGGGGAAACAAAGGGGTGGAAAATGTTAGCCGTGACTCCTCCCACTGAGACAGAGGGGTGGGGAATGTTAGCCGTGACTCCTCCCACTGAGACAAAGGGGTAGGGAATGTTAGCCGTGACTCCTCCCACTGAGACAGAGGGGTAGGGAATGTTAGCCGTGACTCCTCCCACTGAGACAGAGGGGTGGGGGATGTTAGCCGTGACTCCTCCCACTGAGACAGAGGGATGGGGAATGCTAGCCGTGACCCCTCCCGTTCACATTTCATGGGTTTGAAATTTAATCAATTCTTTTGCCGTTGCTTTTTGGTCATTCGGGGTCATATTGTCTGGTCTGTGGTTTCTCTGATACCAGTATTTTCTCTTAAACTACACACATTTCTGCTCTCTGTATTAAATGGGGATAAAATGTCAGTCTGACCAGTCAACCCTAACCAGAGCATTCGGGTACCTGGGGGGTCCAGGAAAGAGGCGGAGCCATCATCGCCCCCCCTCCCCGTCTCTGTCAGTGTGCTGAACAGGGTCCCGATGGGGTCCAGGGGGTGCCCCACCCACCCCTCAGAGTTTGAGATGGAGGTCACACCTTTATGGAGCAACTCTGGAGAGAAAAAGAGAGAATAATTATCTTCATTCATCATAATGAATGGCTTTCACCATCATCGCCATCGTCATCATTACTGAACCAAGGCAGAGAAAGAAGCATTACACACAACAATCTAATGTTAACCTTTAATGTTTTAAAATAACTATCATAAAGATAATTATATAGGGATTGAATGTTGATGGTAACTGTTGACAATAAATAAACGCTTTGGGCCACCCTGGACCCTCTTATACCCGATAACCCCTCCCCACCCCCCACCTTTCTTGTGGCGGCGGAAGAGCTCCAGCTGTCTCTGCTGTTGGCGGCGCAGGGTGGTCACCACGGCGATGGCCAGTCGCAGCGCCTCCCGCGGGTAACCATGTGACCTCAGCGCATCCACCCTGGCGCACGCTGTCGGGACATGTTCTACAGAGAGAGAGGGAGAGAAAGAGAACAAGAAAGAGGGTAGAGAGAGTGAAAGGGGGTTCACAGAAGGATAGGACAAAGAGGAAGAATACAATAGTCATGTGACACATTGAGAAATTCTCACTTCTGTAAGAGTTGAGGGAAAAAAAAATGCCTCAAAAAATTGTCACAAAACGACTGGCCAACAGGGGTGAAGGGCGGGACTGGTGATAACATGGAGCCTCCCCCCGCCCCCCTCTCCAGAAAAAAGGAACAGAATCTTTCATCCTTTGCATTCTGATTTTAAACTGAAACAGGAAGTGTGGTTCTCACCTTGCCACATGGGCCAGCCGTGGGAGTCCAAGAGCGAGCCGTCCGCCGCGTTGTCACGGTAGCAGCAGCCAGCGTCCGGGTCGCTGCTGATGATGCGTTGCAGATGGGCATCACGCCAGTGCAGGTCGCACGCTTCGATGGCCCGCGTGAACACCGTCCTGTGGGGCCTGCTGGCCGAGTCTGGGGGGGGGGGGGGGGGGGGGCAGAGCGGGGAGGACAGGGGTCAGATATGCCTAAATTAAAAACTGATCAGACGTGCTACACAAAACAGAATCTTCAGGTGGGGTACCATGCCAAAAAATACCGTAAATAAGTACGACAATATTTCCCCAACCTCACAAATGAAATAAACACAGAAGCAGGGAATGTAGGATTCTAAACGAGAGTGACTGACAGACAGGCCTCATTTCAAATCTGTATTATTAAAATATTCTGAAAAAAGCAGCAATGAGATTCATATAAACTTGTTTCATTGCAGTTAAGAAGGTTCGGTGAACAAACTGACGTTAAGTTTTTGTAGATTGCTTTGGAGAGTGTGTGCTAAGTGAGTGTAACATTCAATTTAACAGCGTTGGTGTGAGTTTAACACTTGCATCTCATTGTCAGTCAGGAGGGTAGAGGCTAGAGCAAAAGGTCTTGGACCTGGGAAGGGTCACAGGTTCAAATCCCTGGCTGGGAACATGAGCTAAAGCAACCCTGAGGAAGGTGATTTTCCTCAAGGCTACCACCAGGAAGTGGTTTCTCACACCAGATTGGTCCTCACCTTGGTTGCCATGAGCACCCTGAGGGAGGGAGTGGCTGAGGTTGGGCAGCTCGCTGCCATGGTTACCATCCTCCCAGGGGCAAACGTCCACAGAGTTCCACTTCCTGAGCTGCCGAAGCCACGCCCATCGGTGCTCCGCCCGACAGTGTGGGTTCAACACCACACACATCCACAGAGCACCTGCAGGCGCACACACACACACACACACACACACACACACACACACACACACACACACACACACACACACACACACACACACACACACACACACACACACACACACACACACACACACGTGTAAGACAGGTGTAACCATGGTGTGATACAAGTGTAACAGCGGTGTAACAGGTGTAATGGTGGTGTGACTCTGGTATACGGGTGTAATGCAGGTGTAACCATGGTGTGATACAAGTGTAACAGCGGTGTAACAGGTGTAATGGTGGTGTGACTCTGGTATACGGGTGTAATGCAGGTGTAACCATGGTGTGATACAAGTGTAACAGCGGTGTAACAGGTGTAATGGTGGCGTGACTCTGGTATACGGGTGTAATGCAGGTGTAACCATGGTGTGATACAAGTGTAACAGCGGTGTAACAGGTGTAATGGTGGCGTGACTCTGGTATACGGGTGTAATGCAGGTACTCACCCAGCTCATCCCATAGCTGCCTGTACTTGTCGGTCATGGCCGTGCCCTGCTGTCTCCACAGAGCCAGGCGAGGGTCGGCCATGAACTGCTCAGTGATCAGAGTGAGCATGCGGGCTCCGTTAGAATCCCGCATCTTCAGCATCTCACGCACCTGCACAGAGAGAGAGAGAGAGAGCTGTAACACACATACACACATGGACACACGCACGCACACATTCACACAAGCACAAGGTTTCCTGCTGACAAGTGAATGTGATAGAATTTATTCAGTCGGATTGAGATCCAATAGGAGCTGCCCCACATTTCAGAAAGGGCAAATAAATACTGAAATGCGAACGAGCAGACAGACTCTCTGCCAGCCTGTGATCGCTGCTATAAACATCAGAAACACAAATATGCCCCACATTTAAGGCAAGGCCTGAAAAATCCATAAACACTCAGTGAACGCACAAAGAGAACACTCTCGCTGTCATTAAACTGGAAACGGCAATACCAGCAGAAGGCTAAGTACTTTAATGTGCGAACGCGAGGGGGAGGGACGCTTTACACAAAAAAAACAGCACCCCACTTACTCAGAGAAACGCACTCTGCTGTTAGACTAACACCCTACTTACACCGAGAATTTGAACTGAGAAAGTCGGTGGCTACGGTGTCAGAGTAACGATAGTAACTAGAGTAATTATTATTTTACTGCACATATACATTTTAATTGATTTCTGTATGCTTTGGCAATATTTACAAATGCATTTCCTGCCAGTAAAGCAATTTAAATTTGTAACAAAGTATTAGAAGTGAGAAAGTCACAGTGGTCTAAGGGTAACAAAGAATCGTGAGAAAATCACTGTGGTTCTTGAGTAACGGCCTGATTACGGAATCCCTCACTCTTGTGATGATAAAGTAGCACCCTGCATTAACACTCAACACCAGGCCAGTGCAGTGCATCAGCCTCCTCATCTGCAACAGCATGACGCACAGAGAGGATTTTTAATTAAGCAGCATGTACAGGATAAATTAAGGATCAAAGACACGCATTTACAGAGACGCTACACAATTAAAACGCTGCTCACACCTCTCTCTCTTTCTTTATGCCTTAAATAAACATTAATAATGAATCTTTTTTTAAATTGGAATTAAAAATGTATTTTTTTATTTTTTTAAGAAGAGAATGAGGAAAACGCACCAGATCACGTATAAAACAGAACTGCTTAAATGACAGTAACTCATGAATGAGTGACAGGACACTGTGTGAATTTAAAGTGGGGGAGTGAACAGTTGTTTGCCAGTTTTGAAAGCGGAATTTTCTCTCATTCTTGCTTGATATATTTTGCGCTTCATAATGCGCCACACATTTTCAATGGGAAACGGGTCTGGACTGCAGGCAAGGCCAGTCAGTAACACATGCAGAATGTGGCTTGGCATTGTCTTACCCTTCAGCGTTAATGGTGCCTTCACAGATGTGCAAGTTACCCATGCCATGGGCACTAACACACCCCCATACCATAACAGACGCTGGCTTTTGAATCTTGCGTTGGTAACAATCAAGATGGTCCTTTTCCTCTTTGGCCCGCAGAACACTACGTCAGTTATTTCCAAAAAACAATTTGAAAAGTGGGCTCGTCAGGGCACAGCACACATTTCCGCTTTGTGTCAGACCATTTTCATTTCAGCGTTTCTGCATGTTGTTGATATATGGCTTACGCTTTGTGTAGTAGAGTCTTAACTTGCATTTGTAGATGCAGCGACAAACTGTGTTTACTGACAACGGTTTTCCGAAGTATTCCAGAGTCCATGTGATTATATTCATTACAGAAGCATGTTGGTTTTTAATGCAGTGCCGTCTGAGGGATCGAAGGTCACAGGCGTTCAATATTGGTTTTCGGCCTTGCCCTTTACGCACAGAGATTTCTCCAGATTCTCAGAAGCTTTTAATAATATTATGGACTGTAGAAGGTGAAATCCCTAAATTCCTTGCAATTGGGCGTTCAGAAACATTGTTCTTAAACTGACTTAAACCCGACTCATCCTTGCTGGTAAACGCCCAAGCCTTCATAGATGCTCCTTTTATACCCAGGCCGTGTCCGAATCATCACTCTTCCACACTGTTGAGTAGATGGGGCGAGAAAGTCGTAGAGTACGCCAAAATTTTTCAAATTGCAGTATACAAACACCCAGATGACACTTATTTCCGGGGTTTCGCCGAGTACATTTGGGAGCACACTTTTCAAGAAGTACACGAACATTTTAGTCACATAAATATGACGTGAAGCTTCATTTAAAAAAAATGAGGCACAGCTTCGCTGACGTTTTCCTTCAAATACAACAAAAACAACATGTGACATGACAGCGCAAGAGTGGGGCGCAGGGTTGCCAGATCTTGTAAGACTTTCCAGCCAAATGGTGACTCAAAACTAGCCCAAATTATAGGCCGTTTTTAACCGAAACCAACGTATTTTAAATAGAAATCATCACGTTTTTACTTTTTAAAATAAGTGCGTGCTTTTTCATTTTTACCCGTGACTGCACTTTGAAAGTATCCCAATTTAGCTGTAAAACCGTGGACATGGCAACACTGGTGGGTCGTCTTATGACCTGCTTACGACACACACAGTGCGGTTGGAAAATAGTATGGCGGATATTTTTCGCGGACTGCTAAACAGTGCACATTAAACAGCACACTTCTGCCAGTGCACTGCACACAGGAGACAGGACGCAGTAGATAGGGCTCTGATTCGGACACAGCCCCAGTCATGATAGCATCACCTGTTACCTATTCACCTGTTTACATGTGGAATGTTTCAAACAGGTGTTTTTTGAACATTGCACAACCTTCCGTCTTTTTTTTTTTTTTTTCCGCTCCTGTCCGAACTTTTTTGGAACGTGTTTTTGGAATTGGCGTATATTTACTAAAATAAATAAAGTTCATAAAGTAAAACATTAAATATCTTTTCTTTCTACAGTTTTAAATTAAATACATGTAAATGAGAATTTACAAATCACTGCTTTTATTTGCATTTTACATACTCTCAACTTTTTTGGAATTGAGGTTTGTACATAATTATCAGATTAAGGTCAGAAACGATAAATTGTAACAATTTTGATTATTTTGAATACATTACAGATAGTAAAGTAGCCCATATAGTCCATAGCGTCACCTTAGTTTCTGTCTTGGGAAAATAGATACAAACCAAAACAAGGCAGAGAGATGAGAACGATTGCCGATTTACTGATAGTCTACATGATCGTGCTTTGCCACATCCGTTCAAGGCTTGCAATTGCGATTTCTACGTGAAACACTCCAAAAAGCGCAGGAGAAATCGCACATCTCAGCTCGTTAACAAGAAGAGGTACAGCCTTCCAGCGGGTGGGCCCAGGTGTATGGAGAGGGGAAGGGGTCATACCTTGGCGAAGAGGAGGTTGAGCTGCTTGCCGTTGCCATGGTAACCGCCTTGCGAGAGGAAGAGCTTCACCTGTTCCTGCACCTGTTCCTCGTCCAGGTGCCAGCAGTTTCTCATCCTCTACGCTGGCCCCTGCTGTGGGGTCCGGGGCCCCTGCACAGACAGCACCAGCACGGCCTTACTCACGGCTTACTCACACACCCTACTCACTCCTTAATCACCGATTACTCACAGCTCTAATCAATGCTTACTCAGCGATTACCTTCTGGTTCCGTAAACCCTTCACCACTAACAAGTCACAGTCTACCCACAGCCTTTCTTCCTTACTCGGTGCTTATTCACAGTCTTACAGCTTTACTGATTCTGAGTCTCACTCTCTGCTTGCACACAGCTTGCCCTCTGATTGGATGGACTGGTCATAGGTTAGCTTCCACCGGTGTAGTTAATGTCAGGAGCTTAACAGCACACTGGACAGGCTTCCTGGTGCTTTTACCACATAGTATTTCAGAGATATCAGACTCCTTATGAGCACAGAACACAGGGGGTACACAGAGCCCCTCTCCCCACACACCCCCCCCTACTCCTCACCGTGAACCTGGTTAATCTGGGAGTTCTGTGAGAGGATGTCGTCGGCGAGGCGCTGGGCAGTGGGCAGGACCTCGGTGTGGTGCACGGTGATCAGGTACTGCACCAGCTTCTGCAGCTGGTCTCGGCTCATCTGCAGCAGGGTCTCGGAGATGGGCAGGTGCAGCCGGGCCTGCTGCGGCCGCCGGATCCGCTGCAGCGACAGCGCCACCACGTGGGCGCAGTAGAAGATGTCGCGGTCGCCGCAGCCACAGGTCACTGCCGTGATCTTGCAGCGATCGAAGCTGATGGACACGCTGTAGGAAGCCTCGGGCTCCGTCGCCGTCGCCGGTTCTCGCACGGTCCCACTCAGGTGGAACCCTGGGAAGAGGAGGGGGGAGGGGGTGGGTTAGGGAACATGCCCTTTGATCCAGGGGGCTGCAGGTTCGAATAATGTAATTGGTGGATCACCTTTTTTTTAATTTTTATTATCCAGCTGTATGAATACTTACAGAAACCAATACTTGGATGCACCATCTGCAGTCGTCATAGCAACCCTAAAATATTATAATTTCTTCCCCTTTCCTTCCACCATTTCACAGTTCCATGCAGATCTGCTGATGGCTGTTATTTGCCCTGTTCATACAGACTGACTGATTTTCACAACTACTACCAGAGTGCGTAGATATAAAACATTATATATAAGCACCCATAGATACAAGCTTTTGAAACAGTCCTAAAATAATTAAAGTAACTAAAAATACATTTTACAAACAGTGAGCACCATAATTCATTGGACAGTGACACATTTTTTAGTTATTTTGGTTCTGTACTCTAGCACTGAGTTTCAAAGGATACAACGAGGTTGAAGTGCAGACTGTCAGCTTTAATTTGTGGGTATTTTCATCCATATCGGATGAACTGTTTAGAAATTATAGAACCTTTTTTTACATAGTGTTTTGATATTGTTGGATCTCAGACATCAGGAAGTCATGGCATGCAAAAGATATACAACCAAATTTTAAAAATGATTACACATCCTTTCAAACTCAAAGTGCTAGAGTACAGAACCAAAATAACAAAAAATTGCGTCACTGTCCAATGAATTATGGTGCTCACTGTACGTACATTTAAATACATTTCTTTTCTAAGATTGAGCACTGGTTAATCTCACATAATGTAGGCTATAGAAACAAATGTGTGTCAATTAAATATTTAGAAATATGTTTTTTAATTTTGACCAGAATGGAGGGATGAAGAATAGCAAAACAGAGGGGGAAGGGAGGAGGGATTATGATTAACTCCTGGGGTAAACTGAAGGGCGTTTCATAGAGCCACTAATTTAAATAGTGTTTCATCTCCTGCTTCAAGCAGTCTCTGGGAGACTTGGGTAATTATATGCACATAATTTAAGCATTTATTAAGCAGAGGGAAGGGGAGGGGCCAGGGCGATATGAAATATGTACTCATATCCATATGAAGGGACATAGCCTGGCCACCATCATGCATTTATTCATCTGTGTATCAAAGAGGAGGTACAGCAGAAATATTATACAGACATTAATATATGCATAGAGGAGATGATTGAATATTGAGGTCTGGGCTTTCTTTTTCCAATTAACTAGCTCTTGTAAATTTATTTATTTATGTTTTTAAAAAAATCTCATTCATATATGAGAAGAGACTCATGAGCGTGGTCCTCACAAACGCGCGGTCCTCAGAAAACGCGCGGTCCTCACAAACGCGCGGTCCTCACAAACGCGCGGTCCTCACAAACGCGCGGTCCTCACAAACGCGCGGTCCTCACAAACGCGCGGTCCTCACAAACGCGCGGTCCTCACAAACGCGCGGTCCTCGGAAAGGCTTCTTGCCCCCCACCGCAATCCACCTGCTGAGCAGCTGATTCAGCCTCTGAAAGAACTGCAAGTCCCTGCTATGGTTCACAAAATGTCTCTCTTGTAAGATCCAAGCCCCTGGAATCTCCTGCACATTCCAAGAAAGAGGATATCCGTTTCCTCCCAAGACCATTTCAGCTCAGAGAGGCTCTAATAAAGAGCCAGGCCCTGCATATGCACACAAACATGCGCAAACGCATCAGTTACGCTCATTTTTTATTCTGAAAATTAAAAACAAACAGCGAAACACTCAACACTGAACTGAAACAAAGAGCTTTAATAACTCTCAATATTCCAAACCCAGAAATGCATGATATATAATACAATTGCAATGAGCTGCTGAAACCGTAGTAAGCATAAACGTACTTCTCTGTCTATAAGAGAACAACTGTGTGGCACAGTGTGTCCTGCTGATCTTAACTGCAGCTCAGTAAATGTGCAGATGATTTAAGAGATTACTTAGTTTTAGATCTACACCTAACAGCCAAAGTAGACACCTCTCTCCTAACACAGGCTGGGAACCAACTGCCCCACATCCTGGCACTCAAGAGCAGGCCCGTAGCACATGGGCACAGGGTGTACTTACTGCTCTGACAGGGAGGGATTAAAGGGTGAGAAATCCAAGGTCCTGCACAGAGATTTAGTACAGCCAACACGCTACAGTAGCCTACTGCAGAATCTGAACTGAACAGCGTCCTTCGTCCTTCCACCGCTCCCTCTTCCTGTCCAAAGGCACGGGTGAATATCACACCTGGCAACCGTACCTGAATCTGGTAAATTCTGAGTCCTTCAGCGGGAACCGTGATTACTTTCGCCCTTACTGCTCAGAGCGATGGGGAAATACCACAGTGAAAGGCTGCACGTTCGCTGCACTATTTCTAAATATACTTCTGCAACGGCGATGTCTGGAGAAATTTACATATTAAGGTGTGCACACTATTAATGCTACTAAAAACAATATTGGTCACACCTCGCACTTTTTGCTTTAGATTTATTTGACATGTATTCAGTTGGCAGATGCTTTCGTCAGAAGTGACAGGAGTCAAGCAGAGCATTACAGACCGTGCACGCACGCACGCACGCACGCACGCACGCACGCACGCACGCACGCACGCACGCACGCACGCACGCACGCACGTGCATACACACACGCAAGCACACACACTGTGGGGGCTGAATGAGACATCACAGCTGCACACTCAGGCCGTTTCCTCCAGATCACCTTCCCTCTGGGCGGTCTCTATTCCCCGACCCCCTCCTCTTCACGTCAGAGCAACACTGAACTCCCACTGCACCTGCCACAAGCATTCAAATTTCACTCAACCCCCCCCCCCCCCCGAATCAAAACAAGAAGGGGTTCCCTCTACAAACAGCTGGAGCAGAGAGGGGTACCCCAAATCCCTGTGCCCCAATCTCAAACATGGCGCTGGCTGGAGGAACATCCGTGCAGAAACCCCCCTCCCCCCGGAGCAGGCGGGACAGCAGGTGCAGAACATTCCCATGTGTAATAACATTACGGGAACCAAAGAGCTGTAACTCTATCCAGGGGGACAAATAATAATGTAACACTGCAATAAGAGAATGGCAAATGGAAAATAGGAAAGCAGGGTGTGAGTGAGAGAGTGAGAGTGAGAGAGTGAATAGAATAGAATAAAAAGTTTGCCAGATCTGCGAGCTCTGTTTATTAAGGCACTTCCTCTTCACCTACCGACACCTTTAACCCTTCACTATGGGGAATGCAGGGGGGGGGAATACACCCAGAAAAAAAACCCTTCCATTAATCCTTTTGTGTCGACTGCTTTTACAACCCCCTGGAAAAAAAAAGGAAGGTTTAAAACGGGACCAAAAGAAAGCCAGGACCCTTTTCCAGCTCTCAGTCTCACTAACCAGCTGATGATACGTTTTAATGTCTCACCCTCAGTTAAGAAAAAATCTTAAACTGAGGTCACGCTTTCGGTAACTCCAGGAATGTGTGTTTATTATGAAAAAGCATCTGTTCGATACCCCTGTTCCAGTTGAACATCAGCAGCAAAAAGGCTTACCTGCACAGGGAGCTCCACCTGCTTCTCCCCCCCCAGAGATTCACTCACACCAGGGAAAAGGTAATTCCACACAACCTTCTGTGTGTGAGTAAGCAGACTGCACACACAGGGAATTTCCCATACTTCCATATGGTGGACACACCACACACACACGCACGCACGCACGCACGCACGCACAAACAATCATAATCAAACCCACCCACACACCGAACCTGGCGTCCATAAATTATCCAGGGGGATTAAACCATACATGTTCCAGCCAGAGTTGTTAATTGCTTGTTATTATTAATTTGTAGCTGAACCCACCCCCCAAACACACACACACACACACACACACACACAGACACAGACACACACACCTCTCATATAACCCGGCTCCCTCCCGTATGCAGTTAGCCACACAGGGCTTTTTCTCCAAGTGCTAAATATGGCATCCATAGAGACCACTTCCTTTGGGTTAGATCAGCACACTGCAGGACCAGTCCGTTAGTCTGGCTTACACCTCCACAAACCCCCTATTCTGAGCTCTATGCTCTCTCACTCCCCCTCTCTCTCCCCTTCTCACACACTCCCTCTTTCCATTTCCAACTGCTGGAAATGAAATGGGGGTTCCAACAAGAATAATGGAATCCTTAGCAGTTCACACACAGACCACACCCACACACTTGTGTAAACTGATCTGGGATCTGTCGAAGGGGGCAGACACAGTTCACAGAGCTCTGCATTAGCGTTGTGTAAACTGATCTGGGATCAGTCAAAGGGGGCAGACACAGTTCACAGAGCTCTGCATTAGCGTTGGGTAAACTGATCTGGGAGAATCCAATGCTGCGGATTCCTTCCCACCTGCGACAGTGGGAGAGAGTTTCCACACTCAAGCCTGATTTATGCGAATTCAAATACACCCTCAGAGTGAAAAGAATCATTCGTCCAATCCAGTGGAGGGATCAGCGGTTTTACCTCCCCTCTCCTCCTTCTCGCCTCCACTCCATCCATCTTCCGTCGATCTGGCCCCTTTCTTTCTCCCTCTCTCCCCACTCCCCACTCCCCGTCAGTTCCCCGTCAGTTCCACCTCTCTCTCTCCCTCTCTCTCTCTCTCTCTCTCTCTCTCTCTCTGATCTGAACATGACAAGAGGTATGTGGCTGTATAACAGTGCAGCAGTTTGGTTCAGTATCTGTGTACGGCAGTGAGGGTGGGCTTGGTGATTGGGTGGGGGTGGGGGCTCTAGGCAGTTGTGCCGAGTGATGGGCGATGCGCTAATCACATTACACCCCCCCACCCACACCCACACACACCACGCTCCCCAGCTGGAGAGTGCAGAACTGAGAGCAGAGGAGGATAAATCTTTATTAACAGAGTCTTGTGGGCCTTAGCGATCGATACAGAGCAACGGCCTGTCAGAGGCCAGCTCTCTCTCTCACACGCCGCGCGCGCGCACGCACGCACGCGCGCACGCACGCACGCACGCACGCACGCACGCACGCACGCACGCACGCACGCACGCACGCACGCACGCACGCACGCACGCTATGTGGTATCTCCTTATAGCCAGTAGCCTGTCCTCTCAGATGTGACAAGTGGCAAGGTGTGAAATGGCAATGCCTGGGGAAGGGGGTGTGTGTGCTGGTTTCTCCCTGGCAGGCATGCTTGTGTTCGCCAGACAGAAACATTTATGCTCAGTCAGCAGCAGACGTTTTTCATTACACAGTTTATACAAGGACCATTTATCAATTGGGGGTGGGGGGGGGGGGGGAAGAGATGTAAGAATGGGAACCAGACCACTGTACCGAGAGATCATTTATCAGGTCCTGCAACACTGATATCAGCTCATTCCGAGCACAAATATTACCTCACATCCTAGAGTCCTGTTTTCCACTTACGGACGCATATCTGGTGCGATGAGAAGCTTAGGAACAAGTCTGAAATTAAAGGGCTGTTCTGTCGTTCTCCATCTCACTCACGCGCACGCGCACACACACACCGCACGCAAACACACAACATGCACTCAAAAAAAATAAATAAAAAGAATAGTCTGGTAGAGTCCCTGTGCAGCTCCCGTGTTCACTGTGACCCCCCCCCCCACACCACACACACACACACACAGATAGAGACAGACAGACAGACAGAGAGCAGAAGAGCCCATTTAACCCGCCTTTATAATAAGAGGAACATATGCCTGCCATAGACTTCACATTAATAACACAAAGAGTCTGCCATAACCGGATCATCAGGGGGGCCGGCCTCCGCCACGATCATCCGTCGACAGACGGAGTACAGGCCGGGACACTGAGCCGAACTTTGACCCTGGGTGGGTGCGCCAGTTCGATTGCCATGTGGGCTACAGCACACTCATTCCTGACCCTACTTTCAAGATGCTTGGTTAAATACCCAGGTGCATTGTGGGATAACATGCAAAGCAATATCTTTGTAAGCCATCCCAGATGCCAAGCAAAACCAAGCAGAACATGAGCATATCAAGCCAAGCAGAACATGAGCATATGCATCATGTGTGAAAACTAACAGTGATTATCATAATAATAATAATAATAATGATAAGAGGAGGAAGCCACTGTCCTCCTCCATTATCTGCCAGTGTATCCAAGGATGGGATCGTCAGTGTCTTGCTGGGACACCCCCACAGCAGGTTGAGAACCCCCTTATCTCCCTCACCCTATTCCCTAAACTCTCTAAATCCAGCTAACAAACATCAAAGGACAGTGACTGGTGTATTTTGAATAATACAAGAGAACATGAATAACTTATAACTTTAACACTACTATTACTACTAATAAATAAATCCCTTGCATTTGGGGGAGGGGTAAACAAAACAGTTTACATACAAACTTTTAAAATTTTTTTTAATCTTCCACATGGTGCTGAGGGGAAATGTGATCCCACTGTCTAAATCTTACTCTTTCAAATCAAACCTCCCTCAGACCCCTCCCCCTTAAAAAAAAGAAGAAGACAGAAACGGCTCTTCCTGTGCTTCTGAATAAGAGGCTCGCTCGTGCATCTTCGCTCTTGGCCTAATGAGAATCCACCCCCCCCCCCCCCCCCCCCCCCCTTTCCTCTCCACAGGCTGCAGTTCCCCCGAAAAAAAAGCCTGCATCTTTTATTTATCGCTGTTTGGCTGGCTTTTTCTCTGAGAATTCCAGGCAGAGATGCGATCGGCCAAGAAACATTCCCTGAGTGATATCCTGACGTTCCTCATTGCGAGCCCACATAACCACACACACACACACACACACACACACACAAAGCCGAAGCTAATTCTAGTCTGCAACCTTTAGAAAACAGAGAGCAGTTCCTATTCATTTTAGAAAAACAGCCCGGATGCACAGGGCTTTAATCAGATCCAATAAGGGCCAAACAGAGGCACGCTGACTACGAACAGCGAGTTGGACCGACTCCAGTTGAGGAACCACTCAAGCCCCGCTCCTGGGTGAGGAGGAGGAGGAGGAGGAGGAGGAGGAGGGGAGGAGGAGGAGGGGAGGAGGGGAGGAGGGGAGGAGGGGAGGGGGGGAGGGGGGGGGGGGCATGCAGAGAATAAGGTTTGGTTTATCGCATTAGAAATAAAATACAGGTTAGCAAAGGGATTCGAACCCTGAACGGATCCCAATGGTGGGGGGACCTTAAGAACGCCCCACAGATTGGAGGAGTCCTTAGCGCGAGATAACCCAAGCGGTAAACAAAGGTGCTGGAGCACAGCGCGTGTGCAGCCCCAGTGAGTGGCGCACATTCGGATTCCACACATTATTTCGACAATGGAAATGGGGAATGCGCTCTGACATGGACTGCTCTTGGTTATTTATTGCAATGTTTTTTCCCCTCCGTTCCGTTCTTTTTCCCTGGCTTGGCAGTGCCGTCCAGTTTCTAAAATGGCCAATCCTGCTTCCAGACACAGTGCAAATGCGAACCGATTCGTAGCGAATGACCAATTTCCGGCACAGAATATTTAAGCAGTGGCCTACATCTTTAAATCGCCAGCATGAACCTCTTTCGAAATGTTTCCATTCCCAGTGAAAATAAATTTAAAGGGACTTTGCTCGCTTTCATTTTGGAGGCTGACAATTTCAGAAAGCTGAGAAGCAGAAAATTCACACAAAATTGTGAACGAAGTTGCAAGCTTTTCAGTGGGAATGCCTTACGGCTATTTGATATGCGCACTCTATCTGGAAAAAAAAAGAAACTAGGGAGGTTGGCTGCTCCCAGGAAAATGCATAACCACTGTGGTCTTTTACGATAACAAATGTGTCTGCTATAGCCAGGCTAGCTGGTATCCACAGTCGTGTACAATTACGTTCCACCTGCTAGCGACTGAAAGGAGTGCATACCGGAATGCCTGGAAAAAAAGATAAACCGTTGCTAGCAGGTTACGGCAAATAACCTCCCCCACCACCTCCCCTTTCGTTTCCACTCCAAAAAAAAAAAAAAAAAAAACGACATTCAAGAGGGGTAACATTAAACTAGCTATTCATTTAGCTACGCCCAAACATGTATGCTTAAAATATCCGTTTAAACTTCTAATTACAAATCTCGTGAACTATGAAAATATGAGCAAATATGACGCACGTCGAACAAAAGTCATTGTCTGAAGAGGACTGATCACTTAGCTAGCGATGCAACCTTGTTGTTCGTTTACATTTAGTAGCTAAAGCAGTGATCACTTCCGTAATTATTTTCAACTCGACTTCAGTTGGGTAGCTAATACAAAAAAATATATCGCGTTGACTAAAATAGATCGCCAGCTAGCCTACCACACAAACCTACTACCCGACCACATATATTTACATAATTAGCAAGGTAGCGCTAGCAAGCTAATTAGCCTATCTGCCTTCTCCAGTTCGGAGCTGGAACACAAAAGTAAAAATGTGAAAGGAAGTGCATTGTGTTTATGCAGATAGCACATGTAATGCCTGCTGCGCGTTACGGACACATTCCGTCCTTTGTTCAAAGCAAATGAGCCCATTCTCGCTTTCCACCGTGATTTTAACACCATTCTTCGTGTTTATTCGACAGATATTTACCCCTAGTCGAAGGCGATGTTTCACTTTTTCTCTCACTACGGACCCACTCCCCAGAGTTTTGAAATAAATGCGAATAAACTGAAAACAACCCCCTCCTCCCCTGCCCTCCCCTCCAACTCTCCTAGATCACTCACCGACTTGCAGTACGTTGTCAACGCACCCACTCTCGACCAAAGCGACACCCCGTCTGAAAGGCAGCCGACTCTCGTCGCCGTTCTCACCGGCAGCTCCACTCTCCTCTCCGCCGGTATTGAAAGAGGAATACATGCATATCTCCCGTTCACTCCGAGGGAAAGACCAGTACACAATCCTTCTCTGGACGGGTTCCGGAATCCTTTCAAAGCGCTCCTCCACCCTCTGAAACGGCCACTTCTCCGCCACCTTCCTCGCCGCGATGTCCAGGAGCGACTCCGGGCTCTGGGTTTTGCACGAACCCGTTTGGCCGGAACCAGAACAGGCAGCTCCTCCGGCCCGCTGGCCCTGTCGGCACGTAGGATTGTAGCCGGGTCGGCAGCATAGCCGTTTGGCCGGGGGCTGCTGAACGCGCTCCGCCATGATCGCACTGCTTTCGCCCCAGTGCGAGTCACCGTACCCTATTAATGGGACAAGGAAGAGAGAAATATACAATTTAGTCGATTGTTTGCCGTATATGGACAGACCGGCCTTGTGTGGCAAAGTGGGCGGTCACTGTGGGGGCTGTCAGATCCTTTGTGCGACCAAATTAAGAAAAAAAGGGTGGAGTCGGCACCAGCTGCCAATCCATGTGTGACGCCATATAAGGAATGGAAGGCGGAATTCCCAACTGTCGGCAAATCCTCTCTGAAGTCCTAAAACAACTGAAAAGGAGGAGTTCGGTGATTCGGAAAACTTTTAAGTTCTTCTCGCTTGAGTGTATGGGCGGAGCTGTGACCCGTGGGCGGCCTCATTTTTTCCCACAGGGTGGAAAGGGGCGGCTTTGGCCATCCCGAGCGGCAACCGCGAGCCTTTTACAAAACATCACGAGTCTGGCAGTGAGGGACGTAGGGGGCAGGGTCCGCAGGGTTTTCCGTGTCCCTGACAAATGAATTATTACTGTCATCGTCAGCTGGCCCGTCTGCAGTTGGGGGAGGGTTAGGGCGTGGAGGGCAGACGTGACGCTCTCTTGCATCGTGATATTTTATTCGGAATGGAATGCGGGGCTGGTCTGGCTCGTGCTCGGGCATTATACTGTAGTGCACTGTAAGATGACGTCAGGATTGTTTCAAAACAAAGAGCGAGCGGCACAGGGAAACGAAACTTCCCGGAATCGCATAGCGGAAAGAGGCTTTTCCGGTTCAGCAGTATCTTTTGACATGAAGACATTTTACTGCAGGGGCAAGGACTAGCTCTTAAAGATTTAGCTACAATTAAATGTATTTTTTTTAAAACATTTTTTATTATATCTAGTATAGCTAGTCCATACAATCTTTTAAATTATAGATATGGTTTACAGATATGAAAGCACCAGCATATTGGTTAACAACTGCAGTGGCTAAGTTGGAGTTTAGCCTACATATCCTTTGTAAGAGGTCTGCAAATGCAAGGCTTGCAGGAAGCGAGGCATGATAATTCTAAACTGTCATCGTCAGTGGCCGATTTCTTTTTAATTCCCCCCCCAAAATGTATTAATGATCAATATGCATTCAACATACATACAATTTTCTCATTACAACAAAGAAGAGAAAGTGCCAGGGTAGTAATTACTTGCAAATTACTTTAGAAAATGTTATGTTTTAATGACTAACCTATTATTCTTCAATGTACTAAAATAAGTGCTGCAACTCATTTAAAAAAATGAAAAAAGTTTGGTTTGGAGTCATATGGAATTTCCCAAGTAGGCCTAATAGCCTATAGAATAACTGAATCACTTTCTACCACACTATTAAGAAGATACATTTTCTTGTTTTCCTCAAAATGAAATTAAGCAAATCCACCCAAAATATTTGACTATATATACAGTGAAAAAATAAATGAAAAATAGTCTCTTTTTCCAGTCCACAGAAAACACACAAACAATATATAATCAAATTAAATGTCTCCAACAAATGTTTCACAGGATATATTCTGTGTAGCACTTTATTTGAAACTTCCTTTACCCTATTAATACAGTACTTATTTGAGACTGTCATTGCTTTAGTCCAATATAAATCTAAAACCGAGGACCAGAAAAATCTAGCTGATGGGTGAGTTACAAGACTGATATTTTTTCGATTTTGCTTATTACCACATTTTTATTGTAAAACATTTGTGTTATCTACAAAAATACTTTTCTCTAACTCCCTTACATTAAAGTTGTCTTTGAAGGAATTATTTAACATTTGCAAAGACCCTCTTGGCATAGCATCAGACAAAATAGTAGTATTTGGGTGCATTATAAAAAAGAAAATTCCAAAATTTATTTGTATGAAAATAGGTACCCATTTGTGTTCAGCAATTGTCCAACTACAATTACTGTATATATAATATATTGTTTTTGTACCATTCATTAAAAAAACAAAACAGAATATGTTTGTTATTGTGATGGGGCGAGGTAAGGTTCAGAGAACCAAACGCGACAGATAGGGAATCTACAAGTGTACCTAGAGAGATACGCCACAAAGCGGCTAAACTGCAAAGGGAAAAGGAGAACTAAGGAATGCGAGAAAAAACTTCCCGACCTAAGTCAAAACAAATCTACCTCAAAAGGAGGTGAACTCGATGAAGCGAGTATAACAAACAAAAAGTACCTCACACTCTAAGACAAAGAGCGTAGAATAGAGGTAGAGAAAAAATGAAAGAATAACCCAGAGTTACACAGGTGTAAACTTAAACAGAAAGACAGTCTGTTACCTAAGCTCTGTAGCCAAAGAGCTAAAAACTAAAAAGGTAACAGAACGAGAGAATGAAGGACAAAGAAAAGAGATAGGAGCTTTAAAGAAAATAACCAATCCTATCTTAACTTCTTTCTAACCGGACTTGCTGCGTTTCTTATTTGTACAACCAGAAAGGCAGTGACAGTGTTCCTATACCTTACTGACTTTGATGTCAATTAGCAACGACAATATCGAAGTGCAGGAAAGCGGAAATCCTACGCTATTTATAGCCAACAGGAAACCGAACACAGGTATGGAAAATAATGACTGGTTGAGATCCAAACACCGGAACGGAAGCGGAAAAAATCAGATGGAGCGTCAGACGACGCCAAATCGAAGACAAACCGCAGAAACAACGATTTTCAAATGATTCCATTATATTAAATATCTGTGAGGGAAAAATTTATGTTTTGTATGCAATACGCAATACACAATATAATTATATTGCAGGGAAAAGTATTTATTTTTGGGTTGACATCAGTGAAGGATCTAAGAATTGAGATATTCAAGAACTCTGTCAAGAATCACAGTAGAATTGAGTGTCTTATGGCACATGAAATGGGAGCTTTAGCTTATGCCAAAAGATGGGATAAAATTAAGGAGGCTGAAGGATGGAATGGGTAATATATTTAAACAAAGAAATAAAGTAAATTAATAATTAAATACATTGTATAATAAGGTAGAAGATGGAACAAGACGTTGTCTTCTCTCTGGAGGGGGTGGGGTAAAGGGGTAAAGGAGAAAAGAAAGGGAAAAAAGGAGAAAGAGAATTGGTTTAGGACTGGAGGAGTAGGGAGGGACATTCACTCGCTAGGGGTGAGAAATATAGACTATTGATAATTATTGTATTTATTTCAATTTTTGTTTCTGTATTTTTATGTATTATTTTTTCTGTTATTATAATTATTATATGTATATATATATATGTATATATTTATTAATTTTATTTTATTTTGTTATTATTTTTTATTTTATTTTTGGTTTCTTCACGTTTCTCTACTTTTTGTAATTCAGTAATATTGTTGATCTTGTGAAAGAGAGAAACAAAAAAGATAAGATAATAATAAGGATAAATAAATAAAGATGACCTCCAAAGATGGGGGGGTGGTGGCGGGTTAAAAAAAGAAATGTATGTTTGTACATCAAAGTCTAAGCTAGGAGTGCCTGCCAATTTAACAGATATTCTGTCCACATCATAACTGCATTTTAGTAGAAATCCGATGCCACCTACTGAGTCAAAAATACATTTATGGAAAATATTCCATAAGCTATCTTGATTCTTTAAATACTTTTCTCAACCATTGCACAAAATATATATTTTTAAGTAGTGGGGTTTGTCCCATCAAATTAACTTAAAAAGTAACTTGTCAGGTTACCATCTCTGGAGACATATCAAGTGAAAGTGATGCATGAACAGATTTTGATATCCCTTCTGCCTTTGACAGTGTATACTCTGTATTTCTATATGTTTGTTTAATAAATTATATTATTATACCCTCATTTCTGTCTTTGGAGGAATATATTGTCTAGTAACTGACATATTTAAAGTTCCCTACCCATAAGTGAAATACCTAGGAAACCTCCCTGTTTAATATGAATAGCCATAATTTGAGTCACCAATAAAAAATAAAAAAGGGGAAATCGGACACCCTTGCTTTATTCCTCTGCCAAGGTCAAATCTTTGTGAAGTCCCGTGCGCTAACTTTATGGAACTTGTACATCCATTCTGTAATGTTTGGACTGCTTTCAAGAAGTATTCCCCAAAGCAAAAGACCTGTATAGCTTTAAATATAAACTCATTCTCTACAGTATCACAAGCTTTATAAAAGTCAATAAAATAAAACTGTCATCCAACATAAAGTCACTATAATCAATCAAATCCAAAATTTATCTGATATTATTGCTACTATGGCTACCATGCATAAATCCAGACTGCTCTTCATCAATGATACTGTGTAGCCCCAGTTTAATTCTTTTAGTAAATAATCTTGCATCATTGTTTAAAAGATGAATTGGTCTCCAGTTGTCTAGTGATGACAACGCTAGTAATTCTTTAGAATTTAAATGTGACTTTTTCTTTGATAAATCCATTGCTCCCTTAATTACCGTATATTAATTTTCCTTCTTAGCCAGAGCAATTTCTTTTCCCATTAAAATAGCTGCATTCCTGATCTTAAATTTCACCAATTTTCATTATGTAATAGCATCTTATTCAGCTTCCAATAACCACTGTTTGTCCGCTTATTTGCAGAACTATTTTTGTTTACTTTGATCAATATTCCTTCATAGTCCACCAAAACAGATGGCTTGATTAAGACAGCGTCAGCATTATCCTCCAAGTCTCCAGAAATTAGCCAAAAGTTAATATGAGATTGTTTGTTTGATAAAACTTTGTTACTCCATGTATATACCTTACTATCAGGCCAGGGTGTTGTTTCTCCATATATCCAAGAAACCTGACCGTAAACATATATTCCTTAACCCTTGTGTGGTGTTTGTGTTTTTGTTACTCACCCAGTGTTCGCGGGTCTGGTGGACCCACAATATTATTTGGTCTTTAAAACAATAAAGCCATAACAATTTATATAAAAATACTTCACAGATATTGACTTTATCTCAATTACAAGCAATATAGACAGCATATGTGGTTAATATTGACCATTTACCTCTGCTAGATCACATTTATCAATAAAAGGGATATTTGTTTTTTGTGATAAAATGTGATTTTTGTGTTCTTTTACATGTTTATCATAGAAAATGAGCCAAGGCCAATGAGTCTCAGGTTGAAAAAATTATGAATTGTATCATTTTTCTTTTAGTAAACATTGAATACGGGTCCCACAGACCCGAACACCACACAAGGGTTAATTCACAGTCTGTAACAAAATCATTCAGAGGTCATCTATCTAATGTTTAATATAATTCCGTATTAAAATTCTTGCCACAAATTATTTTATAAAAAGGAAATCTAGAGGTCAGAAAATTTATTTTGCTTTCTATGTTTTGGAAAAATGTATTGTTGAATAATATGTCTTCTGATGCACTTGGACACATCTTCAGTGATGTAACCTGGGGTCATTGGGTGTTTTGGGTCTTTCAACTTTCAATCAGACACCCTCATCCAGGTGTCCAAGTACCATTTGTAGTCCATGGCGCTCCACTTCATCCACAACCATCTTGAGGCCCTCCCTGCAGTCTCTGTGATGGATTTGATGGCTTTCTGCTTGTGCATGCCAGTGATGCCCAGGAGACTATAGGCTCTACAGAGGGACTGGCCTGTGAGCTGTCTGCAGCCCTCTTGAATGGGCAGCTCCAGCACTTGCCTTGATGTTTCTGACAGCAGCACCATGTCTGGCCTGAGTGAGGTTGATGGAGTCTGGGAACTTGAGCTGCTTGCCCAGGTCTACCTTCAGCTGCCACTGCCCCAACCAGCATACTGTGCTCTGCTGTGCCACAGTCATCACTCTGCCTGCTTCACTGCATTCTGCGACCTCCACTTCCCTCCGGTCTGAACTTCAATGCCAGCCTCGGAGACTTTAGGGTCACTGGACTCCCTGTACTGTAGCACCTCTTACACTGGACACCATCAACTTCTCACTCAGGCTCTTAAGGGGGAGCTTCAGCTTGTTTTTCCTTCCATACAGAGCGATGCTGCCCAACTCCCTAGCTGGCCGCCTGTATGACTTTGTGTTCCTCAGGGTGCAGCTAAAGGATCTTGCTCCCTTGCTGCTTCACTGTAAGTGCTATGGAGATGGTGGTTGATCTCATCTTTGGAACAATCCAGGCTGCCACTCCGCTTCTGTCCCAGCAGCCTCTTAGTGAACCAAAACCGGTTTGCAATGAGAGTACTTCCTGGCTCTTTCCCCCTCTGGCTCCTGTGCCATTCTGCTCTCTACAATGCGATGAGCTTTTTCCTAAGGATACCACAGAGCTCAGCCAAAGCAACCCTCTCTTTCTCTCTTGCTTCCCTGAATTGACACTTTAGGAATCTCAGCTCCTGCCTCAGTTGGCTTATCTTAGCCGCCCTATGGTTTATCATGGAGGGTTCAACTCCCTTTCTGGAGGCCATGATTTTATTGGTGCTGAACCTCTCAACGACCAGATTGACAATGATTGCTGTCATTCTCTTGAGCCTCTTATCTGCATCCCCTTTTGCTATAGCCTATCCACATTCTCAAACTGAAGCCAACTGGGTCGATCGTCCTAAGACCGTGCGGCTGGGGTGCTCGTCCTCCCCCCTCTCGGGGGATATAGTTCTGTAGGACTTTGTAACCGCTTGTGGGTTCTCCCTCTCAGATGATGCAGGTCGGGTTCCTAGCCCTTCCTGCCTGTTACTGTCTTTCCATGCTGTCCGCTGTCTCCAGCTGTCACCACTCTCTTCATGGTAGTCACCCAGCCCGTTCCTAGATGTTACTGGCCTGGCCAGAAAGGATGGTTGAATAATACATCTTCTGATTTTTGAATAATTATTTGTGGTCCACAAGCCGCAATTATATAAATATTCACAAGAATAAATAGACCATGGTCAATTTCCACAAGTAAGTTTGTCAATCTGTCTCTTGACTTAATTTGGCCCTTAAAACTACCTTTTAGTATGGCAACCCCTGCTGAACGAGACAAATCAAAAGAAAACCAAATTGTTCTCCCACTGACTGATTCTTGAATAAAATAGTAATTGGCACATTGTCCTGTACAATACAAAATAATGATTCTCTCTTTAAGAAATCCTTAACTCCCCTGGCATTGGTAGAAAAACCTGAAACTGACATTCACTTATCAATTAACAATTAAATTAAACATTCTAGTCAGTTGCAACTGTTCTCTTTGACTCTGCATATTAAAGACTGATTAGACAACCAGACAGTTATTTTCATCCACCACAGCTCTGTTCTTACCCTTCCTCCTTACCACCAGAGGCCACAGAGGATTACAAGCTGTTTTGTCAAGCATTGCCTCAAAGTGGAGATGGTGTGATCCATCCATATCTACTGCATATCTGGCAGCAGAGTGATGGTTTGAGGCTTGTTTGATACTTCAGACCCTTGATAAATTACAGCCATTTAGCCAACCATGGGTTCCATACTATTCCCGTGTAATTTACAGCTTAATCTAGTCCCACCCGCCAATTCCCATAGAGATCCATTCAAATTCAGAGAGGTTATAGTATCGCTTGTAAGATTACCTGAAAATAAGATATCTTTTTTAAGAGTCTTTTTATATCCTTTTATACCCAGTCATGATAGCATCACCTGTTTACCTGTGGAATGTTCCAAACAGGTGTTTTTGAACTTCCCAGTCTTTTTTTGCCCCTGTCCCAACTTTTTTGGAACGTGTTGTAGGCATCAAATTCGGAATTAGTGTATATTTACCAAAATACAATGAAGTTGATAAGGTAAAACATTAAATATCTTTTCTTTGTATGTACTGTTTTCAATTAAATATATCCATCCATCCATCCATCCATCCATCCATTATCTAACCCGCTTATTCCTGGTCAGGGTCGCGGGGGGTGCTGGAGCCTATCCCAGCATACATTGGGCGAGAGGCAGGAATACACCCTGGACAGGCCGCCAATCCCAATTAAATATATGTAAAACAGAATTTACAAATCACTGCTTTCTGCTTTTATGTGCATTTTACATACTGCCCCAACTTTTTTGGAATTGGGGTTTGTACATTAAATGTTCGGATGTATGTGTGTGTGTATGTGTGTAATGTATAGATAGCCACATGGAACCTGTTTTAATTTTAATTTCCTTCTCATTATATAAAGTAAATACTCTGTTTTGTTATCTTTTTCTGTGTGGATTGTATGTGTGCATAGTATTTTTAAATGTGGAGTTATTTTTAAAAAGCCAGTGAACAGAAAATGTAGTCACAATCATCAGATGAATGATATTTCATCTCGACATTGTTGGTTCGAATCCGACCTGTTTTCGCATTACTCGCTCCCATTCCTCTTGTCTCTACACTGTGCTGTCCACATATTAAATAGCTGCAATATGCTAGGGTATGGACCAATCAGTATTGGATTGTTAAACGGTGTGACCATGATGCATGCGATTGGTGCAGGCAGCGTGCTTGTGAGCAATCCAACAGTTTGGTGTTGATGATAGAGACGGGAAGAAATACCAACTCATCACATATAGAACTGTACAGCTATGCTGAGTGGTATGTTTCTTAATTTAATAAATCACAACTTTATCAAAGCCAGATACCTTGTGCTTTCCAAAAAGAGTGGCCACAACAAAAACTTGTGTGGATTTCAACTACATTTCAGGCAACTGAAATCAGACCACAGGAAAAAGCAGGGCGTTAAAGATCACTCATGTGGGATGGTTTCTGTTCTTGTTGCAGTTTTACTGCCCCAAAATATTGGTTTGCTTCAGTGCAATGCAAAACATCTGTTTCGCACTGTGTCACACAAACAGTTGCACGCCTTTGCGTGAAATGGGCACTTCTAAAAAAAATCAGTGTCAGGAGACTGTTAGAGAAAATACCGCCGCATGTTATTGCTTTTGTTTTCCAGAACATTCACAGCTGGGATTCTTTTCTGAGTTCCTTTATTTTGGCAGCATTGCAGTTTATACAATGACCGTGCTGTCCAAATGAGTGCGAAAACACATGAATGATGTGTGCTTGAAATTTCCTCCCTTGATCATCTGGTGCTAAGATTACATTACATTCATTCAGCAGGCGCTCTTATCCAGAGAAACTCTTGTACTTGTAAGAGTAGGGACCATAAGTGCATCCACCTCATGTGAGCAATAGTACCAGACCATTATATTATATATTTGTCTCTCATATCCAAGATGACTTCCACTGGTTCCATTTTAGATTTTTCCCCATATAAAGAGGACATTTACTAAAAAACTTAACTGAATGTATGTACTTTGCTCAAGGGGTAAGAAGGTTTAAATATGAACCAGTCCAGCAGCCATACAACCAGATACTGAACAACCACACCACACCAATGCCACTTTCTCATACAATAAAACACAAGGAAAATATTCCAAGTTATCCTGGGAAATAGCTTTTACTCTGCCTGTAAAGGAACTGCATCATTGTCAGAATCAAACCGAACTGGTCATTTGGGATTTGGTTCCCTAGGGTAAGTCAGCTAAGCACAAAGTATATTTGCCTAATTCCCAGAGTAGTCCACTCATGAATCCACCAGTACACCTTGAAGCAGAAGGGGAGGTTTCAGTGGTTTGTTTGGTGTCTTGACTTCATTATCTTGGTATTAAGATCTTTACCAAAAAGAAACAGACGCCCTTACCCAGTTACTTTGCATCAAATTATACGACTCGGATGGGATTTATGGTTCAAAATAATCAATTTGCTCAATTCCCAGTTCCAGCACACATGTCGCCACATGTTTTTTAAAATTTGTTCAGCTGTTTCTCGTGTAGCAAACTACTATTCGATGTACGAAATTTTTGGCCTTAGCAGCCTTTTCTGGGTCACAGAAAAATCACACTGGTGGCGAGCCGCCATTAAACCCCACCGAAGAAGAAGATCTCAGCCGTGACCGAATATGATCCCTTTACCCCTTTGAGGGCACATATTCGAGTCAACTTCATCAAAAAGATTTTGAGTGGGCGACTTTTTCTCACAGATTGGGGGCACTTAAAATCCAAGGATGAAACCCTTATTCACGGGGTTTTGTTGAGGGGTTTCAGGAGCACACTCATCCGCAGAACTGTGCACTCATTCGACAATTTCAGTAAGTAACCTGTATAAACATACAAAACATAGAGTGCCTATATGGTACAAGAGTGGGATATATTACAAACTACTCTCTTTTTACTTTGTAACCATCGTCATATGTAAACTGATTGATATTCTCAATAAAAATATTATATATATATATATATATATATACAGATCCTTTCCAAAAAATTAGAATATCATGGAAAAGTTGTTTTTTTTCCATAATTCCATTCAAAAAGTGAAACTTTCATAGATTATAGATTCATTACACACAAAGTGAAATATTTCTAGCCTTTATTTGTTTCATTTTTCATAATTTTGGCTTACAGCTCCAGAAAACCCCCAAAACAGTATTTCAAGAAATTAGAATAGTGTGTCGAAAATCAGCATTTACTTCAGTTATTTCAGAGAATGAGTGGAGTGGCTTGACTGGAGGAATCCGACAGTTGTAGCCCATGTCCCGGATACGTCTGTACGTGGTGGTTTTTGAAGCACTGACTCCAGCCTCAGTCCACTCCCTCTGCATCTCCGCCAAATTTTGGAATCGTCTTTGCTTGACAATCCGCTGAAGCCTACGGTCATCTCTTTTGCTTGTGCACCTTCTCCTGCCACATTTTTCCCTTCCACTAAACTTTCTATTGATATGCTTGGACACTGCACTCTGTGAACAGCCAGCCTCCTTAGTGATGACCTTTTGTGGCTTACCCATCTTCTGGAGGGTGTCAATGATGGTCTTCTGGCCAATTGTCAAGTCTGCAGTCTTCCCCATACTGAACCAAACTGAGATAAACTTTGCAGGTGTTTTGAGTAAATTAGATGATAGTGTGACACTCAGTCTAAAACATTCATTCTCTGAAATAACTGAAGTAAATGCTGATTTTCGACACACTATTCTAATTTCTTGAAATACTGTTTTGGGGGTTTTCTGGAGCTGTAAGCCAAAATTATGAAAAATGAAACAAATAAAGGCTAGAAATATTTCACTTTGTGTGTAATGAATCTATAATCTATGAAAGTTTCACTTTTTGAATGGAATTATGGAAAAAAAAAAACTTTTCCATGATATTCTAATTTTTTGGAAAGGATCTGTATATATATATATATATATATATATTACGAACTATTTCCTCGCTAGTTTGGAAAGAGTTTTGCAGGATTGATTTTGAACACTGCTTGCAAAGTGAGGGGACAGGGCACATAGTAGACAGGGGTCTGAGTGGACAGGGGACAGAGGGCAGGGAACAGGGATGGTATTCAGTCACGGCTCCACATAACTGTGCACTCATCCCACAATTTCAGGAAGTACCCCGGAAGTAAAAAATACAACTTGTAGTACAAGACAATGGCCGTGACCGAATGTGATCCCTGTTCCCTGCCCTCTGTCCACTCAGACCCCTGTCCACTATGTGCCCTGTCCCCTCACTTTACAAGCAGTGTGCTGAAGAAATCCTGCAAAACTCTTTCCAAACTTGTGAGGAAGTACTAATATTTTTCTCTTTTTTTTAATAATAATGTTTTATTTAGAATATCAATCAGCTTACATATGACAATGGTTACAAAGTGTAGATTATGAATGAAGATAGAATTAACAAAAATAAAAAGAGAGTAGTTCGGACAGGGGACAGGGGGAAGGGAACAGGGATCGTATTCGGACACGGCCATAGCCTTTGGTGGGTACATGTTATTAGATCCAACCATAGACTGTATCCTGTATCCAACGGATGTTCTAAAGAACTGCAGTATGCGCGTTCAGCTTGTACCCAGTAAAACTACAATTCCCAATATGCACGTTCGGTAGCATGACGTTCCTTCAAACCACTTCCTGAGTTTGTAGAAGCGGTTTCAGACGGAGAAGTGCCATCCCGTTTTCTTCTGACTGTGGGGTGACTATCACAGATTTAAAAAAAAAAAAAAGATTTAAGATTTACATAATGTAGCCACACAAGTTTGTTTTTTACTAAAGTTTAATCCATCTGATAAAAATGAGCTTGATAGTCTGAATGTTAGTCCTTTTGTTTGATTGCTAACGTTAGCGGGCAGTTATGGCTTGCGGCCGACTCTTACGAGGTTTAACATTAGCTCGCAGCAGCTAGCGCGAAGTTAGTCGCAATAGATTTTAATATCTAGCTAGCGTGTAGTAAAGCCGTTAACTTATACGGGAACTAACCTGTGAGCCAGATGTAACGTTACACCCTGCCGTAAGATTATGAAATCCGATTCATGACAAACTTGTTCTCTAATTTGCCAACTAGCTAGGTAATTAGTTGGAAAAAACGGGACTAGATGCAGAAAACATTAGTTAACCAAGGTTATATTGGATTTCTTTTTTGACTAATGTTATGTAGCTAACGTAGAAACGAAGGTCTCTGACATGACAACGCTGGGTGGGGATTCTGCCCTTTCCTCTGTAACTTGCAAGCTGGGGCCACCTGGGGACATCCCCCCCATATACACACACACTATTAGAGATGGGTTAAAGATATTGGTCCAGCCACAATATGCAGACAATTGGCTGTTTCAATTTGAAATATTTAATATAATTCATTAAATAAGTAAATTCGAAAATATATTGCGGTGAGTCTGAAAATTATGGGTCAGATATTTACACTTTACGCCTTGATTACTCAGCCATATTTGTCCTGGAGTTAGAATCACCTGACTGACGAGCACATGAGGAGGTTCTCTGTGCATGTTAAAATGGCAGGCATGTTTGCTTTCATAGTATCGTCCTCTGCAGTGTCGTCAGATTTCAGGCCTACGTTTTTAGAGTGGTAGCGCAGAAATCTGCACGGGGACAGGACAGGACTGGTTGTTCCGTCGAATGCGTATTCGTGCACAAGAGAAAATGGTGTTTGGGAAGTAGTAGTTTAAAAGACAACCATAATGGATTGCATTTTGTCAACAGGGAGAAAATTGTGTTTTGGTGCCAAATTGGCCCGTGAGTCCTTCCCTGCTGTCAACCTAGTAATGGAACGTGACAGTAGCGAGACATTCTGTGTGACCGTGTAATTTCTGGTTGCCCACAGAACCAAGGAGACCTTGAGCTCCACATGGTCCAGATGCTGTTTGTGGTGTGGTGGTCAGAGCTCTGGACCCTGGGTTCTGCTTTTGGGAGGGGTTCCTGCTGTAACCCCTGAGCTCAGCACTTTCTCTCCACCGAGTAACCAAGATGGAGGGGAGGCTGTTTCTGGTTGACCTCATAAGCATTTTTTGGCAAAATTCTATGGCCAAGTTGGTGAGATCAAAACTGCAAACAGGCTCTTTGTAATATCCTACTTCTCTAGCAGGGTGTTTTATTTTGGGGGTACATGTGAGGGTACCGCAGTGGAAATGGGGTAATGGCATGATTACAGGCTGAATAGCTTGTTCTCTCCATTGCACAATTATTACCATCTTCTGGAAAATTCTCTGTGTTTATTATATCTAGTCCTGAATGACTGGTTTCAGTTTGATTCTGACATGGAAGCAGGAGATTGGAGAAGCATAATGTAACCAGTTTAGTAAGTGTGGTTTTTCTCTCAGGTGGTGTTCAGGTCAATAATTGTGGTCTCTTTCCGTTTTGTGTTGAGATCGTTCATTGTTTCTGTCCATTTGTGGGCTGCCAATTGCATAGTTCAGGTCATTTGTGTGGTCGTTCAGCTGGTTATGTTCACGTTATTGAATGCAGTCTCTTGTTGTGTTCAGGTTGTTGATTGCAGTATCTCTGGTTGTGTTCAGATTTTTGATTGCGGCCTCTGTGGTTGTGTTCAGGATGTGGGTTGCGGTCTCTCTGGTTGAGTTCAGGATGTTGGTTGCGGTCTCTGGTTGAGTTCAGGTTGTTGATTACTGTGTCTGTTTGTGTGCAGGTGGCTAACTGGAGGATGATTGACCTGAAGGCGTGGGCAGAGTATGTGGTGGAGTGGGCGGCCAAGGACCCGTATGGCTTTCTGACCACAGTCATCCTGGCGCTAACGCCGCTCTTCATTGCCAGTGCCCTGCTGTCATGGAAACTGGCGAAGATGATCGAGGCGCGGGACCGCGAGCAGAAGAGGAAACAGAAGCGACAGGAGAACATCGCCCGAGCCAAGAGGCTGAAGAAGGACTGAGGCCCCTCCCATGGGTGTGGTCACTGCCACACCCAGTCATACCTGGCCCCGCCCCCTTTACTCCACCCAATGAGAGAAGAGGCCGCCACAGTCAGATGGGCGTGTCACCCAGCAGACTTTCCTGCTAAAGGCCATGACCCCCCATCTGCATAGCCTCCACACAGGCCTGCAGCGCACGTGTTGCTGTTTTCCGCATTCCGTTCTGCTGCAGTTCCACAAACTCAGTTACCGTTCACTAGCCTGCGTCCACTATAATCCGCTAACTAAAGACCCTTCCCAGAGTACATGCTCATTCTTAATCTTTTTTTAAAATCAAGTATTTCCCTAGTAGCTTTTCGGTAAGATAGTGATGTGGATCTAACTGTGCCTTTCAGCAGACAAAAGCTGGTGCATTCTTATCGTTTTTTTTTTTTTAACATTTTATTTTCATTGATCAAAATTGAAATCTGCAAAAAGAGGATGTGTTTTGGCTGTAGCAATGCCATTGGGGATGAAAGAAAATGTAAAATATTAAATTAAAACAAAAAGAAACTGCAGAAAATCCACCCCACTACTTTCATGATTCCACCTTCAGACATGTATATTTTATTACTGGAAGAACATTGATTTTTATGATTTTCTTTGGAGCATGATGAAACATGGGCACATAAATGATCTGGATCCAGTAGTGTAGGTTTTCTATATGAAATGAGCCTCAAGAATTTTAACACATAGGAGTGCAGGAGAAGATGTGTCCTGCCAGATCTTGCGCCATTTTGTGAGGTATGGAGATTCATGTCCTGCAAAATTCTGCACCACTTTGCAGTGGACTGCTCGAGACCACTTTGACCTGGAATCCTGTTTTGTTTTTTTCCCCCCCTCCTTTCTCTCTTGATTTTGTATTAAACGAGAAATAAAGACCAATTGAACAGACTTTGAGAACAGTGTCGTGTCTATTTGTCAGCTGTTTGTGTCTCAGTGTTGAAAACGATCTAAAGCCTGTGACTCAGAGTGAAATAGTTTTTCAGCTGGGTTAAATTAACGCTTGGACTAAAAAGGATAAATCCTTCTCTCCAACCCCTCCCATACATCAGCCCTGAAATAACTCCAGGGGTGTTAATTAGTGATGGGAGAGACGTTTCAAGAGGCATAGTGGAAGAAGCTACACTGAGCTGTCAGTCACTTGTTTGAAACAAGTTCTCTCCACAGCATAACAAAATGATTGGTTCAAATTAGTGAGTCAATGATGACTTATGACAGAGGTCCACCCATTTTAAATTTCATGAAGCCTCATTCTCTCATTGAGATGGTGTTCTTGTGTGAACAAGATAACTCTTAAAATTTTTTATATTTAGTTCAGATATACTCGGGGTGTTAATTTAACAGGCCAAGCTGAGAAACCCTGTTCATTCGGAGTTGCTTGCGACCTGCTTTCCTTTTGGAAAAACAGTTTTAAATGAACGAGGTGGAAAGGTGGTGTTCATTAGCTTTGTAAACTCCCTGACCTCCATGGCAATGGCAGGGTTTATTTGTCTGTGGGGAAAGGGAAATGCACACACTGCACCTCAAAAGAAAGATCACAGCAATAAGAATAAAGACAGACTGTTACACGACTTGTGTAGTAAAAAGCAAAAATAACAGAAGGTAGCCAGATGCTGCTTCCCATAAGCCTGGCGCTCAAGACTGTTAGCCATGCTGCACGTGAGCATCTGGAAAGGTCCTTTGAACTCATCAGCTTGTTTCCTCAATCACATGAGGCGTTTTGTGTTTGGATTGAAAACTCCTTTTTTAAAGTCTTAAAAATATTTACTGTTTGTCAGAGGTCTCATATTTCATATATTTATTGATTAAATAGAGGGCATTCAGGCCTGTCCACATTCTTGCACACAGCGACGTCTCTTTCCAAATATAATGGCACAGTTATTCACAAATATCCACAGACCTTGTGCAGTTTTTTGCCAACTGTGTATATCCGCACAAAGTCTCAACAAAAGCACGCCAGTATTCTAGACATAAGCCTCAAAATACAGTTGAGACAAATTTTTGGGTGAAATGCCCCTGCAAGTTGTTTTTTTCTAATCTACATTTTTGGTGCTCTGAGTGCCACAAACTTTGGACCCATTGAGGTCCATTCTATCAGGGTGATATCACGGTGAGCTGCAGCGGATATAAAACTAGTGAAATCTGAGCTAAACTATCTGGATAGATAGATAGCACTCCAGGTACATAGAAACATATCTTAATTAGAATTTTGTGTGAACTGCCCCTTTAAAGCTAAAGTATATGAGGGGAGCTCAGGGCATGTACGGAGGTGCACCCGCCACGGTTCCATGACCTGAGATCAATTGACAAAGGTCAATTCAGAATTTAAACAAAAGGGCTGACCATTCCTACCACTGCAATCACTCATCTGATTCACCCTCTCGAAAAAACGCTGCGAAACAAAGTATTTAAAATTTTGCACGTGCACAGGATGGGGTGGGTGGGGTCTATTTTTTTGGGGTGTCCCCTCCCGGGGGGGCCCAGGACCCCGGTTGGAAAGTGTTGGCCGTGCTGACAGGCTCCTTCCCCACCTGCGTGGGACTATAGTGAGTGGCGGAGGCGTGGCCTTTGATGAGGGTTTGGGCGGGGCGTGCCACCAGCCCCTCTTCGTACTCCTGGTTCTGCAGGGCCTGGTCTCTCTGCTCTGCCTCCTGTGCCAGCAGTTTGATCTGTTCCCTGTATCTCTCATTCTGCAGCAGCTCCTGAATAGGCAAAACACGCAATTACACACAAACACGCAATTATATACACACAATCACGCAATTATACATGCACACGCAATTACACACAAACAATTATATACACACACAAATGTACACACATGAAATTATACCTTCAAACACAATTTTACACACATATGCAATTACACACAAACATGCAATTATATACACACAATTATACACACGTGAAATTATACCTTCGAACACATAATTATACCCATACACAATTACACACAAACACATGCATTTATATAGACACAATCACACAATTATACATGCACACACAATTACGCACACCCATTTTGGGACTCATGAACCTCAGTCTGCCATCACTACCCTCCATGCACTGCTCCATTTTCACACCCAAAGCTGTCATCCCTCACCTCAACTGTAGGGGGCGTCTTCCTTCTGCCGCGAATCCAAGCTGCAGGAAGACGGAGGGACACAAATGATGTCATAGAAGACAAAGAAACAGAACACAAAGCAAAACTACACTTTCCTTTCCAAACAAACAGCAGCCAGTCCCAGGGCACAGTGCCTGTGAGCGTGGGGTACCTGCATTGGGGCGTTCCAACATTGGGGGATACCTGCATAGTGGGGTAAGTGTATTGTGGGATAACTGAATTTGGAGGTACCTGCATTGTGGGGTAATTGCATTGTGGGATAGCAAAATCTCATTTTCCACCTGGGGAGTCTGTCACTCTCATCCCCCCCTCATTAGCATCTCCTGCTTAGCATGCATGGATTCTGCACTGAACTCCAGTAACCCCGGCCACTCACTCTACCCTGCATTCCAGTCTATAATGAACATGAAAGGGAGCAGGGAATTAAACTATGCATTAATCGCGGGAAAATGGCAGAGTGGGCGCGAGAGAGAGGAGGAAGGATGAAAAGGGGGGAAAAGAGATGAAAGAAGGACAGAGAAATTGAAATGAGGACACGCCTCTTGCCCCGCCCCAGCATTACCATCCCACTCCATGGGGATGGACCCCTCCAGGTACTCAAACTCCTCCTGATTGACAGCCTCTACCGTTCTCCTCGCCCGAATGCTCCGTCCTGGAACACAGAACACACGTCACACACATATACACACACACACACACACACACACACACACACACACACACACACACACACACACACACACACACACACACACACACACACACACACACACACACACACACACACACACACACACACACACACACACAGCAGCACTTGTCTGTAGAGATAACTGAGGGAATTATGCATGAAAGGAGTGTACCTGTTCATATGTAAAGACGCGGTGAGGAGTCCACTGCAGCGAATAAAGGTGCTCTGGACACAGCTCAATGAGCAGTGCCGTGTTATGCATGACATACGCACTCCCTGGTGTGCACATGCACGAAACAAGAATTACGACTGCGCACGATCGTATCGCGTTTCCCATAAACCCACGCTCCCAAACAATGAGGGCGTGATGTGGGACGGGCATTTTCCAGAGGGAGACTGCTTGTTTTTACGGATGTTTCTGGAATGAGAGAAGCACTGAGCTGTGTGCTCAGTGGAGACAGCGTAAGAATATCGGAGCATTCTAAATCCAGGGATGACCTCGTTGTATCTGTGATCACGATTTGTATCACCCAAAAAAAAAAGTTATCGCATGGGTTGTACCGACTGCCACACAAAGAGGAAATTAATTGTTGTTTTTTTTTAAATCTAAGGAAATAAAACACCACTTAAGCGGTTCTCTGGATGTGACATTAAACATTACTGCACTCCTGGCATGCAAACACAACAAACCCCTTTCATTTTCCCCACGGGAGGACAAGTGGCTGACAGAGCAGCGATCTGGACGGTCCCCGTTCCGTTTCACAGCCTCGTCTCAGGCCAAACGAGCCCATAGCCATCTGCTGTGCCATTAAAAAGGAAGTGCTGAACACGTCGTGGGTCTGCACGCTGCACGCTGTGGCATCGGACAAAAATAAAACCGTATTTAAGCCCCTTCCCAAATGCAATTGGCGGATTTTAATACACTACTTCTGTTGAAGGGGGCTTCTGTGTGGGGCACACGTCTGTCAGCCTGGGGCAGAGGGGTAAGCAGAGATCACACAGGGTTGAGCGTGTTCCCCTTTTCAGGCTCTCTTGTTCGTTTTTGTTTTTATTTTAAAAAAAAGGGGAAATTAAACACCCCAGCAAGCGAACAGTACAGACAGAGGGAACTCTTTGATTGGTCCTTCAGCCTATACAGACCTGCTCCACCCATTCAAAAAGAGCACGGAAACAGTTGCCTTAGCAGACCGCACAATTTAAATAATACATTGTTATTACTTACAGATACACTGGACAGAGTGATGACAGATAGACAGACATAGTGATGGAGAGAGAGAGAAAATCCTTTAACACTTGAAGCACTAAGAGGGCCAGCCTTTTCATACCAATTATGGTATGGCGCAGGCAGGGTGGCCAAGGTTGCCTTGGGAACAACGGAATGAACACTTTTCCCTGTATATGTTGATATTATATGCACCACTGGATTGAGGGAGGTGGCAGATGACAGAGACTTGTGTTTGTAATAAGACTCGCCATAAATTAGAATCCATAATGCATGAAGGAGCCTTTCAAAGGGGCTCTCCTATCCTTCAAAGGGAACCCCAAATAGGTATCACACAATATGACCATGAGCATTCACTATATGGGTGGAGATATGTTTAGGGGACAGGACTATGTAGGTAGTTATGAGTTTCAATCCCAAATGAGACACTACTGTTGTAATCAAGAGCTGGGGACTGTTTGCATAATTGCTCTAGATTAAAACCCTCTAGGTTCAAATATGTCAGACAAATAACACCTACGCGCGATAATTGCCATATAATGGCACTCCCATAAATGCTTTTGATACAGTTCACAGCGGGTTCTCGAGCAGAAAGAACATTCAGCTAATTGCATGTGCTGTATTTACCACAGAACCTCTTATATAGTAATGTGTGGTATTATTTACACAACAAACATATCACACGCGACATTTCCGTTGAGTTGAGTGGAAAGGCGCGCGACACACGTCTAAACAAAAGCAAGCACGTGCACGGAAACGTATCATAATATGCGCGTGAGCTGCAGTTGCAGAGCCCCGTTAATTATAGCAGCGTTGGGAAACGTTCTGCAGCAAAACGACACCCTCTCGTGTCCATAGAGAAGTACTGCTGCATAAGAGAGCCTTACTGTTTGTATATCATATAAAATGTGAAATAATAATAATAATAATAATAATAATAATAAATCAGACGTCATATGCCCCCGTACACGCATAGGCTACATATCCTCATATGACAACGTGTTGCCATAGGGGGAGCAATCAGGCAACATACTTTTTTTTATTGAGGCTGTCATAAAATTTCTTCTTACCGTGAAAAACGACGTTTACAATTTCGGACAGATGTTAAGGTAAATCTATCACCACGGCGGCACTTTCGCCACAAGTCAGCAATTATACCAGGGAAATGCCCTCTTTGAAAACAAAAAACGAATGAAAATAAAAAGGTTAGTCTGTTACTGCATACCCGTTTTTGCTAAAGCTGCACCATAGCTATGATAATGCGGAGCTGTCAAACCTATAACAGCGCGGAAACCCTTTAAAAAAACAACAAATAAAAACCGTAGCTAAGCTACGCCGCGCTACAGGCTGCGCCACGGGGAGACACGCCAGGAAGGCATACTTCGGCTCATACTTAAATACATTTTCAAGTATTTTTTATTTTTTAAAATAGTTCGGTTTATACTTACAAAAAATGCTGCTAAAAAAATAAGTAAACTCGTTCTGTATGCCACTTGTGCTCACTGGATATCTAAATGAGCTTACTTGAGTTTGATTAACTAAAATGTGGCTTGTTTAGTCCTTAATTTGTCATAGCCATAGGCTACGTGTAGCCTAGCTACGGTTTTTAGGGTTTCCGTGCTGTTATAGTTTTGACAGCTCCGCGTTATCATAGCTATGATGCAGCTTTAGCAAAAACGGGTATGCAGTAACAGACTAACCTTTTATATTCATTCGTTTTTTGTTTTCAAAGAGGGCATTTCCCGGTACAATTGCTGACTTGTGGCGAAAGTGCCGCCGTGGTGATAGATTTACCTTAACATCTGCCCGAAATTGTAAACATGTCGTCGTTTTTCACGGTAAGAAGAAATTTTACGACAACGTTAGCTAGCCTACTGCACTTCGAACTTACCCGTCCAGGTCTTTTGCTGTGGTGTGAAGAAGTATTTATTCCCTAAATGGTCCGTCCCAACATGTTCTTTGAATATTCTGAACCTTCTGAATAAGGCGGCTATCCTGCTCATTGCTGAAGTAATAAAGTTTTCCTTGATCACTTCATGAAAAGGAAAATTTAACCTCAGCTGTCAGAGGCTGCCGAATGCTGGTGCAATATAAGCTGTTTAATCATTGGTCCGCGCGTTTTCGACAACCAATGAGCTGCTTCGTTGTTCAAACGTTACAATATAGAACAACATGTCGGCGCCCTCTGGATGAAAATGTTTTTCTAGAATAAATTCAGTGTTAGCTATGTCGTTTTCTTTATGGATATCAGAAACCGTATTACTTTGGAGCCTAGAACAAAGCGGTTCCTTAGACGCGTTTGTTGTGTATTTTGGAAACCAGATCTCTCCAAAGGTTTGGTTATTCAAGCCAGCTATTGTTAACTAGTTAAGTCAGCTTTCTTTGCACTAGGGTTGCCAACCGTCCCTTGAAATAAGGGACGATCCCTTATCAGTTCAATAAGGCTTATTGAACAGATAAGGGATCGTCCCTTATTTCAAGGGACGGTTGGCAACCCTACTTTGCACCCACATCTGTAACTTACCCCTGACATCTTATATGCTCTTGCTTATACTCCCAAAATGTTGGGGTTTCTGTCAGCAAGGCAGACTGGGTTAGACGACCCATTGCGACTCAGACGCGCCGAATCAACGAGGAGGTAACGTTAATATTACACAGCAGTTGTAGTTAACTGACGGACTGACCGCTCTATATTCACCTTTGAATATCTAACGTTAATCTAAATCTAGCCTAGCTCCAAGTTACACAGCTTGCTGGTTGTTATAGGAGGCTATACTATTTGCAACATTACTAGTTAACTATCCAGCCAGCGTGCAATTTCCATTTTCTCGTCATGCAGTTACTCTAACTTCTATGCTTTGTTCGGCTTTTTATTTTATTTTTAAACCGCAGGCTTTTTTAGTCATATCCACTACGCGTCACTGTTTTCAAACTTTATGAAATGGTGAATCAGAGTGTAATTATGGAATTAGACGTATCAAACCGGCCTTTTGCTAAGCCTACCCATGCTAGTAATGAATACACATCAGTTAGCTAACATACCAGTTTAGCCGTGTTGAATAAACACTGAATAAACGCAGGCATAACACTGGCAACTGCCGAGACTAATGCCATTCGTACCAGCACGATTCCAGTGTAGTTTTATGTGCATATCAAGGACATTGTTTTTGTTCAGGTTATCATTGTTTTACTCAGATTTTTAACCGGGTAATAATGTGCCTGTTCTGTTTTTGTCCTCGCATAGAGTTCTCAGCTTTGAGCTAAATCCCGATCGAGATGTGCGCCGTATCCATGGCAATGGAATCAACACTCTTGACATCGAGGTCATCGAGGGCAGATAGTACGTAAATAAATACCAGTTATTATTTTAAATGGATTTGATAGCATGTATTTGCTTATGAATTATACAGGTGAATATTTATCATCAGTAGGATTTAAAACGGAGAGAGAGAATCTTGTTCTGAAGGTCTTCCTCCAATGAGTGTGGTTTAGCAGCAGTTTCTCACTTCATCATGATGTCTCTTTAATATTTCAGAAAAACAAACAAATTACCTTTATCTGAAGAACATAATTACAACACCTTCAGTCAGTGCTGGTAGAAATGCATTTCATGTTCCAGCTTTCTTTGTTGATTTACTAACATCAATTGTCTCTTCAAATACTGAAATCACCATCTGCTATTATGGTCAAACTATTTGAGGTAGTCCTCCATAAACCCATATAAAATATAATTCTTATCAACTGGAAACAGAACCCCCCAGGGATGTTTTTATTTTTATTTTTATTTTATCGGATTGTACTTTATTTTATTTTATTTTGCCTTTATATAACCAGGTACACCAATTGAGAACTCTGATCTCATTTATAGTGGCAATATTGGGAACTAAAAGTGCGTAAGCAAGGGATTGTGTAGCAAATCTGATGTAAGGGTGGGGTGGGGGGGGGGGAAGGTTGCCAGATGTAGGGACTAGAGAGCCAGTTTATGTGCCAGGAACCCCATGTTAACACCCCTACAAGAGACCATTAGTGGCCACTGTGAGTTAAGAATGGGTTCTCCTACAGGACAGCGTCTCCATCTTTAATGACTATTGTTACCTGTGCTTCTCCTGTGCCTCCTGCAGCATGCTGTCGGGCGGAGCCGATGGGGTGATCGTGATCTATGACCTGGAGAACAACAGTATGACGCCTCAGTACACCTGTAGTGCAATCTGCACTGTGGGCAGGTGAGGGACCCCTTGTTCTACTCAGACCCAGGCCGTGACCGAATACCATCCCTACACCCTTTTGAGGGCACATATTTGAGTCCACTTCGTCAAAAACATTTTGAGTGGGCGACTTTTTCTCACAAATGGGGGCACTTAAAATACCAGGATGAAACCCTTATTTCCGGGGTTTCGTTGAGGGAGTTCAGGAGCACACTCATCCACAGAACTGTGCACTCATCCGACAGTTTCAGTAAGTAACCCGGAAGTAAAAATTTAAAAGACACAGAGCGTATATGCATATCTATGGTACAAGAGCGGGTCATATTACGGACTACTCTTTTTTCATTTTTGTTAATTCTATCTTCATTCATAATCTACACTTTGTAACCATCGTCATATGTAATCTGATTGATATTCTCAATAAAAAAAATAAAAAAAAATATTATGAACTACTTCCTCACTAGTTCGGAAAGAGTTTTGCGGGATTTCTTTCGCTCACTGCTTGCAAAGTGAGGGAACAGGGCAGATAGTAGACAGGTCTGTGTGGACAGCATACTGGGGACAGGGAACAGAGGTCTTATTCAGTCACGGCCCCAGAGAAATGGAACTGCAAAAAAACCTCAACACCAGAGGGCAGCATTCTCTAATGGGAAATTAATAATACATGTCATTTTCCTGTGAATGTTATACTGTTTTTGTCTTGTGATGACATATGGTTGAACATATATTTTATATCTGTGATGGTCTGATGTGTAAAATGTATTATTTGATGATTATATAAATGAGATTTGATTGGTGTCCGTACTTGATAATGTGAAAGTGATTTTATTGGTGTCTGTTTTTGATGATGTGAAAGTGATTTATCAGTTACTTATTGACCATGTGTGAGGGCGGTGCTGGACTTTGATGAGACTGACCGTTTGTGTGCATGGGGGTGTGCGTGTGTGCACGTGTGTGTGTGTGTGTGTTTCAGGTCCAGTCGGTATGTACACACGTTCAGCGTAGAGACAGTGCAGTGGTATCCTCATGATACCGGAATGTTTGTCTCCAGCTCCTTTGACAAAACAATGAAAGTCTGGGATACAGAGACTCTGAAGGTGCGTCTCTTTCTCTTTCTCCCTTTTTCTTTCTCTCTCTGTTTCTATTTCTCTCACTCTATACTCTATTACTTTACCTTCTCTGTCTCTGTTGCCCTTTCTCTCACCCTTTCCCTCTCTCTCTTACTCTCTTGTCAATTTATCTCTCTGGCTTTCTCCTTTTCTTTCTCAATCACTCTCTTCTGTGGCTTCAAGAATGAAAGGATTATATGACCCCCCCTTCTCTCTCTCTCCCTCTCCCATAGTACATGCTCTGTAATACAATAAGTCCCTCTGTTAGTTTGTGTTTAAGCCACAGATCGTAGCAGTTACTTGGTTGAGCAGCCAACCTGGTGATGATTTGGGTTAATGGTTAAATGGCTAATGGCTACCGGCTGTCCCTGAAGCTTCCTGGCTCTGTGCACAGTATCGGCGCTGTAGTGAGAAGTGTGTGCTGTGACCGTACTTTCTCCTGGGGTTACCAGGGCCAGTTTCACTCGAGTTCAGCAGATATAAAAGCCATGCTCAACACTTCAGACAAAGTGTGTGATTTTGACCCAAGACATGGTTAATAATATTACAAGATAATAAGTTGATTGTATTTACATAGAACTTTTAGTGAACGATCTCACGTTATCAAACACTTAAAAATAAAACGTTGCCAGAGACGGTAGCGGACACATTAAGAAGTGGACTCAGTCATGTGAAAAGCACAGAAGAATTAAGGTGTACAGTGTTGGTCCCCTCTTGCTGTCCTGAGCAGAAGGGGTTAATCATTAATGCGCATTCCTCAGGGTTCAAATTACCTGTCCCTGCCTTCCATCTGTCTGTCTGTCTCCACACCTCTTAATTTGCATGGGTTGCACGCAGGTGTGTTTGTGATGCTGCCCTAGCGTTTAGCCACGGTTTGCATAATGTTCCGTCTCTGTTGCTATGTTGCGCACACGCTCCCCAGCTGCCTGCCATTAGCGTTACTGTGGAAACCGCAACACGCTTTCTGGGTGGAGCTCAAGCCCGGTAAAGTGGCCTTCCTTGTTTCTCTCTCCCGAATCTGGGTCAGATTCCCTCACCTTGGGAGACGGTGCTAAGCTTTCCTTTTCAGCGGGCGTTTCAGGGAGACTAGTTGAGGAGGACCCGTTCTAACAGGAGCGCCGCTTTCACAAGCTGCTGTACGTCTGCACACGTTTTGGGATTTATAGGGGGCTGAATTAAATAAACAGCAGAAAGAACATCTGTGTGCTTCCGTATGAGGTCAGTGAGCACATGGAACCTGCTGAAGGCCTTTATCGTTTGCAAATGACAGCCAAAGAAAACAAGGACATGTGTAGGATGTGAGAAATGTGCTTAATATGATTTTGCCCCAAGTCTGAGCCATACAAGCATTTTTGTTTAAAAAAAAAATAAAAAAATCACTGGATTGTTACAGAGCTGAGCAAGGTTTACACTGAGAGGGTGTGTACCTTACTTTTTAAAAGGAGGCCGAACAGTCTGCCTTCTTTATGTTTTTAAATTTTATTTGTTTACTTTATTTAGTGAAAGCAGAGAGGGTTAGTGATAGAGATGGGATCACAGTACAGAAAGTGCCTCTGCAGGGAATCGAACCCCTGACCACACAGGGAGATTTATATATGGATTGAAAGTCAGCCGCCCTACGGACTACGCCCTGCTGTGTCAACGTGTGTGTTTTGTATTCCCTGAGTTGTCTGGGCAACCCTAAAATCCAGTACTTTAGTCTTCTCCATGTTGAGGCCAAGTATGTTCATAACTCCTGGGCTGTGTTCGGAATCGCTCCCTATTCACTATATACAGTCAAGCCGGAAAGTCTGCACACCTCTTTCACCTTCTCCACGTTTTATTATGTTACAGACTTATACTACAATAGATTGAGTTCATTTTTTGCCTCAAACATCTACACACAATAGCCAATAATAGCCAAATAAAGGTTTTTAGAAAATATGCAATTTTCTTTTACTGACAAAAATAGGTTATTTAGGGGTTACATATCTGTACACACCCTTAGCCTAATACTTGATTGCTGCACCTTTGGCAGCGATTACAGCTTCAAGGCGTCTTGGGAAAGAAGCTACGAGCTTGGCACACTTGTTTCTGGACATTTTTGCCCATTCCTCTTGGCATATCCTTGCAAGCTCCGTCAGGTTGGATGGAGAGCGTCGGTACACAGCCATTTTCAGCTCTTTCCACAGATGTTCAATTGGATTCAGGTCTGGGCTCTGGCTGGGCCACTCAAGGACATGCACAGACTTTCTCCGAAGCCACTCCTTTGTTCTCTTGGCTGTGTGCTTCGGGTCGTTGTCATGTTGGAAGGTAAACCTTCGCCCCAGTCTGAGGTCCAGAGCGCTCTGGAGCAGGTTTTCTTCAAGGATCTCGGTGTACTTAGCTGCATTCATCTTTCCCTCTATCAGGACTAGTCGCCCCGTTCCCGCTGCTGAAAACCATCCCCACATCATGATGCTGCCACCGCCATGCTTCACTGTAGGGATGGTATTAGCCAGGTGATGAGCGGTGCCTGGTTTCCTCCAGACGTGACGCTTGGTATTCAGGCCAAAAAGTTCCATTTTGGTTTCATCAGACCAGAGAATCTTGATTCTCATGGTTTGAGAGTCCTCTAGGTGCCTTTTGGCAAACTCCAAGCGGGCTGTGATGTGCCTTTTACTAAGGAGGGGCTTCCGTCTGGCCACTCTACCATAAAGGTCTGATTGGTGGAGTGCTGCCTGGATGGTTGATCTTCTGAAAGGTTCTCCCATCTCCACAAGGATACGCTGGAGCTCTGTCAGAGTGACCCTCGGGTTCCTGCTCACCTCCCTGGCCAAGGCCCGTCTTCCCCGATTGCTCAGTTTGGCCGGGCGGCCAGGTCTAGGAAGATTCTTGGTGGTTCCAAACTTCTTCCATTTATGAATGATGGTGGCCACTGTGCTCTTTGGGACCTGTAAAGCTGCAGAGATTTTTCCGTACCCTTCTCCAGATCTATGCCTTGACACAATCCTGTTTCTGAGGTCTGCAGATAATTCCTTTGACCCCATGGCTTGCAGTTTGCTCTGACATGCACTGTCAACTGTGGGACCTTATATAGGCAGGTGTTGGCAATCCCCAATCATGTCCAATCAATTGAATTTATCACAGGTGGACTCCAATTAAGTTGTAGAAACATCTCAAGCAGTACCAGTGGAAACAAAATGCACCTCAGCTCACTTTTGGGTGTCATATGCACACTTGTGTACATATGATATTTTACATTTTGACTTTTAATAAATTAGCACAAATGTCTAAAAACCTGTTTTCACTTTGTCATTATAGGCTATTTTGTGTAGAATTTAGAGGCAAAAAATGAACTCAATCTATTGTAGAATATGTCTGTAACGTAATAAAACGTGGAGAAGGTGAAAGGGGTGTGCAGACTTTCCGGCTTGACTGTAGTGCACTATTTAGGGTATCAGCCATTTTGTAGGGTGTCCAAAATTCAAAATGTCAATTTGACACCCTAAATAGTCCACTCAATATCCCCCACAATGCACCACAAAATGTAGGGTACAAACGATGTACACTACATGACCGGATATTTTTTTTTGTCAAGATGGCGATGGCTGAGCCTGCGCTCATCTACAAATGTAAATATAAATGCAAGTTTCATCTTGTAACCTATATTAAATCAGTTTAATCGGCTTTATAACCGAAATATAAATAAACGCGGTAGATTAAATATATTAGTGTTAGCTATTTTTTTAATTTAACAATTATTACTGTTTAATGGAAAATGCAACTTAATTAGCTAGCTAGCTACCTAGTTACCTAACTTACCTATCTACCTACAACGAGACAACAAAACCCTTGTTCAAAATTAAAAAAAGAAAACTTTTTTACCGTTTCTTGCATGCTTTCTCACCAAGCCGGTGACCGCTGTCACGCAAGCGTTGCGCGTTGCTAAGTAACCTTTTCAGACTATGTAGTGTGTCGTGGATTTTTCCCTTTCAACCCACAGTGAGCAAGTCTGTCCAAACAGAACCACAACAAACCGATGTAATAGAATAAGAAAAAGAATTTCAGTTTATTGGAGATAAACTTAGAATGAGAGAGAGTCTCATCAGAATCTCTCTGACTTAGAAACAGCATACAGAGGAGATTTATACACAATATCGTTGCTTTACTGATTTGCCACAAGGGGCGGTTTCTAAACATACAGAGACAAGGGTATCCAATTCTTGGTGTTTTGTCTTTCTATAACTATCAATAACCTTCAAAACAAGTAACGAAAACATCTGCCTGTTCTCAGCAGTTTGTGAAAGAGAGACACAGAGGGAGTGAACCATGACCTACTCAGTGTTCACAAAGAATACATTATTTAATTACTTAACTCAATATATAATTGATCTATTATATTAAATGCTTAATGATAATCATGTGATTGTCTTTATGATAATACACACATATTGTAAACCAGAAAATTCCTTCACAAGTGTCCGAAATCACCTCCTTCTTTTCCACCAGTGAATCCCTATCTAGTGCCCTATGTAGATTCCCTAAGTAGTGTATAGGGAGGGAGTGAATAGGGAGCGATTCCGAACACAGCCCTGGTTTTCCCAGACTGGTAGGTTGCTGACTCACAACCACAGTGCTCCTCCCCTCCCCCTGCTTGCCGTGGAGGTCATAACCATTTCCATGGATGATATCAGATGAAACTCTGGAATGAGGATATGGCTGTGTGGGAATATGCTTTTGCTATTGTATCTGCAAAAGACGTTAGAGAGAAAAAAAAGGAAAAAAAAATCAGTGTCTTTTCTTTCTGTTTTTTTTGTATTCACAGCCTGCAGAAGTGTTCCACTTTCAGGGAAACGTGTACTGTCACCACATGTCTCCCATCGCTAGGAAACACAGCCTCATCGCAGGTGTGGATAGCTCCACTCCCCCCCCCCTCCAGCTCCACCCACAACATTAATCACACAAAGTGGCGTTCTGCCCCAAACGGCTAACGCTGTCATATAACCTTATTTGAGCTAACACTGTAACACCGTCATTCCATTCTAATTACACTTCCACTATAACATTGTAAAATATTACTGTAGTCCAGCAAACACGAGCACTCTGAGGGAGGGAGGGAGGGAGGGAGGGAGAGAGAGAGAGATCAATACAGAAAGAAAGAGGGAGGGAGAGAGAGATCAATAGAGAGAGGTGTTGTAAAGATAGGAGGGCAATGTTTTCTCCTTCACCCCTGCAAGCTGGATTGACGGGTTGTACATACTTCCATCCAACACCAACACCCAGAGTCCTCTGTGCCGTTCAGGAATGTGTCAAACAAAAACACACACTAACGGGGGAGGGATCTGCACACTTTCGACGAAACCAAGTGATTGCGTGAGCCTGGCTCTGGCTCACTACTTCCCACTCATTATTTCAGGTATTTAGATGACATCTGGGGAACATGGACACATAGCTCAGAAGATTACAAACACTTCATTCAGATCCTGAACATGCACCATACATCTATCACAATTAAACACACCACAAACTATGAACATATTGATTTTTTGGACACTACCACATACAAGGGGCCCTCATTTCCCCAAACACACACATTAGACACTAAAGTTTTCTTTAAAGACACAGACACACATGCACTCTTACACAAGGACAGTCTCCACCCGAAACATACATTCAGAGGCCTGATTAAATCCCAATTGCTAAAGTTCAACAGAATCTGCACACAGATTACAGACTTTGAGGAGGCTACCAAAACCCTCTTCAATGCATTAAAACCAAGGGGGTATTCCAGATCGTTCCTCAGACAGATTCGGAAAACCTTCTTGGCTACAAAACAGCAGGACACTAGAAAAATAATTCCACTTATCACCACCTACTCGACATTCAGCCAAATAGCGAACAGAAAAATTAAACAGAACCTGGCCAGGATTCTGCAAAACACAGACTTGCTTCAGGAATACAAAATCGTTTCGGCCTACAAAAAAAACAAAAACCTTAAGAATCATCTGGTTAGTAGTAAACTACCGGAAATCAACATTTTACCCACACAAGGCCCGATATTTTACAAACAGGCCACAACAGTGAAAAACAACACTACAAACACAACATACCTTATTAAACAAACACTCACAGTTAACACATATAACTGCATATATGTCATAAAGTGCAAACACTGCAACATAATATATGTAGGAGAGACAGGAAATACAATCAAGACCAGATTGGCACAACACATATATAACATAAGAAATCATAGGAAAACAGACACACACATAGTGGCTCATTTCCTACACCATGGATTTGAAGCAGTAGAAATATCGGGCTTCCATTCAAACATTAACTGGACACAGGAGGACAGACGTAGGACAGAAAGACATTGGATTAGAAAACTCAACACCATATTCCCAGGCGGATTAAACAAACGCTGGTAAAACATCAACACAAGAGGGACCAAATTCTTCCTACTTAAAGGCTGCAGTACACTGAATGGCCAGTGCAAACTTTTCTTTCCCAAGGGGCCCTCATAGGGGTAACTTGGGAAATAAAGATTTTTTCCTAACCTGGCTCTGGAGGTGTGCTGATTCTGTGAATTTCTCACTGCCCTGGTTTTCAGGAGATCCTCTTTAACGGGGATCTATCACCTAATGAGCAGGGGAAACCCCTGGGTAATCTGTGTGTGTAATGTGTAATGTGACATTATGAAAGGGGTAGTCTCAGCCATGTTTCATTCGCTGGTCTAATGTGAGGGAAACACAGTTCTAATTCACACCATTAATGTCGGAGCTCTTCAGTGCCTGACTACTGTTTTTATTTAAAGCACAACTGAACTTTTGTAGAACTTTGGGTTGTGTAGTTACCTGGCCATGAGTCCAAATAGTGACAAAATATGTTTGTTAGTTGCTCTGTGCTCCCCTGGAGTGATAATCCAGAATAGGGTATTTGTCGCTCTCCATTCACTTTTATGGGGCAGCTAAAACGACACAAAATGACACTTTTAGCACGTATATGACTGGGAAAGAAGCGGATTCTGTCAATACAAAATATAACCAGTCCTCGTACGTATTATTTTTTTGTGTAATTAAAATTCTTTATAAAGTACTATTTTCTTCAATGTTGTTAGCAAGCTACCAGAAAAGACTACCAAAATGTCGGCAGGTCGGACCATAGATATATACTAGTACTAGGAACGTTTGCTTCTGTGGAAATTTGGACTAATGAGTGGTTTCTGACGCAACGGCGCATTAACGCTGTTTCTGGCAGAAGAACATTGCCTACCTACCGGATCTACGTTCCAAATAAAATATGAAAAAGCAAGAAAAGAAAAGGGCCATTGAATTAAAAAATAAAATACGTACAAGGACTGGTTATTGTTTGACAGAATCCACTTCTTTCCCGGTAGTATATGTGTCATTTTGAGACCGTTTTAGCTGCCCCATAGAAATGAATGGAGAGCGACAAATACCCTATTATGGATTATCACCCCAGCACAGAGCAACTAACAAACATATTTCGCCACTATTTGGACTCGTATCATGGCCAGGTAACTACACAACCCAAAGTTCTACCAAAGTTCAGTTGTGCTTTAAGGTTATTTCTGAGAGATACTAATTTACTGCATATTACATGAACCCATGGAACTCTCAGGCCTGTAGATATTGGGGCTGTATATATCGGTTTGGAAATATAAAAACAGCATCGACTAAATGTCTAAGTGTAAATGCCATTAGGCATAGTAACATAATGGTTTGATTCATCTTTCTCTCCCTCTCACTTTACCTGCTCTTCCTCTTTTACTTACTCTCCCTTTCTCTTTCTGTCTCCTCTCTCTCCCTCTCACTCTGGTCTTCCCTCATTGCTCTCTTTCTTTCCATCCCTCTCTCACTGTCTTTTTCTCCTGTCTCCGGAATGTTCTCCGGTCTCAGTTGGCTCCGAAGACCCTAAAGTCCAGCTATGTGATCTGAAGTCTGGGGCCCGCATCCACATTCTGCAGGGTGAGTGTTCCGCGGGGCGGGTGTTCTGTGGGGCGAGTGTTCCGCGGGGCGGGTGTTCTGTAGGGCGAGTGTTCCGTTTTCCATTGTGCAAGTGTTTTGCTGGGTGGTGATGATTGTGATGATTATTCTTCCTCCTCAGGTCACAGAGGAGAGGTCTTGTCAGTGAGGTGGTCTCCACGCTATGAGCACATCTTGGCCACAGCCAGGTAAGTGCTTCCACAGCATTACAGTGAGTACACTGGGAGGGAGATATAGGGGCTGATGAGCACTGTAGTTTCACAGGTTGTCTCCTGTTTGTATTTCTGCTCAGACAGCAGGGTGATGTTATGTGATGTGAGGGGGCTGATGGGAAGTGTAGTTTCAGAGGCTGTGGTTTTGTGCTTCAGCGCAGACGGTTGGGTCAGGTTATGGGACGTGGGGGGCTGATGGGAAGTGTAGTTTAAGAGGCTGTGGCTTTGTATTTCAAGGCAGACAGCAGGGTGAGGTTATGGGATGTGAGGGTGCTGATGGAAACTGTAGTTTAAGAGGCTGTGGTTTTGTGTTTCAGCGCAGACAGCAGGGTGATGTTATGGGATGTACGGAAGGCTGCTGGAAGCCTTTTCACCATGGACCAGCACAATGGGGAGAAGTCCAAAGCCTCGTCAGAGGCAGGTAAAGTCACCTTCACCATCTCTATTACAGGCTATTATTTATAATAATTAAAGCAGTCCATTTTCTGTATTTTTTCTTTAATTGATTAATAAAAGTAGTGAAAAGAACGCTGGTGTTCTGCACAGTTCTGCAATGTTCGCTGAATGTTCTAGAACCTGCCACGCTTCAGACGCGCAGGCTTCAGGAGCTGCTGATTGGTTGGGTTGGTTTGGTTTCATTTTGTATCCACCTTCAGGCATTTAGCAGATGCTGTTCCGGAGTGAATTGGAGAAGTGCGTAATGGCGACATGCAGAGCTAGTGCCAAGCCATCAGTGTGGCAGCTGAGAGTATCCATCAGCACATAGACGTACGACTCTATCCCCCTTCCACCAGCCAATCAGAGCTCTGGGTTTGTGGGTTTGTCTGAGGCTGGTATTGGGGTGCTGGGCGGGGTTTAATAGGTGTGTTGTAATTTCCTGTCTGAGTGTCGTGTGGGTTGTTATATTTTGTTTCAGTGAACACGGCGCACAACGGCCGGGTGAATGGACTGTGCTTCACGCGCGACGGTCTTCACCTGCTCACCACCGGCACAGACGACCGCATGCGTCTGTGGAACAGCGCCACCGGGGCGAACACGCTGGTACTGCGCCCGACGCTGTGCCGGGCTGAACAAATCCTTTAATCAGCTGAACCTGAGACACACTCGTCCCTGATCTGAGATACCATAGTCATGTGTTAGTGCTCTGATCTCAGATACCACAGTCATGTGTTAGTGCTCTGGACTGAAGTACCATAGACATGTGTTAGTGCTCTGGACTGAAGTACCATAGACATGTGTTAGTGCTCTGATCTCAGATACCACAGTCATGTGTTAGTGCTCTGGACTGAAGTACCATAGACATGTGTTAGTGCTCTGATCTCAGATACCACAGTCATGTGTTAGTGCGATGGACTGAAGTACCATAGACATGTGTTAGTGCTCTGGACTGAAGTACCATAGACATGTGTTAGTGCTCTGGACTGAAGTACCATAGACATGTGTTAGTGCTCTGGACTGAAGTACCATAGGCATGTGTTGGTGCTCTGGACTGAAGTACAATTGGCATGTGTTGGTGCTCTCGACTGAAGTACCATAGACATGTGTTAGTGCTCTGATCTCAGATACCACAGTCATGTGTTAGTGCTCTGAACTGAAGTACCATAGGCATGTGTTAGTGCTCTGGACTGAGGTACCATAGGCATGTGTTGGTGCTCTGGACTGAAGTACCATAGGCATGTGTTGGTGCTCTGGACTGAAGTACCATAGACATGTGTTAGTGCTCTGGACTGAAGTACCATAGACATGTTAGTGCTCTGGACTGAAGTACCATAGACATGTGTTAGTGCTCTGGACTGAAGTAGCATAGGCATGTGTTGGTGCTCTGGACTGAAGTACCATAGGCATGTGTTGGTGCTCTGGACTGAAGTACCATAGGCATGTGTTGGTGCTCTGGACTGAAGTACCATAGACATGTGTTAGTGCTCTGGACTGACGTACCATAAACATGTGTTAGTGCTCTGGACTGAAGTACCATAGGCATGTGTTGGTGCTCTGGACTGAAGTACCATAGGCATGTGTTGGTGCTCTGGACTGAAGTACCATAGGCATGTGTTAGTTCTCTGAACTAACTGCAGTTGTGCTTATTATTCCAGGTGAATTATGGGAAGGTGGAGAATGATAGCCGTAAAGGCCTGCAGGTAGCGGTATCGCAGGGCTGCAGCATTGAGTTTGCGTTTGTGCCGTGTGGAAGCTCGGTGGCAGTGTACGCCATTCACACAGGTGAACTCCTCACCACACTGAGGGGGCACTACAACAATGTGAACTGCTGCGTCTTCCACCCTGACTACCAGGTAAGAGCTCCCACTCACCTGGAATCACTGTGACTACCAGATAAGACATTATCTTGGCTTAATTGGTCTAATTACTTAAATTACCTGTGTTATCTGAATAATATGCGGTAACATATTTGAGTATTGGGCTTTTCCACAATCACATTGCCCAGTGAGAGATTAAGCTGACCCCAAACCCAAAAATGCCCTCCAGCCCTGAAACTGCACCCCCCACCCTGAGTCTGCCACTCCCCTTCCCCTAACCCCTGTAAAAGCCCTCCAGCCCTGAAGCTGCTCCACCTCCCAGTTTGACCCCCCTTTCCCCCTTCCCCTAAACCTTGCAAAACCGCTTCATCCCTGAAACTGCTCCCCCAACCCCATCCACCAACCCTCTATATCTGCCCCCCACCCCCACAGCACAATACTGTTTGTTAACTTGCAGGAAAGGGCTGTATATTTGCTCAAACTGTTTTCTGAATGTTGCCCCCCCCCCTCCCCCCAGGAGCTCTACAGTGGCAGTAAAGATTGCAACATCCTGGCCTGGGTCCCCTCCCCCCGCAGTCATGACATTGAGGAGGAGGGGCATGGCTCTGCTGCACGGGTGGGTGGCAGTCACAGTTTTCACTTCAAAACACCTGCAACTCACCTGAGTCTCCTAATACACCTGCAGCTCACCTGAGTCTCCTAATACACCTGCAGCTCACCTGAGTCTCCTAATACACCTGCAACTCACCTGAGTCTCCTAATACACCTGCAGCTCACCTGAGTCTCCTAATACACCTGCAGCTCACCTGAGTCTCCTAACGCACATGCAGCTCACCTGAGTCTCCTAACGCACATGCAGTTCACCTGAGTCTCCTAATACACCTGCAGCTCACCTGAGTCTCCTAACGCACATGCAGTTCACCTGAGTGTCCTAATACACCTGCAGTTCACCTGAGTCTCCTAATACACCTGCAGCTCACCTGAGTCTCCTAATACACCTGCAGCTCACCTGAGTCTCCTAATACACCTGCAGCTCACCTGAGTCTCCTAACGCACATGCAGTTCACCTGAGTGTCCTAATGCACATGCAGTTCACCTGAGTCTCCTAATACACCTGCAGCTCACCTGAGTCTCCTAATACACCTGCAGCTCACCTGAGTCTCCTAATACACCTGCAGCTCACCTGAGTCTCCTAATACACCTGCAGCTCACCTGAGTCTCCTAACGCACATGCAGTTCACCTGAGTGTCCTAATACACCTGCAGCTCACCTGAGTCTCCTAATACACCTGCAGCTCACCTGAGTCTCCTAATACACCTGCAGCTCACCTGAGTCTCCTAATACACCTGCAGCTCACCTGAGTCTCCTAACGCACATGCAGCTCACCTGAGTCTCCTAACGCACATGCAGTTCACCTGAGTCTCCTAATACACCTGCAGCTCACCTGAGTCTCCTAATACACCTGCAGCTCACCTGAGTCTCCTAATACACCTGCAGCTCACCTGAGTCTCCTAACGCACATGCAGTTCACCTGAGTCTCCTAACGCACCTGCAGCTCACCTGAGTCTCCTAATACACCTGCAGCTCACCTGAGTCTCCTAATACACCTGCAGCTCACCTGAGTCTCCTAATACACCTGCAGTTCACCTGAGTCTCCTAATGCACATGCAGTTCACCCGAGTCTCCTAATACACCTGCAGCTCACCTGAGTCTCCTAATACACATGCAGTTCACCTGAGTCTCCTAATACACCTGAAACATACCCGAGTCTCCTAATACACATGCAGTTCACCTGAGTCTCCTAACGCACATGCAGTTCACCTGAGTGTCCTAATACACCTGCAGTTCACCTGAGTCTCCTAATACACCTGCAGCTCACCTGAGTCTCCTAATACACCTGCAGCTCACCTGAGTCTCCTAATACACCTGCAGCTCACCTGAGTCTCCTAACGCACATGCAGTTCACCTGAGTGTCCTAATGCACATGCAGTTCACCTGAGTCTCCTAATACACCTGCAGCTCACCTGAGTCTCCTAATACACCTGCAGCTCACCTGAGTCTCCTAATACACCTGCAGCTCACCTGAGTCTCCTAATACACCTGCAGCTCACCTGAGTCTCCTAACGCACATGCAGTTCACCTGAGTCTCCTAACGCACATGCAGCTCACCTGAGTCTCCTAATACACCTGCAGTTCACCTGAGTCTCCTAACGCACATGCAGTTCACCTGAGTGTCCTAATGCACATGCAGCTCACCTGAGTCTCCTAACGCACATGCAGTTCACCTGAGTCTCCTAACGCACCTGCAGCTCACCTGAGTCTCCTAATACACCTGCAGCTCACCTGAGTCTCCTAATAGACCTGCAGCTCACCTGAGTCTCCTAACGCACATGCAGTTCACCCAAGTCTTCTAATAATGGCAATAAAGAGGTCTTAACTCCTGCAAAGCTTTAAAGTAGTGACAACTCCCCCTACTCTTGATTTTGGCGGGACCAATTTTGATAAGGCCACTGGCAATGAACAGCATCAGCACTGCACAAATGTTGCACTGACATTGCTGTAATGTTGTGCTAACGTTCAAAATGAACTGAAATTCTTGAAAAATCCTCATAGAACTTTACAGGCATTTTTCAATCCATGATTTTAATTTAATTTCCTGAATTGTCAGAACTGAAATGGAATCGACCCAAACCCTGTTGACTTCCATTCTTTATTTAAGAAATTTCAAGAAATAACCTTAAACTTCAGGGACAGGAAGTGAAATGTATGTCTCATAATGCAGGGTGCTCATTTGCTGTTTTAAATGATCATGCAGGGAGAAGGTCTGGCTGCGGTCAACCCTGCGTTTGAAGATGCCTGGAGCAGCGATGAAAACTGAGACTTTTCCACCGTAAAACCAGCTGTGCTCTTTCTGACGCACTCCAACATAAACGGGAGAACTCATTGCCAAGGCAACACTCCGGCTGCCACACTCCACAGTACGGATAACGCTAACAAACTGCCTTTTACTGTAACAAAACGGCACTTAAAAATAATGGTGCCGCTGAGTGTGCGGAAGGACTTGTGTGCAAATGTGTGCACGTTTGGGTCCCTGCAGTCTTCTGCAGCTGTGTCAGCTGCAAAGTCCTCCAGCGCAGCGACTGCGCAGTTCAGCAGGCGGAGAAAAAGTGGCAGGTGGCGGCATGCATTTCAGAGCGTGCTTGTGCGAGTGCAGACTGCACTCCAGAGCTGGCGGAGGAAGCTGCCGCTGCGAGACGGTCCAACAAATGCAGTCAAACTTGCTAAACACAAAGACCGCTTGATATCTCTGCAGGCCAGCCTGGTGCTGGAGCTATGGGTGCAACCCATGGTGCACTGCAAACTAACCCTCATGTGGGACAGCATTTTTTGGCATGCTCCAAACTACAGAAATCCATGGAAGAAAATTATTCACTCTAATGATACTGCACCCTACTGGAGAAATTATGATGACCTTGTGCTCTTCATCTAAACTTGCCATAAACAAAATGGTTGAATTATTTAGTAGAATGTGTTTGTATACTAGAAAATAAAGATATGAGATCATGGTTGTGTTTCTAATAAAGAAAAATGTTTAATTGTTTATAGGTTGTTAAAACATTACTGTTGTGCCAGATATTTCCAGCAATGGGAGACAATGGCAGGGTTATTATGCAATTCTCTGTAAAGGTTTATTTTTTCTGTATATGAATTGCATTGCCAGTAAATCTGTTTCAACCAACCTGACATTAAACCCACTGAAGACATGCAACATGCACAATGGATGGGTTGCCTTCATTACCTGATTTTGTAGGTAAACATGATGGTAAGATAGATACAGAGGCAGTGTTGACGTTGTGTTTATAAAATACATTTTATGTAATTTAGTGTGGGGTTGTGCTCCAAGCGGGTCTGTCTCATGCACAGTGTTGCAGGTCCAACGAAAGCCCGACTGAATGTGTCAGTCCTCAACCCAAACTATTTAAACAAAATCAGCCTGCCCAAAGTGCTCAGTTTGAATCATTCATAGAAGTGAAAAGAAAAGAGTTTCCAATAATTAACAAATGACTGCTTCGGCACAGAGCTGCATTGTGACCGGATTTCTAAAGAAGTCTCTTCTCATCTGGGCGGCAGTGTAGTATCATGGTTAAGGAACTGGCCTTGTAACCGAAAGGTTGCAGGTTCGATTCCCAGGTAGGACACTGCCGTTGTACCCTTGAGCAAGGTACTTAACCTGAATCGCTTCAGTATATATCCAGCTGTATAAATGGATAATATGTAAAAAATGCAAAAAAGTTGTGTAAGTCGCTCTGGATAAGAGCGTCTACTAAATGCCTGTAATGTAAATCTGAGACAGTGATAAAAATGAGACTGGGGAATCCCCAGAGACCTGAGTCAGACAATGAGTCGGGGTGACACACACACACAGAAAAAGTTAAGGTCAGTATCGGCTGTATAAAAGCACCCAGAACACCTACTGAAGTCTGAGTGTCCCTGGTACAAATTATGCATTTTTAAGCCGCAATTTCACAGACTGCTTTGCCCGGATTTCCAGTCTTTTACTTCCGGTCACGATGTACATTAATGCGGGGGATTCTATGAGCAATCATTTGGCTTCATTCATTTCTAGTGCAAACTCTTGATGTCCCTACATTTTAACCCACGGAGTAAGTGGTTAATATGGTTAGGGTGAATTTGTATTGATGGGAAATGTAATAGTGTTATCCTCAAGGTATAAGAGTCTTTTATAAGTGTGATTTTCATGTGCTGCACATCTTGCCTTGTATCGCATGTATCTTGACTGTCGATCATAATTATGTGGAGGCCTATATTAGGTCCAGGGTTCATTTGTCCCTCTGGGTATTTAATATTACACTGAACATGAGCTAGATTTTTCTGTGGTGCCACTCAGGTTAAATTCCTTACTCAAGGTTCAGAGTAAGGAATTTGGAGGCTTTTGAAGTTCCTCAGCAGTCAGTGGCAAGGGAAGCGCATCCATTCTTGCAGGACTTCGCACAAACACCGTTCCATTAATAGATGAAAAGTGGTTCTTGGTTGTATTGTTGTATTTATTTATTTTACTTTTATTTTTGAGGCGGGGTGGCTTTTGTTGAAATTTACTTCTGGATTAGGCAGATGGGGGAAAAACTCATTGGTTAGGCTACATAAAATTTATTTATTTAATGCGGTTTTATTCATTTAAATAACTATGAACTTGAATAATAATTGAACATAGAAAAGCATCTGACGGAAAAGAAAATACAAATAAGAATATGTGATCTGACAACGACAAATCTCGGTTTCAGATATATAAAATTCTGAATTCCGCGTTTTTTGCATTAGGGGGGCTCGCTCACAAAGGCGAATCATCAAGTTGATTAAGTTTTTCAAGATTTTTTAAAATCACAAAGCACAATCTTTTATGATTGACCTCACCGTCTACTCGGAATTCTCGTGGTGGAACAAGAGATGCTAAAAAACTGAACTTTCTTGTTCAGTGAGTTTTTTTTACGCAACTCAAACGGGACGGATCTCACTCTCATTGGCTCAAATACTGGGAGACTTGGCCAATTTGTTCAGTGTTTCTCGCCCGAGAAAAAAGGAAGAACAATATCCACCCTCCGCCATTGGTACGGGAGGGGATTTACTGTTGGGAATAAACCTCACCCCTCCCGGATTCAGTCGCTCAGGGCTGTGCAGGACAGACGCTGGAGTACTCGGCTTCTCGGAGAACCGCAGGTGTGTGGAGTCGCTTGTGAATCAATTGATATATCGAAATTTGCTTGCTGCTTACTACCTTTGCTTTATACAGATGCCAGCTTTTTTATTTTGTTGTCAACAGAGGTTGTATTGGACATGTGCTGTGTTCACAGCATCAATCACGGAGATCTGTAATTGACAATACGCAGGTTTAAAGCTTTGTAAATCCTGGCCATGTTCACAATCATTCGCCACAGTTGTGAATCTAGTGTGTGATAGTGAGCAATAGTGTACTTGACTAAAAACGGAACACTTTGGCGCTTCTCTTTTGTGTCAGTTTGCTGCTGTTATCTGCGGCCCTTTTCCATTAATGGTGTTTGTTACAACTTCCGTTGAATCACTAACTTATACACCCAATAGCCTTCTAGAGATGGATGTTGTTTAGCTTGTCCATTTAAACTGAACATTTGCTTGGACAATTTATTCATTGTGGCGGTAATTTTATGTTAAAAGTACAACACAAAACGTGTTAATGTATAGTCTTGGTCATGCTACAGTTTCCGCGTGTGTTCACTAGCCAATGTTATTATGGATAATTAAAGTGGAGTAAATGTATCCAGTAAGGTTTGAAGAGAAGTCGAGCCCTGCCTGGGTTTTGGAGAGAGGCGTACTTTTGCTTTCGGTGAGTTCAAATCTGGGGAAGTGAGCGCTTTTATTTACTCGCATGCCATTATTCAGATTTCCAGTAATGTAGGCGGATATTAACAGGGCACTGTTGTCAAGTCAACGCGTTGCGTTTTAGCCTATTTCATATACTGCGCGCACACTGGCTTTTGTTGGCGTGCGTAATATATTGAGAGGTGTGCACATTGGCAGTCGTTTCCATGACAGGTGAAGTTAAATACATTTGGATGAAGGGAGAAATTGTGTTTGTTCGCAGCTGGGACGGTCTTTTTTACTTTGGTTGCCGAGCAGTGCTTAAGTTCTGATCAAAGATCAACTGTCAGAACAAACCAAGGCCTGATAATGAATTATATTAGTCTTCTGGTTTCAATATGTACCCAACGTTTGACATCACTGTCAAGAACCAAGATAACTTGGCTAATTTATTTTGTTGTATTTTAGAAATGAATATAGTTTTAAATTTTTTTGTATGACATTTGACTGTAGGCCTACAGTTGGAATAATAATTTATTTTTTCCTTTTAGTAAATATTTTTGTGGTGGTCAGATGTCAGATGATCACACTAAAGGCCATGTGAACCCTGGTTTCTGGAGGGTCACAGTGCCAGTAGGACTAGTCTACCATGGTCCTGGAGGACCGCAGTGCCAGTAGGGCTACTCTACCCCGGTCCTGGAGGGCCGCAGTGCCAGTAGGGCTACTCTACCCCTGTCCTGGAGGGCCGCAGTGCCAGTAGGGCTACTCTACCCCTGTCCTGGAGGGCCGCAGTGCCAGTAGGACTAGTCTACCATGGTCCTGGAGGACCGCAGTGCCAGTAGGGCTACTCTACCCGTCCTGGAGGGCCGCAGTGCCAGTAGGGCTACTCTACCCCTGTCCTGGAGGGCCGCAGTGCCAGTAGGACTAGTCTACCATGGTCCTGGAGGACCGCAGTGCCAGTAGGGCTACTCTACCCGTCCTGGAGGGCCGCAGTGCCAGTAGGGCTACTCTACCCCTGTCCTGGAGGGCCGCAGTGCCAGTAGGGCTACTCTACCCCTGTCCTGGAGGGCCGCAGTGCCAGTAGGGCTACTCTACCCCTGTCCTGGAGGGCCGCAGTGCCAGTAGGGCTACTCTACCCCGGTCCTGGAGAGCCGCAGTGCCAGTAGGGCTACTCTACCCCTGTCCTGGAGGGCCGCAGTGCCAGTAGGGCTACTCTACCCCTGTCCTGGAGGGCCGCAGTGCCAGTCGGGCTACTCTACCCCGGTCCTGGAGAGCCGCAGTGCCAGTAGGGCTACTCTACCCCTGTCCTGGAGGGCCGCAGTGCCAGTAGGGCTACTCTACCCCGGTCCTGGAGGGCCGCAGTGCCTGTAGGGGTACTCTACCCCGGTCCTGGAAAGCCGCAGTGCCTGTAGGGCTACTCTAACCTGGTCCTGGAGTGCCGCAGTGCCAGTAGGGGTGCTCTACCCCGGTCCTGGAGGGCCGCAGTGCCAGTAGGGCTACTCTACCCCGGTCCTGGAGAGCCGCAGTGCCAGTAGGGCTACTCTACCCCTGTCCTGGAGGGCCGCAGTGCCAGTAGGGCTACTCTACCCCTGTCCTGGAGGGCCGCAGTGCCAGTCGGGCTACTCTACCCCGGTCCTGGAGAGCCGCAGTGCCAGTAGGGCTACTCTACCCCTGTCCTGGAGGGCCGCAGTGCCAGTAGGGCTACTCTAACCCGGTCCTGGAGGGCCGCAGTGCCAGTAGGGGTGCTCTACCCCGGTCCTGGAGGGCCGCAGTGCCAGTAGGGCTACTCTAACCCGGTCCTGGAGTGCCGCAGTGCCAGTAGGGGTGCTCTACCCCGGTCCTGGAGGGCCGCAGTGCCAGTAGGGCTACTCTAACCCGGTCCTGGAGGGCCGCAGTGCCAGTAGGGCTACTCTAACCCGGTCCTGGAGGGCCGCAGTGCCTGGGGGGTGACTCAACCCAGATTTCATTATCAGATACCTGGAATTTTACTGAGCACTGTAAGAGAAACCTGTCAGCTCACTGAAAATATGTTTTGAATTTGCCGGAAAGAGGATTAAACCATTTCTCACAGAGCTGCTCATAACATGCTTGTCAGATCAACTGGAATTGCGAAACGTCTTGCAGAACCTGAAATGCTACTACAGTAAAGGTGTTAATCGTTCTACAACTAAAGAGTTGCTTCCTGACGCTCCCCCCCAAAAAAATCTGGTCTAGAGATTTGGTAAACATTGCAGAATATACAATACATGCAGTCACTGTGTTTGTGTTCCCAGGCACTCATTGTAATCCTAGCCAGCATGTACCAAAACACAACCCTGACCTAGGGCCAGTGCCTGGGATCAGACAGTCCCGACACACTCTGGAAATGACCAGCCTGAAGTGTGGGCTTTATTTTTTTAACACAGATTAATTTTATGAATTAATTTTTGCTCCATGTGCAGTTGGCTCTGTATTTTGGGGTGGTCTGTAGGCCAGGAGGTCGAGGCGCAGAGCCTTCTGAGTCCTGTACAATATGATGTTTAAAAGGTGAGTGCTAGCTGTGCTCATTGCTGCATGAAGAGCATTTTCACAGTCTCCTGTGACCTGATCACTGGGGAAGCTAAGCCGGTGAATGCAAATGATTTGAAACAAATGGACAAATTTAACAACTTGTATTACTGTGTATGAATGTTCTTCACTGCGGTGTCTGTGTGTGCGCGGTTTGTGCGCGCATGTGCGCGCACACGTGTGTGTGTGTGTGTTTGTGTGTGAGCGGGAACTCAAGAGGAGGTCATGATAGGTTAAATAAGCTGTTAAATGTCCTAGGTGGAATGCAGTCTAGCAGAGCTGGTCTGGTCTCTGCAGAGCCTGCATGTGCTCCTGTCCTACAGGCTGGTCTGTGGTTGCTGTGGAAGCCCAGTGGACATCCATACCTGGATGTGTGGAGTGTGTCTGAGTAGCACGTCACACACCCACCCCAAACTCTGCCTTTCCTCCAGGCAACCTGTCCGATGGATCTGAGCACGGCGTTTCCTCCCATTGAGAACTTTCGTCCCAGAGAATCTCGCCAATGGCAATCGCAAATCGCCAGTGGGAAATGGTGGAAATATTAATTATGAAATATTGACGTTCTGCAGCTGTTGGGGTTTGTTGTAGTGTGGGAAAAATGGTTATGAGTCTAGAGCGTCAGAGGAGCCCTCCTCCTCCTCCTACTCGGTAGGTTCCCATGTCTGAAGGGCAAGCTGAGGAGCCGCAGATTGTAAACAAGCTGCCTGTTTTACTGCCTGTGGTTGATATACTGTGGAACATTGGCAGTTGTGTTGGGGTTTTTATGCATGCAAATTCCTCCAGCTCTTCATTGGCTCCAATCTCCAATCAGATGCTTGTCAGCCCTTATTCTGAGCTCCCTTTCTGTTTCTGCTTAGATGAGTACTGTTTAAACTAAGTACTTATCTGATTTTGACATCTCAGGGCTTGAAGATGTGTTTCTGGATTCACTCTAGTTCAGAGAAATGGGGAGGCACATTGAGCAGAAAGCCTGGTTAATGTTGTTTTCATACTGTGTTAGTGATGGAAGTTTCCCCGGGTTCACTGAAACCACCTATAATCTAACCTGTCCATAATATAACCTGACACTGAGGTTAATGTTAATCACCTCACTGAATTCTTATGGTGCATGGCACAGCTTTCTGTATTTAGAGTGTCTCAGAGATATAAATTCAGTTGCAGGTCATATGTGAGAGATCTTGGATAATCTTAGATGATTGTAGATGATGGTAGATGTTACATTACATTACATTCATTTAGCAGACGCTTTTATCCAAAGCGACGTACAATAAGTGCATACAGAGACGTCATCAAGATCACTACAGAACAGACAAGACCAAGCACATCCTTCCCATAATGTAGCATAATGTAACATGTAGATGTTGAGCTCGTATGTGGAAGGTTTACATTTTGTTTTGTAGCCCATCACATTGGGGACCCTCCTAGCATGCCTTCAGTGGATGCCAGGGTAATTCAGACAAATTTTATGAATTTGTTGTCAGAAATAGGTTTTGTATAGTTAAATTGCTAAGAATGCCAGACCCTGTTTGTATAGCAGGCAGAGGGCAGGCATTGTCTGTTGTCTTGTTCAAGCTAATCTATGTGTGGCTCGGTTGTTTTCAGTGTTTTTAATAAGCAATTAAAACTGGACTCTAAATTCTCCTCCCTGCAGTGAATTTTAACCAAATGGCAGTGAAGCAGTTTCAAATTATTTTAAGTTATTTACGCACCTAAAATTGATTTGACATTTGACCTGTCCCCATGCGTTTGCATTGCAATGTACTCCTCCAGACCAAAGGGCAGTTTCCATGGTGACTGCAGGCTGTTGGGGTGGGGTGACGCGTCCATTCCGTGCGCAAAATGCCAATGAAGAATGCTGCTAAACCTGAGATGGAGCTCTCATTTCCCCTGAGGTGTAGTCAGATTCCACACCCACAGGACTGACTCCAGATCAGTTTTTCCTCTTGTGTCACCATATTAGTGGTTGGGGTGAGGTTGACTAAGTTGACTGGGGGTCAGTGGAGAGGACTGAGTTTGGGTAAGATGATCATGGGTTGGGGCCTGAAAGTAGGTGCGACTTGCCTCCATTTCAAAGCATTTTGGGTAATTCAGGAAAATGTCAGGAATCTTGCCCAGTTAAAACTTTGAACGAATGGTTCTGTGCTTTTCAGAAATGTGTACATTCTTTTGATTGCACTGTGTAACTGGACAGGGAGCCCCAGGGTGTCTTCACCACTGTTAATAATATAATCATTACTGTGAATAATATAATCATTAATCATAACCAAGGGATATTATTTAAGGTAGGGCCATTCTACTATACAGGAATGTATGATAATTAGTGAGCACTATAATTCATTAGACAGTGACACATGTTTTGTTATTTTGGTTATGTACTTAAGTAAGGTTCTATAATTTCTAAACGGTTCATCCCATATGGATGAAAATACCCTCAAATTAAAGCTGACAGTCTGCACTTCAATCTCATTGTTATTGTATCCTTTCAAACTCAGAGTGCTAGAGTACATAACCAAAATAACAAAAAATGTGTCACTGTCTAATGAATTATAGTGCTCACTAATTATCATACATTCCTGTATAGTAGAATGGCACTACCTTAAATAATCTCCCTTCTGTTATGATTAATGATTATATTATTCACAGTGGTGCTCATGGGTGTTTTGAGTTGACTGACTCCATGAAGCTTGTGAATGTATTATGGTGCTCGCTGTATATTATTGAGGTATTAATAATGCAAACTAAGGGTACCTTAATTTCTTATATATCTCCTGAAGTATCTGGGGAAAAAATTAATAATGTACAAAAAACTGATGATTCAACCATGGGGGTAAAATAAAATCACTTGGGGACGTGTGTATTAATCTCAGTTGAGTTTGGGTAGACTTCTGTCTGCAATTAACAATTTTTTTTAAGAATCTGAAAAATTTGATGGCATGGAGTGCAAACATCCTTTCCCCCATGATTGTATTTTTCCTGTTAAATTCTCTGTTCAATATTCCCGCATGTGTCCTGTGTTATTTTTGCCTCAGTGTTCTTTCATATTAACGCAGGTCCGTTCTCCTGCACAGCGCGCCTGCTAATCCTACTAATGTCCTTTGTTTTGCCACAGCTTTTGAATTGTACACGGCACAGTCCTTATTACCCTTACCCAGATTGACACTGTGTAGCTCCTGTTTTTACACATCTGTCTGCATGGCTGCGTATTCTACTGACAGTGATCTGTCTTTCCTCAGGTTTGCAGCTGCAGCAGAACTGTTGCTATTTGACTCTGGTCTGTGATTAACGCTGCTGCAGTAGAAGTCCAAACAGAGCAATAGTTTGGCCCTCCCCCTCCTTTGGTGCATTTGGGCCTTAAATGGCGACTAACACCACCTCCTTACATTCCAATAATCCTCCTCTCCCTCTCCCTCTCTCTGCAGGGTGGCACCAGGAGAGATGGCGTTGAGCGAGCTCCCCTCCCGGGTGCTGAGCCTGTACAATCAGATGATGGATGTGGCCGGTGAGTCTCAGCAGCTTTGCACTAATGCTAATTCAGGGACTCTGCGCTAACGTTAACATGGGGACTCTGCGCTAACGCTAACATGGGGACTGATTTGCGTCATTTTAAGTATGGGATACCATGGTTACCAATATTAAAATGGTGTTTCATTTCCAAAGTTTTGTTTAATCATATTGTTGACTCGTCAACTCACTTGGCTAGCTAGTTTCATGTTATTTGTAATGTAAGATTAAACATGTTTGCTCATCTATTAGGCAGTTAGATCTACTATTGTTCCCATTTGTGACCGCTAGAGTGTAATGTGATCACATGGAGCAGAACGTGAAAGGGAATGGCAATGAATTGTGTTGGTTGCAATGTCAGATTAAAATAAACTTGGTGTTTCCTCTATCTAGAACTGTAGGCTACTTATTCAAATACGGTACAATTAGTCACGTCAATCGCCACATCTAAACACTCAACAGCAACAATAATAAAACTAAAATGAAACGGAAATAAAAGCCAAAAATACTATAGAATTAAAAACTGATTTAAAAAATGAAAAAGAAAAAGTATGAAAGAGGCTACTATGCAACAATGATTAGCTTAATGTTAGGCCAAACTGTTTTTTTGCACTGCATAGCCTATATATAATTTTTTTTAAAAACTGCTGTTTGTCATCTGTGCCCAGTTCCCTATTCTGTACAATATAACCATAGCAACACAGTAATTATGTCCATATCCAATCTCACTTGTAGGCTGCACTTTCTTATCCCCTTCATGCCTACTCTAGACTGTAGGCTAGTATTTTGTTGTACAAATACAAATACTTCTGCTAGGACTATGCCACAGATTGTTTGTATGTTTTCGTACTATGATCGTCTATCTAAACCTGCCATAGTTACCAAAACTAGGCCACAAACTAAAGCTTCTTTTGAAATTTTATCTTTCTAGTTACCTGTTGTTATTTTTTTGTCCCAAGCCAATAATTACAATGAAAAGAAATAATAAATCTCAAAATGGGTCCTTGTTATAGTTGATGACACCCCATAAAGATCTACTCAAGGTTGTGCTATATCATGGATATTGTCACTCTGCATCCACAATATATAGCACTCCCTCTTGTGTAATATTAAATAGTCTAGCTTGACAGGACTTAAGAGCCTTACATTTCAATTTCAGGTAGCTTGCTACCTAATTCACCTCATGCACAAGGCAGTGCTTTTCCGTTCTGTGATTTAAACCAGTGCGCCGTGGGCCTCAACGTATTTGTGCTTGTTAATTTCCAAAATGGTTCAGCTGCTGTGACATGCTGCCACAAAATTTCTTTTATTGATTATGCCAGAACTATTTCCACCGAACAACATAGGCCATCTGGCCTCTACCTCCGTAATGTCTCGATTTCACACTCTGAAGTTGAATCGGGTGATTTAGTGCTGGCTTGTACACTCTGAAGTTTCTCTTTTTTGTTTTGCAGTTTTAACTTCTCCATTTTCCCTTACAATTCATTGGAATGACAAACTGATTTAAATGCATATCAATATTCACAAAGGGTGTTTCATTAATAATTTATGGTTAATTGTGGTAGTTAACGGGGTGGGATACCAGGCTGAGGGTATGGATGGTGTTCAACGGTGAGGGTATGGATGGTTTTATAAATCAGGACATTTTTGACAATTTTTCTTTTGTGTGTACATTATCTTTTAGTGTAGAAGCTCTGCAAAGTTTTATAAATGAGGCCCCACAGGCCTAATAATTTTGACCCTCTGCTTGTTTTCACTCTTCCGTGGCCCTGTGGTGTGTGACTGTGCTGTCACCCTGTGCTTATTTTGACCCTGTGCTCTGTAGACCCCAGGGCAGATGGCTGGCTGCTGATGTCATCGCCAGGCCCACAGACCATCATCATTGTGTCATACATCTACTTTGTGATGTCACTGGGCCCTCGGTTCATGGAGAACCGCAAGCCCTTCGACCTGAAGCGCATTCTGATTGTCTACAACTTCGGTGTGGTGGCGCTCTCCCTCTACATGGTCTACGAGGTGAGGAGGTGGCAGCTGGGGTGGGCTACACATCCTGGGACTTCTATAACAGGGGTCTCTCTAATCTCAGTCCTGGAGGGCCACAGTGCCTGCATGTTTAACTCTAGTCTGGAGGGCCACAGTGTCCGCAAGCTTAATTCCAGTCCTGCAGGGCTGCAGTGCCTGCAGGTTTAATTCCATTCGTGCAGGGCTGCAGGTTTAACTCCAGTCCTGGAGGGCCACAGTGTCTATAGGTTTAACTCCAGTCCTGGAGGGCCACAGTGTCTATAGGTTTAACTCCAGTCCTGGAGGGCCACAGTGTCCATAGGTTTAACTCCAGTCCTGGAGGGCCACAGTGTCCATAGGTTTAACTCCAGTCCTGGAGGGCCACAGTGTCCATAGGTTTAACTCCAGTCCTGGAGGGCCACAGTGTCCATAGGTTTAACTCCAGTCCTGGAGGGCCACAGTGTCCATAGGTTTAACTCCAGTCCTGGAGGGCCACAGTGTCTGTAGGTTTAATTCCAGTAGCATATGCAGGTTTTTACGGTTTCCTTTCAATCAGCAGCCAACTGGAATTGGAAGAAATTAGGACTTGGTAATCAGTGACTTCACTTAGTTAAGTGCTGAAATGCACCAGCAACCAGCAGACACTGCAGCCCCCCAGGACTGCAGTCTGAAATGGCAGTTCTAACACTTGTCTCTTTGGCCAGTGAGCTGTTTTGAAATAAATCAGACTTGTCCTGCCCTACTGGTTGATCAACCAACCATGTACTGGTTGTGTTCAGTACTGTAGATGCACTCTGATGTTAGCCAGCATCATAGTATTGGGAGAGGAAACTGCCATCAATTCCTCTGTGTTAATGTTGGGCCTGAACTGTAATTGCTGCAGATGAAAATGTGTTTTTGATTTGATTAGATCACTCTAACCCACTTCAGGAATAATTACTTTGGTCCAAATCTTTAACCTTAAACTTTAATCATTTTCATAGTTCAGCTCGTAGAAAGGATTGTATGTGCTTTCCAAAGGTAACTTGGTTGTCATAGAATTTACGGGATTGAGAGGATCTTCCATTGCTTACGTTTTTAATATAGCATCTGTATTAATATAACGCCTTGTTGCTTATTAAAGTAACAAAATTTCTCAAGGAAACAGGATTTAAAAAAATACATTTGTGTCTCCCCTGACGTATCTGTGTGTGGGTGATTTTTAAAATGAGCTTCTTGTGCAAGTGGATTGGCAACAAAACCAGTCCAACAGGATTCCGCTCTGTTGAGCAATGGGGAACAATGAGCAATGTCCATACTTGAAATGTGTGTGTGTGTCTGTGTGTGTGTGTGTGTGTGTGTGTGTGTGCGCGCGCGCAAGTGCTCGTGTGTATTTGTGTGTGCGTGTTTTGTGTTTTGTGACAGTATGTGTGTGTGGTTCTGTGTCCCCTCAGTACATCATGTCTGGCTGGGGGACAGGATACTCTTTCCACTGTGACCTCGTGGACTACTCCACGTCTCCGCAGGCCGTGAGGGTGAGCGCACCACTCTTTTGTCATGACATACCTCCTCTCTCTCACGACACGCCTCCGCTCTCTCACGACCCGCCTCCCTCTGTCACAAAGCACCTCCTCTCTGTCACGACACACCTCCACTCTGTCACGACACGCCTCCCTCTCTCTCGCGACCCGCCTCCCTCTGTCACGACACGCCTCCCTCTGTCACAAAGCACCTCCCTCTGTCACGACACGCCTCCTCTCTGTCACGACACGCCTCCTCTCTCTCATGACCCGCCTCCCTCTGTCACAAAGCACCTCCCTCTGTCACGACATGCCTCCCTCTGTCACAAAGCACCTCCCTCTGTCACGACACGCCTCCTCTCTGTCACGACACGCCTCCTCTCTGTCACGACACACCTCCTCTCTCTCACGACACGCCTCCTCTCCCTCACGACCCACCTCCCCTCTGTCACAAAGCACCTCCCTCTGTCACGACACGCCTCCCTCTGTCACAAAGCACCTCCCTCTGTCACGACACGCCTCCTCTCTGTCACGACACGCCTCCTCTCTGTCACGACACGCCGCCTCTCTGTCACGACACGCCTCCTCTCTCTCACGACCCGCCTCCCTCTGTCACATAGCACCTCCCTCTGTCACGACGCACCTCCCTCTGTCACAAAGCACCTCCCTCTGTCACGACACGCCTCCCTCTGTCACAAAGCACCTCCCTCTGTCACAACACGCCTTCCTCTGTCACAAAGCACCTCCTCTCTGTCACAACATGTTTCCGTCTTTAGAGTCACCTGTATAAAACCCTGCTGGTATTGTGTTGTATCTCTAGATGGTCGCGACCTGCTGGCTCTACTACTTCTCCAAATTCATCGAGATGTTTGATACAGTGAGTATAAGAAGGGAGTTGCTATGGCATGCAGTCTGTATTACCACTTACCCTCTCTAGGTGGGTGGGGCTTTGTTTGTATAGAGACATTCACCTGGAACTGCACTCCAAATGAATGCAATCTGCCCCACCCAGATCTTCTTCGTCCTGCGGAAAAAGAACAGCCAGATCACTTTCCTCCATGTATATCACCATGCCATCATGCCCTTCACCTGGTGGTTTGGAGTCAAGTTTGCTGGAGGTAACCCCTGGTCCCCGCCCACTGTGCCACTCTTGAGCTAAAATATGAGGATGAAAGTACATGAAACCCTTAACTGTAGCTGACTGTGCATTTGTCCCTGCACCCCTGTTTCCAGGTGGGCTTGGTACCTTCCACGCCATGCTGAACTGCATCGTCCATGTGATCATGTACACCTATTATGGCCTCTCTGCCTTAGGCCCAGCCTACCAGCGCTACCTATGGTGGAAGAAATACCTGACTACCATCCAGCTGGTGAGTACAGGAGTTGGGGGGGGGGGTTGGCTCAGTCGAGCAGAAGGAAATTTAGTTTAGGAAGTGAATCAAAATTGAAATTCAGATTATCAATTACAAGTTTAACTGTAGTTCAGCAGGGGGCTCTGAGCTGCAGGTTTAACTTGGAGGACTGGAGTCTGACACCTCACAGTTACTTTGCTCCTTGCTGCAGTGTGGGAGGGAAGTAATGTTCCTGTGTTGCTGTTTTTGTGTACCAGATCCAGTTTGTGTTGGTGACCTCGCACATCGGCCAGTACTTCTTCATGAAGAACTGCCCCTACCGCTTCCCCATTTTCATCTACATCATCGGCCTGTATGGCCTAGTCTTCCTCATCCTCTTCATCAACTTCTGGTACCACGCCTACACCAAGGGCAAACGGCTCCCCAAGGTCCTACAAAATGGATCCAAGGCAGTGAGTCCCAAGGACCACTGAGGGCCCTCCAATGCCCCCCACCCCTCCCTGCCCCACCCCTAATGCTCTGCCCTTTCCTGCCCCACCCCCCAAAGCCCTGACCTTTCCTGCCCCACCCCCCAAAGCCCTGACCTTTCCTGCCCCACCCCCTAAACCCCCCCGCCCCCACCCTTTCCTGCCAATCCCTTTCCTGCCCCACTCCCCCCGCCCCCCCAAAAAGCCCTCCCCTTTCCTGGCTCATTCCCCCTGAGCCCCGCCCTTTCATGTCCCCCCAATCTGAAAGTGTGGTCTCCAGGTTTACCTATGAAGGGCTGGTATGGTTGCTAGCTTCTCTTCTAGCACAATGCTATGACACCTGAGTCACCTAATAAACTACAACTTTCCCAACCCTGATTAGTTAAATTGGGTGATTTAGTGCTGGCTTGTAACAGAAGCGTTCACCCCCCAGCAAGCTTTTGCGCGTAAGACCTGGTGACTGCTGTAGTCTGCCTTCCTGTCTTAATGCTTGAGTTTTTCTATTTTATTTTATTTTTTTCAAAGTTTACTTCTGGGAATGTGCCTCCTAAACAAAGAGCTGAAATTAATATATATTTTAACTGGCTCTGACTCAATGGTGTTAAGATGTCACATATCTGACTTTTGGAATGGTCGTGCATTTGAGTCCAGATCGAGTTCTCTCCTGGATGATATTTTCCGGGGGTGCCGGAAACAAAAATCAGTTGGTGGAACTTTAGTTCTGGGGCGGCTTTCCAGTTTTCCTGAGAGCCTGTTTTCTTGACGGGTTGTTTTTCTCTGGCTTCTCGCTTTAGTGTCCATAAATCTGCTTTTTTAATGCTGTCTGTAAATTGAATTGTAAACTCTATGAATGTTACATTATTACATTATGAACGGCGGCTCCTGTTTCTTTTGAAGAGCTGCGTTGAAGTTTTTGGTTTGAGGCGCACCGCGGGCGTTTGAATGCTCTCTGGGGGCCCATAGAGACGCTGGGAGCCTGTTAGTCAGGTATAATGTGGGTGACCCCCCCCCCCCCCCCCCAGAGGTCCCCCTCTAATGTCGTCTTTGATTACCATGGCAACATCCTCCTCACAAAAGGGGTGCAGCCTTCCTGTTTGAAAGAAAAAGTTTAAAGAAAGAAAGGGGGGAAAAAGGAAAACCCTTTTGGTTGAAGCTACTTTTTCATGCATGTTTTTTATATATTGTATGTATGGGGAAAAAACCATGAAAGGCTTATGTTTTCACTCTCCCGTTCGGAGAGAGCTACGAGGTTTGAACACGTGACCAGAATGGAAGCTGTTCAGGACCCTTCCTGTCCTTGGAGGAACCCAGGGCGTGAATGGCCACCAAGCTCAGACGTGGCCCCGCTCTCATGGCGATTTAGGACAGGAACGTGGTTCATGGCATCTGGGATCGCTCGAGCGCAAGCGCAGCTCGCGATCACACGGTCAAACCCGGAGGGTTTAAACTTGGCCCTGTTGTGTCCAGCACTCATGAATGTCTTTGTGTTTCCTTTCCTGAGACATGATACCGCATTAAAACCTCAAAGATAAAACATGAAATATGTGTATTTAGTATGTATTTATGTGCAAAAATAAAAGATGTTATGCACACCGAGACCCTGTGTGTTGTCGTACTAAAGATAAGTGGTGTTCAATGGGCTTTTAATGAGGAAACTTAATTTGAGTTGGCCAGGAAATGCCAATACTGTCACACATCACACGTGTAGTGATTTTCTTCACAAGAGGGCGCTGTTGTCTAATACTGTGTGGAAAAATAGCCATGCACGATTAAAGAAATGCACATTGAAGACATGCGAGTCAGAATTACACGTTGACTGGTATTGACAACTGCTTATACACATTCTAATGATCAATATGGGAAGATTTTGCTAATTATATAGATGTAGGCTACAGTCGTCTCCAAGAAAGCAAACCGACTTTAGGTCCATCAGAGCCTCCTGCTTTTAAACAGCACAGCTGGCAGCGTGGCACAAAGTTTGGAGCTCGATTTGACTCTGGAGAAGCGACAAATGATCACCATCGAGCGACCACATTGACATCTGAAGCACCATGATTCATCAGTAACGTGCAAGTCAATTGAGTTTTGTTGTTCCCATGTACGTTCCATTTAGTTTGTCGTGAATGAACCAATCTGCCAACGATGATACTCATTTATCAGCATCCTGAAGGCCACTCCCTCTTACTGACTTACTGTTTTCCTCTGGAAAATGCTGCGTGACCAACCAAGACTTCACCCTGATTCTTCTGTGTGTATGATATTCTGCATGCGATTGATCTGCAGTTGATCTCATTGTCTTTTTATATGAAATAAAGCAATTTTAAAAAGTAAAAATTTTTGGTTTCCTTCTGTATCAGTAGGCAAAGTTGTATGCCTGTGCAAATTGGACGTTTTAACTTTTTTGACCTTTTCGTAATGCTGTAATTCTACCCCGGTGCCTCAAAGCTCAAATTAATTCAGCATTCAGACCAGGCTCTCTGGGAAATGCAGGGTGTGGAGAAAATTTAACTGTCCAGGGAAAGGCCTCCATATTTGAGATAAGAAAGCTAGAGGGAGAGAATGTAAGATTGGGTCTGATTCTCATCTTAAATGGACAAGAAGGAAAGCTTTGACCTAGCTCAATTCCCAGTGTCTTGTGCTCTGACCTGTGTACCACGTGCCCCACCCCGTTCCCCGTCGTTGTCTTTGACAGACAGCTTTTGAGGCGTCCCTGTTTGGGTTCCTGTGACCGTCCCCTTTCATAGTGAACAGGAGGAAGCGGTAGCTTTTCTGGTTGGTTACCTTGGCAACCATAAATATAAATAACCCTGACTGGGAAAGGTCAGCACTCGGAACATTAGAAACAACATAGTCATTACAAAAGGGTCTTAGAAAACACCTTTAATGAGATTTAAGCCTGTTGATTACAGGGAGTCTCATCCTTCCTGGCTGTGTCACTGGGTTTAGAGCCAAAGGAAGGCGGCAGGACTAATACACCCTTTCTGTAGGACCTGGTACTAACGCAGCCTCCCTGTAGGACCTGGTACTAACGCACCCTCCCTGTAGGACCTGGTACTAACGCACCCTCCCTGTAGGAGCTGGGACTAACGCACCATCCCTGTAGGAGCTGGGACTAACGCACCATCCCTGTAGGAGCTGGGACTAACGCACCCTCCCTGTAGGAGCTGGTACTAACGCACCCTCCCTGTAGGAGCTGGGACTAACGCACCATCCCTGTAGGAGCTGGGACTAACGCACCCTCCCTGTAGGAGCTGGTACTAACGCACCCTCCCTGTAGGAGCTGGGACTAACGCACCCTCCCTGTAGGAGCTGGTACTAACGCACCCTCCCTGTAGGACCTGGTACTAACGCACCATCCCTGTAGGAGCTGGGACTAACGCACCCTCCCTGTAGGAGCTGGGACTAACGCACCATCCCTGTAGGAGCTGGGACTAACGCACCCTCCCTGTAGGAGCTGGGACTAACGCACCCTCCCTGTAGGAGCTGGGACTAACGCACCATCCCTGTAGGAGCTGGGACTAACGCACCCTCCCTGTAGGACCTGGTACTAACGCACCCTCCCTGTAGGACCTGGTACTAACGCAGCCTCCCTGTAGGAGCTGGGACTAACGCACCTTCCCTGTAGGAGCTGGGACTAACGCACCCTCCCTGTAGGACCTGGTACTAACGCACCCTCCCTGTAGGAGCTGGGACTAACGCACCCTCCCTGTAGGAGCTGGGACTAACGCACCCTCCCTGTAGGACCTGGTACTAACGCAGCCTCCCTGTAGGACCTGGTACTAACGCACCCTCCCTGTAGGAGCTGGGACTAACGCACCCTCCCTGTAGGAGCTGGGACTAACGCACCCTCCCTGTAGGAGCTGAGGCTAACGCACCCTCCCTGTCGGAGCTGGTACTAACACACCCTCCCTGTAGGAGCTGGGACTAACGCACCTTCCTTATAGGACCTGGTACTAACGCAGCCTCCCTGTAGGAGCTGGGACTAACGCACCTTCCTTATAGGACCTGGTACTAACGCACCCTCCCTGTAGGACCTGGTACTAACGCACCCTCCCTGTAGGACCTGGTACTAACGCACCCTCCCTGTCGGAGCTGGGACTAACGCACCCTCCCTGTAGGAGCTGGGACTAATGCACCCTCCCTGTAGGAGCTGGGACTAACGCACCCTCCCTGTAGGAGCTGGGACTAACGCACCTTCCTTATAGGACCTGGTACTAACGCACCCTCCCTGTAGGAGCTGGGACTAACGCACCCTCCCTGTAGGAGCTGGGACTAACGCACCCTCCCTGTAGGAGCTGGGACTAACGCACCCTCTCTGTAGGAGCTGGGACTAACGCACCTTCCTTATAGGACCTGGTACTAACGCACCCTCCCTGTCGGAGCTGGGACTAACGCACCATCCCTGTAGGAGCTGGGACTAACGCACCCTCCCTGTAGGACCTGGTACTAACGCACCCTCCCTGTAGGAGCTGGGACTAACGCACCATCCCTGTAGGAGCTGGGACTAACGCACCCTCCCTGTAGGAGCTGGGACTAACGCACCCTCCCTGTAGGAGCTGGTACTAACGCACCCTCCCTGTAGGAGCTGGGACTAATGCACCCTCCCTGTTGGAGCTGGGACTAACGCACCTTCCTTATAGGACCTGGTACTAACGCACCCTCCCTGTAGCAACTGGGACTAATGCACCCTCCCTGTAGGAGCTGGGACTAATGCACCCTCCCTGTAGGACCTGGTACTAACGCACCCTCCCTGTAGCAACTGGGACTAACGCACCCTCCCTGTAGGAGTTGGGACTAACGCACCCTCCCTGTAGGAGCTGGGAACATCGCACCCTCCCTGTAGGAGCTGGGACTAACGCACCCTCCCTGAAGGACCTGGTACTAACGCACCCTCCCTGTGGGAGCTGGGACTAATGGACCTTCCTTGTAGTTTGGGTTCTATGAGCTCAGACTTTGGGTCAAGTATGTATCTGGAATACACTTGACTCTTTCATTGCCAATAAAATTTCTAAATAATGTCGGCAGTTCCCTTGAGAATCAGAGGGACGATTTTGTAGCCTACTTGCTCCAAAATTATTAGGAAGCGCAAATTAACTCCCTGCAGTGTAGATCGACCTGTGCTCCAGGTTAAATTTCTCTCCTTCTTGGCCACATCCTTCCAGCATGTGACAGATGCACTCAAAAAATAAATCTTTGGACAGTGGTTGCAAGTAATGGGCTATTATTAAGTATATGTGTCTTCAACTGGTTAAGTTGAAGACGTCGCATATAGGCTATTATGTTCAACCGTACATTACTTTATTAGGTAAATCGTAAAAAAAAAAAAATATTCTAAGTAAATCCAACAATTTATTTGTTTACTTATAAACTATATATAGTAATATTGCGTGCAACCACTGTCCAGCAATTCTTTTTTTGATTGTGTGATGATGGGTATATCCCAGTCGTCAATAGGAGCTATGATCATTTTATCAATGCGATGTTCTAATACGTTCACTGCCTACCCCGTCATGCAAGAGCAACTATGGATGCGCAAAGGCAGGATTTTACAAAAGCAAATGCGGTTATTAAAGGCACTGTCACTGACACGTTGAAAATGTATACCCCCACAAACATTTTTTAGTAGAAAGCTAGCAACCCATGGGGCAGGTACAAAAACAGGTCATTAGGTCAATATGATGCCCTGTGCTACCCACATTTTGAGAAACGCCCCCGTGTAGCGCAGGTTAGAATATGGCGTATCTCAGTCCGCGTTAAATCCGCGCAGGAGAGGCACTTAAGCGCATGACTTAAGTTGGCCATCTCTGAATCTGGCCCTAAATTCCTTAACCATTATGCTACACTGCTGCCCCATGCAGGCATGCCATAAGAAGAAAACATAGCTATGAAAGAAGAGTTTTGCTCCGAATGTCAGTCTTTTAAAATGATCTGTAATCTGTGGGAATTTTGTGGGTGTTTAAGTATTTCAAATAATTACTTGATCCAGGTCCTGGCGCGAAGTCCTCCTCATCTCCTGAAATGTGCAGTTGTGCTCACATTGTCTACTGCACTCAATGGTGTGGCACGGGATTATGCTGTATTGTATTGAAACTAGAATGTGAGGTGCATTGAAAATGTTTGTCAGTGTAAATCCTAAATTAGTGAAACATTACTGTCAGCACCTGAATGTTTGCGTTCAGGTGGGAAAAAAGGAAGCCGTTGTTGCATCAACACTGCCTCGCCTGCTGTTCCAACAACGTCCTGTAGATGTCATTGTGGTGACTGATATCCTAAATTTACCTCGTTGACATTTTTGCATATTTTCATGGTCGTTATTTAGGTCTATTTTGAGGAGTATATACTGTAGAAAACACACCTCTTCCCAGAGCACATGACAGAAATGCATGATGGGGGGATGGAGGAGAGGAGCAGAGGAAAGACAGAAGGAGCAGAGGTAATGACCTGCTTGGTGCTCCTGCTGTGACAAGCGACTGACAGGAGTAATTTGCCGTATCGTCTCACAGGCTACGAGGGAAATGGCAGCTCACCCCCCAGTTAGACACAGGGGCCTGTCTCTGTTTGTCAGACCCCCCCCCGCCTTAGACACAGGGGCTTGTCTGTCAGCCACCCTCCCCCCCCACCCCACCAAGACCCAGCAACTCTACAGCTCCACTATACACCACTGCATATACCCCACCTTTCAGCTGTGAGAACACTCTAAAAAGTACAATTATCAATAACTACAATAATAATAAGAATATAATAATCAATAATAGCCATTCCGAACACAGCCAAGGTTTCTCTTTATGACATCACAATGCAGGAAGAGCCAATTATCCCTCTCTCTTCAAGCAGCCAATTAGCAGACAGGACATCATGGAAGAAAACTGATAAAAGTTACTTCAACATTTGTTATAAAATTCCCATAAATGCCTTGCTCTTCTCCTCTAACGAGAATAAACCCGGGCTGTGTTCGGAATGGCTCACTCACTCCCTCCCTATATACTACTTAGGGAATCTACACAGAGCACTAGATAGGGATTCACTGGTGAATGGAGGAGACAATTTCGGACACTACCGTTTCTGAGCAGGTTACTTAGCAACGCACGACGCTTGCATGACAGTGGTCACCGGCTTGGTGAGAAAGCATGCAAGAAACGGTAAAAAAGTGTTCTTTTTTTATTTTGAACAAGGGTTTTGTTGTCTCGTTGTAGGTAGATAGGTAGCTAGCTAGCTAATTATGTTGCATTTTCCATTAAACAGTAATAATTGTTAAATTAAAAAAATAGTTAACACTTTGTAATATATTTAATCTACCGTGTTTATTTATATTTTGGTTATAAAGCCGACTAAACTGATTTAAATATAGGCTACAAGATGAAACTTGCATTTATATTTACATTTGTAGACCAGCGCAGGCTCAGCCGTCGCCATCTTGACAAAAAAAAAGTCTCCGGTCATGTAGTGTACATCGTTTGTACCCTACATTTTGTGGTGCATTGTGGGGGATATTATGTGCACTATTTAGGGTGTCAAATTTGACATTTTGAATTCGGACACCCTACAAAGTGACCGATACCCTAAATAGTGCACTATATAATGAATAGGGGGCGATTTCGGACACAGCCCCGAACAAAGCCAAATTTTCAGTGAGATGATTACCCATGGATCCTGAGCAATTCTTTCCAGATGTAATTTCCTACGATCAGTTCCTTTCTTGTGTGAAGGAATTGTGAAAATGAGGCCAGATCTCAGTTTCCTTTTAACAAAACAACCCTTCTTTATTTGCACAGAATTATTATTTTTTACTGAATATCACAAAAGGAACAATGCACATATATAAAAAGGAAAGAAGAACAGAACTCTGTGTAGAAGCATGCCAGCATGCCGCTCCGGGCGCCGAGAGCAAAATCGTTCTCCACATGACGGATAACTTGAGCGTCAGAATGTCAATGGCGACTCAGTAAGGTGTTAATCTAAAACACGGGCGCTGATATTTCAACATCTTCCTCCATTTTCCTTCATCTTCCGCAGGCTGGAGGAAGTTTTCCTCTGGCATCAGATGACAGTGAAGTTTCTTAGGGCCGGATTGAGAGATGGCCAACTTAAGTCATGCGCTTAAGTGCCTCTCCTGCGCAGATTTAACGCGGGATGAGATACCCCGTATTCTAACCTGCACTACGCGGGTGCGTTTCTCAAAATGTAGATTGCACAGGGCATGATATTCTAATGACCTGTTTCTTGTACCTGCCCCCTGGGGAGACGCTTAAAACAGCGGATAAGTCAAATGTCTGAATCACAATTAGCTTAAGCTACGCGGAATTTTGGAGTAGGCTAAGTCCAATTTTTGCGCGTGCTTATCTCAACTCTGAATCTGGCCCTTAGTGTTTGGAGGTCCTCAGTGTTGGGTTTTAATGCACCCTTGACTCTTCATTAGTGAGGCTTTGGTCATGCTTTAGAGGTGAATCGGTCCTGCAGGGGCAGTTTAGTCATCGTTAAAAAAAAACCTTTTCAGCACTGGCCTACCTTGCATTCGCTCTGCACCTGTCCTCTCATTAAGAGTCATTGTGTTCTCATGTGTTGAAAATCTCCTGAGCTGGCAGACTGTTGGCTCATTCTGTTTTTGCAGAGCATGGACAGAATGACGCACAGTACTGGAGAGTCTCCAGTCTCCAGTGGAGACCCGGCATTAGTGAATAAGAACAGTATCAGCATAGAGACCTTTACAGGGTCAGGTGCTCAAAGTGAGACAAGGGCACACCAACCTATAAAAACGATCTTTTTTAAATGAAATCAAAGGGGCACGTCAGGAACTTGGGGCAAAAGGGGCAGGTGCTCAGGCACCCGGAGCCCCTCTCCTCTGTACATGCCTCAGTATCAGGGCTTTGTCAAATCATCATTTGAAATGTGTCAATTATGTGAAAAGAGACCATCCAGGTGGGTAGAGGAAGCCTGCGGGCCACTTGTGCAGACTGCTGCTCCATGTAAAGGTCATTCGTCTTTAGAGGAGCCGTGTCATAAAGGGTCATTTGTGATGGGTAGACTACATAAAGCTCATAAACCCAGGAGTTCACATTTGAGCCATTTGCTTGTTTAATGACCAGTTGATTCCTTCAGATGAATCGAGTCATTAACAAAGCAATTTCCTGAAATTGTCCAACACATTCCGTGGGCCCTTTCCCCGCCATTAGGAACCGGACAATAAAATCAGTCAGACAACAGTAATGTTAAATGGTGTTAATGTCCCTGGTTTAAAAGGATGCATATTTCCAAATAGTTGGCATTAATACAGTGGGAATTAAATCACCATCTTGGATGGGGTTAAAATAAAGTGCTTCCAATAAAAAACAACTGTTTTTATCATATTTTCAACAGTTTGAGGAGATCATATCAGTTTTAAGCACTTTGCTTTTGTCAATTCAGGAACATGCAGACTAACCCGTTGTGGTACAACGTACACAATGTGTCACCCCAGAATCTCCCCATAGAATGGGAGTGTGTCTTAATGTTGTTCGTGATTTCCATATACCGCCATTATGGCTCCAGTCTCATCTTAAATTATTTTATTAGTGTTCTCCAAACACCTCCATTATGGCTCCACTCTGCTGTGCAGTTACTGCTATTAGTAAACTCCAAATGCCACCATTACGGATCCACACTAGCGTGCAGTTACTGTGATAAGTAATCTCAAGATACCACCATTAGGGCTTCACTCTGGTATGCAGTTATTGTTACCCCTGTTTGCACTGTGAAATGTTCCTATTGCCCTGAGGGAAACAGAGACGGTAATGGCAGATGATGGAGCGCACTGAGGTGAAATGCGGAAAAGCACGTCCCCTGGCTAACAGGCTTTGCATGGGAGAATGTTGTGATTTTATCATGAATATAAAGAGTCTGCTCTGGGTATAATCAAGTACAGCTGATACAAAGGCATTCACATGTACAAAAAAACCCCATCAAATATAATGATGAGTGCAGAGGATTACACAGTGTGTGAGTATGTGTGTGTGTGTGTGTGCACTAGAGAGAGAGAGAGAGAGAGAGAGAGATTCTTTGTCTGCCTCTGTTTTAACTTACAGTTTGATTAACTGTGTCAGGTGAGGTTGTTGAAGAGTGTTGGGGAATATGTGTATTCACCAATACTAAAATGAAACTGTTTAACTCACTTTAATGGTTCCACTGCTGGGCTGAATCGAGGGGCAAACTTACCGTGATTCCCCACAGTAATTGTCTCAGGCTGCCGTTAACACCCACAAGACCGTCTATTCATCTGTTCACCCTTTTCATCTGTTCATTCGTTCATCTGGTCGTCTGAGACGTTCCTTAGCCTCAGTTCAGTCCCGACACGGTCGGTGGATGAATCCTGGTCTTCACTCAGTCTTTACATGATTTACAGTTCACTGATCGAAGCCACTTGATATAATGGTCCTGGGTGTTCTCCCAATACTGCATGCTGTATGTGAACACAATCAGAAGAGTGTACGGCTGATCCGGGTTAAGCTGAAACGAGTAATGAATTTCCCCCATATGTACTGTACAGACCTGACAAGTCCCTTTAAAAAAAACTTTATACTTTGTATATTATTGTGCTGTAAACCTTATTAAATATGTAGCCTTTGTAATGGTTAAGTCCAGTACTGATACTGTACATTATTTTTACAGTAACTGTTTATGGTGTTCTCTGAAAAGCTAGAGTGCTGTAAACACATTAATGTCATGCAGAAACATCAAATGGTTGAGACAGGCAGACAAAGAGAGGGAGAGAGAGGAGCAGACTAACAGGTAAGAGAGATTGAGAAGTATTGGCCTGTATTGGCCTTTGTGAGCTTGACGTACATCAGAGCGGAGATTTCACAAACATGTTGGTATTGCTTGCTTGTAGTAAGTGTAGTCTCGTGGCTTTAGGGGGTTCAGAGCGTGCGTGACCGAAGCAGAAGCAGAAACGTGGACAGAGAGTTGAGTGACATTGAAGATTCAAGTCAGAGGACAGAGCCATCTCAGCCACACCCAAAATTCATACAGACTCAAGTGCTGTCTAACAGAGTTTTAAGTTTCCAAGAGAGGTGGTACAATGAATTTCCCAGGCTGCATTACGATGCATTGCAAAAAGGGTTTTGCGTTTTTATTGCAAGAAAGTGTATGAAGAAAAACCCACACACTTTGCAGCAAAAGCAGAGCCTGCCTTTATCAGTACAGGGTTTAGAAATTGGAAAAGAGCGATCGAAAAATTGAAAGCACATGAAAGTGGTCATACGCACTGTCATGCTGCCTCTGTGACTACACAAGAAAATCGCACTGGAGGGACAATGGACTACATTTCCATTAATTTCACAGGAAACCCAAAATACATTTAAAACACGGCCACAGCCAATCATGTCTCAAATACGAGACACTAAGGGTCATAAAACTAAAACAGATAAGACTGAATGCATTCCAGTCTGTCGCCCCAATCCTATTCACTTCACTCTTCCACTTTTCTTCCTCGATCGTGCTGCACACAGCTGCACGAGCAGTCCATTTTCTCTTCCCCCTTTTGCTAGCTACACAGCTACAAAGGTGGACCGCCATTGCACCAGCAACACCGCGGCAGCAGCATCAAAGGCCGCGGAGAGAGATGCCTACGGCATCTAACCATAGAACTGAATTAACAGAACTCCGACAGAGGTGTGTTCCAGCCACAGACAAAGACGCAGGCGATAACCAGACGACGTCGGACAAAGACGCAAACCAGGAGAAAGACAAAGGAGACGCCCTGACCATCCCTCACGGACAAGCCAGCTGTAATCAACTCACCGCGGACTTCAGTAAGACTGATCAAACATCCCAGGCATGGTTTAGGATTTTAGTCTGAACTGTTTATCGGTAATTTGATTGCATCTCGACATCTGCGATAATAGCTGTATAAATGTGTTGCGCTGCTTAGCAAGCTAGCCGGCTGGCCTACCGTTTCATTGCTAATGTGGTAGTACTGTTAACTAACCAAAGCAGGCCTCATGGTTTGCTCCTCTTTTCTTTAACACGTACTAACATTCGCGTGATATGGTCTCAATTCAACTTACTGTAGATAAATACATTATTTCCTGAAAGAAGTGCATGAACTTATTTATAGTATAGTAATGTCAGATTTGAGATCAATAACCACCATCGTGCTGCGACACAGTTAGCTTGCTCCACGTGATTCCTTTGTTCCCTGAACGCACACGTGGCATAGGCCTACACACATACACACACATATGTGCATACACACACACAAATGCTACAATATGCACACAACACAATGTCTTTTTAGTAGAATGTAATATTCATGTTTTCCTTGTTTAATAAATCTATTTTTGTTAAACCTGGTGTCTGTTTTGATGTCGTATGAACACGAGAGCTGACTCAAACCTAATCATTAGAACGTAATACCTTCAACCCTTATGAATTATTAGTTATTACATTACATTACATTACATTATAGGCATTTAGCAGACGCTCTTATCCAGAGCGACTTACACAACTTCTTATTACATTTATCCATTCATACAGCTGGATATATACTGAAGCAATTCGGGTTAAGTACCTTGCTCAAGGGTACAACGGCAGTGTCCTACCTGGGAATCGAACCTGCTACCTTTCAGTTACAAGTCCAGTTCCTTAACCATTATACTACACTGCCGCCCATTATTAGTGCTTTGATGGTAAATTGAAGTAGTAGTAATTATAATTCATAATAATCAAATGAGACTGATTTAATTTTAACCTAACTTAAGAATAATAAGGGTAAACCTCATTATTCCATAGTTATTGCCTATATTTCTGGCATCCCATGTAAGAGTTTATATATATATAGAGGCATGTTCCTTACATTTATGGCGCCCTGTGAAGGATATTCTCTACATTTATGGTGCCCGGGTGAAGACTGGTAAGACGAACATGTTTTATATGTCTATCACCATTACTGCTAAATGTATATGTAAACCTCTTGCATGAGTAATACTCCACATGTAGGAATATAGAGGTATGTTCCCAACATATTAATGGCGCCCCGCATGAGGACTCTGATGATTCAGAAATCATATTACTAATCATCTTGCTCACTGCTATCAGATTCGTACGTGTTCCATATATTACTGGAGCCCCGTACGAGGAATGATTTAAGAATCATCTCCACTGCTACCAATTTATACGTGTTCCCCACAGGACAATTGTCCAGCGCTTTGGCAAACCTACAAGCAGACAATAGGCACTGTCTTGGGAAAATAGTCAGTTCCATCAAATATTTAGCATGACAGGGACAGGCCTTGAGAGGGCATGAGGATGAAAATAGTAATTTGTATCAGCTCTTGAAAGACAAGGCAGAGGATGATGTCCTTTTAGCCAAATGGTTGCAGAGGCCCTAGAAAGAATACATTAGCCCACAGATCCAGAATGAAATTCTGTCCACAATGAGCAACAGTATTGTTTCTGGAATAGCTGACACAATCAGGCATCTACCCATTCTTCAGTATGCAATTATCATTGATGGAACACAAGACATTTCTGGGCAAGAACAAGCATTTGCCTGCTTTATATTGACAATGACCTGATGCCCCATGAAGAATTAATTGGTTTGTACTCTGTCTCTGAAACAATAGAAAAAAAACGCTCTGTCTAACAAGATGGACAGTACAGAACAAAGCCATCACAGTATGGGTCAGTTGGCTTCCGGTGCCTCAAACACAGCATCTACTGCTAATGGCCTGCTAGGGCAGTTTCGTAAAGGCAAAACAGTGTTGGGTCTGATGCTTGCCTCACCAGTGGTTCATGAGCTTGAATGCCTGAACATCTCTTTTCAGAAGAGAACTGAAACAGTTGCTGGCATGAAGGCTGCTGTTAAGGTTGTCAGGACCTCACTCAAGGCCAAAAGAAATTAAGCAAGCTTCGAAACTCTGTTTGAAGAGGCGACGGCTATGGTTCAGTCTTTAAGCGTTAAGCCCATTACAACTCCACAGAGCAGACCACCCCCAAAACGCTTCACTGGAGGAGCTGAAGCACATCAGCCTAAATCTGCAAAGGACCACTGCAGAGTGAAATTCTTTAAAGTCTGAGATACTGTAGATGCACAGTTCACTGAGCTGTTTAACCAGGATGGTTTGCTGACTAGGCAAAAATTGGAAGAGACACTTCTTAGTGGAGAGATTGATTGTACAGTCATTGATAAATACTCAGTGTTGAACAGAGAGTCACTTTCAGTGCAGCTTTCTATGTTCCGAATGAACTACTCATTTAGTAACAGTGCAGAAACTGCAGGGCTCATTTGTGGATTATCTGGGCAAGTGGAAACCCTGGTCAGGTTGCTTTTGGTTGTCCCCTTTTCATCCTCTGAGGCAGAGAGAAGTTTTAGTGCCCGCCGCAGGCTCAAGACTTGGCTCCGCTCTACAGTGACTCAAAACAGACTTAACTATGTCGCTGTCTGTCATATTCATCAGGATAAACTTGACTTGTTGAACAAGAAGTCAATTTGCAAGCAATTTGCTTTCTAGCCTAGGCCATAGGCCATGCCTAAAGGTCACCCCCTGAAGAGGGCGTAGACACTTTGCCTTATAGAGTACCACCCTCCTCTCTGCCCTTACCTACCGGGGTGCTTGTACACATTTACTTTTCCCAATTCCAATAGTAACATACTATATCATTAGGCTGGGATTTAGTCCAGCTAAAGCTTTAGACTCCAGCCATTTTCTTCAATATAAAAAGGGAGAAGTGGGTTGTATATAACCCAGACATTGCACTGATCATTTCATTTCCAAGTTTTCTGGAAACAGAGATCAGTACCATGTACCATGTAGTACCATGTTTAGGTTGCAAATTGACCTTTTAATGGACTTGTCTAATAATAAACTGAAGTACAGATATTGATGCAGTTTATTTATTTGCTGTTTATTGTGATTCCACAAATGTTGTTCCACGCCACTATACATACAGTGTGTTACTACCAGCTACTGTGATGCTCTCACTCCCGTCCTTTCGTGTCCCATGTTTTACCTGTTTCCTCTCGTATCGTGTTTGTTTGTATTCCTGATTGTTCCCCCGTGCTGCAGTCTGGGCGTGGTTTTCCATTTCGTATCACTCTGTTCCACTGCTCTGTCTCCGCCTATCCCTTCCCTTCTCTCCGCATTCATCCTGCCCACTCTCTGCTCCGTTAATCACTCACGCATACATTCGGATGCTGCACTTAATTGTTACTGATTAACTCTTGTATTTAGTCACCCGGTGTTCTTTGTCCGGGGCGAGTTCGTTAAGTGTTGTTTTGACCAAGTTCGCTAAGTCTTGTTCGCTAAGTCTCTTTGTAGTAAAACTCTGGTCTTGTCTCGTCGGATACTCTGTATCTAGTCCTGTCTTGCCTGCTTGAATTCTCTCGCTAGAATCTGCGTTAATTCGCTATTTTTCCAGTCTTGTCTAGCTTTAATTAGCTCTCGCCAGGAACGGCATTAACACGCTGTTCATCCAGTCCTGCCTTGCTGTCACTAACTCTGTCTGCTTCCAAGTCTACCTGCCCTGTCTCCCGCTCCCCGCTCCTCCTCTGCTCAACCTGCCCGGATTCCTGCCACTGTCCAGTCCCTGGCCTCTCCCGCTCCCGCTGATCCCCTGCTAATCCATAACTGGTTCTATCTTGTCTGTCTCTCCCCCTATGCTTCAGGAGGTTTTGTCGAAGCAATAAATTATTGGAACTATTGGAAATTCCTTGTGTGTTGAGTCGTGCATTTGGGTCCAACAGCTACAGTGGAATCAGCCTATAGCTAGCTAATATTTTAGGGGATGGGGTGGGCTTTGATTCATAGTAGCAAATGTGTCCCCCCCCAATGTCAAACTCACTCCTATGTCCTTGGTGCTGTTGTGTGTTTGATTTAACATAAAACTTTTGCTGTATTGTATTTTGCTGTATCATTCACAAGGTACTTCCTGTTTAAATAAAAGTTTTAAAAATGGCCAGTATTAGATGTAGTTCTGTATTTGTGTCAGTTTGCATATACTGTATTATTTTGATATTTTAATACTGTGAGGTGGGGAGGTGAGTCGGGTTTGAAGGACCAGATGCCGCGGTAGGAGTCGGAAGGTTCCCACGAGTGGAAACCACTGAAACGGAGAAACTCCGTAGGAAGGGAAGGAATGGAAAATGGCGAAAAATAAACAGGCTCCCACTCTCCACAGGAGAATAGAATAAGAGGGAGGCTGGAAAGAGGAGAAATAAAAGCGACCCGCAGGAAAACGGGCGGATAACTCGTAGACACGAGAGAATATAGAAAAGAATACGCCTTAGCCTCTCAAATACCGAGAGGGAACTAACAACGGCAATAAGAAACTAAAAATGAAAGAAATAAGGGTATGCCCCTAACTCTCAATATAAGAGAGGAACTGAAGGGAGGCGAACGAAAACAGAAGACAAAAGACCTCTCGCTTTCAATGTGTCATGGTTTCTAGCAGCCTGCTGTTGTTTCTGCGGTCGTTCTTTTGTTTGACGACATCCGGGCAATCTATCGGATTTTTCCGCCTCCGTTTCGGTGTTTGAATCTCACCCGGCAATTATTCCTTTCACCTGTTTTGGATTTCCTGCCGGTTATAAATAGCCCAGGACTTCGGCATTTCCGACGCTTCGATATTGTCTTTGCTATTTGACTATCAGAGTCGGTAAGGTAAAGGATAGCGGTCTCTATGTTTCTGGTGGTTACTCTTCAGAAACGTAGGTAGTCCGGTTAAGAGTTAGGGTAAAGATTTATTTAGTCTTTTTGTTTCCTTTTCTCTCTTTATCCTTTTATATTCCTCTACCTGTTACCTTTTGTTCAGCTCCTTCACACCTAGAGCTGTAGGTAACAGGTTCTTTTTCTATTACGTTTCTTTCGCCCTTGTTACACGGGCTTTCTTGTTTTTCTCTGACCTCCAGTTATACGCCTCTTGTGTGAGTGTGTGAGGTTCCTTTGTTGTTTTATTACTCGCGATCGCCGAGTTTTCCCTCTTTTGGGGTTGTTTTGTGTTGGCTTACACCAGGAGGATTTCATTCCCATTATTTTGTTTAATTTCTCCCTCTACTGCGGAGCTGTCCGCTTAGTGGCATATTTCTCACGAAATACGCTTTCAGATCCCTTGGTTGTGGCGCTTGGTTCTCCGAACCTTACACTCCCCCTTACACAATGAAAAAAGCAGACAGAGAGGTGGACAGGTGTAGGGGACATACCTCTATATTTATACACGAGGCGTCACTTATGTACTGCAATACGCCACTACCATCCTTATACAACTGGTGGCATAGTTTTGTATAATAAATCTGTCTCATAAAATTTTATATACTATTCTCAAAAGAGAATATACTAACTAAAAATGGGTAATTTGAATGAATAATTAAATTAATTACCAATAAAATTACACATTAATTGTCTTAGCAAAATCACAATATTATGTACTCAGTTGATACCGAATTAACATAAATGATCCAGCTAGAAGGTGAAGGCATTTTGGGGAATCCCTGCAATTAGCATTGGCTGATTCAGTTCAATACAAGAGCAACATTAATACAGACAATCTTGGAAAATGTAATAGTTTATTGAACACAAAGTACCAAACAGAGAAAAGCACGATTCACTACTATAATGTACAACAAACTATGTGTGTGTATGTGTATGTGTGTGTGTGTGTGTGTGTGTGTGTGCGCGCGCGTTGGGGGTTTCCATGTTCTCCTGCGTGTGGGGGGTTGCCTCGGACACGTGTTCAGAGAGAAGAAACTAAAATGGAGGGAGGTTTGAAACTAGCTTTCGCTGGAGCTTGCTAATGGTGGTGCATGAACCATACCATACACATAAAGGATAGCCGTAAGCTTATCGATGCGTGTGCGTTGAGATCAGCATGCAGTGTTAATTGTCATGGTTATTTGCAGCCTTTGCTTTTCGACGTTTTTAGTTTCCTGTTTGGCGTCGTCAAGACACTCAGATTTTTTCCGCCTCCATTCCGGTTTTCGCGTCTTGCCCAACAATTATTCCCTTCACCTGTTTCGCGTCTCCTGCGGGCTATAAATACCTCAGGACTTCCGCATTTCCGGACTTCGAGATTGTCTTTGCTATGTAGACATACGAAGTCGGTAAAGGTATAGAAATTTCGGTCGCTGCATTTCTGGTTGTTACTTATAGGAAACGCAGCAAGTCCGGTTATAAAGATTTAGGATTAGATTGGTTTTGTCGTTCCTTTCCAATCTTTATAATTTATTCTTTTTACCTGTTGCCAGTTGTGTTCAGCTCTTTTTCCACAAGAGCTTTGGCTAACAGGTTTTCTTTTCTATTCCTTTCCTTCACTCGTTTTTGTTTTGAGTTTGGTTTTGTTTCATTACCTCTTGTTACGCCTGATTGTTTTAGTGCGTGGGGTTCTTGTGTTGGTTATTCTCGCTGTTTATCGAGATCGCCTCAGTTTTTGGAGGTTGTTTTGTTTTGCTTTGTGCTAGGGAAGTTTTGCTCCCTATCCTGTGTTAACCCAGTCCTGGTGCGGATTATTCCGCGTTTTGTGGCGTATCTTTCTCTAGATTAGGTTTTAGAAATCCTTATTGGTCGCGTTTGATTCTCCGAACCTTACACTTCCCCCTCACAGTTAATATTACGAGTGGTTAGTGTTTAAAGACAGATCACATGCAAGATACGTTCTGTGCGTGATGCATTAAACCTAATGCAGCGCGGTGGATGGCTTACAGCCATCCAAAGTAAAATGGTAACACAAAACTTTTACAGAACACACTTTAACCATTCAATAGTACAGTTACATACATCCAGTCACAACATGTTGCGGTTGCTAACTAATATGGTATTGCCCATGTTACAGCCTTACTTGAATCAAAGTCTTTTGGATGGTTTCCTGTATTGGATTGCACACTCACAATGAAAGGGGGAAAACCGGGTCGTCCAATCCTGTGGTTGCAGTACGTAGGGTTGTGATAGATAGGGGAACCGGCCGCCTCATCTTGGATCCCTGGAACAGGTTTCTTTCGTCGTCAGGGTTGCAGTTCGTAGGGGTGGATAATGGAACCAGTCGCATTATTTCTCCCAAACTATGCAGCGTCATCCTACTGCAGACCGCTTACCTCTTTGGGGACTCATCGGCGGTGCTGTGCTGCAGGGTCAGGGGGGGCTGCGTGGTCCGCTTGGTGGTTCTTCTTGACCACCGGGTGCTCACGTTGCCTCCTTGCATCTCGTCTCCGGTCCTCCGTGGCCAATAGCCGGGGGTAGATGAGCCCGCCTTACTCAGTTGGATCGGTGTCATGGACGACCGTGCTTCCTTGTGGATCGAGGGCTCTTCCCCGGGCATGCAGGCTGCGGGGCCGTGAGACGAGACAGTGAAAGCCCTGCCGAGTTGAGCGGACGAACTGGGCCGGAAGAAACTGCGGGAAGAACTGTGACCGTGTTGCCCGTTTTATAAACTTTATTGCCAGTCGTGCATTTCCCCTGTGCAGTATCACGTTACAGTGCAAAAATCACAAACTGGTACAATGTCCTACGTCACTTCCAACATGGAGGAGGTGTAATGCGGCGTGACGTGTGAGGTAGGAGGAGCCAAACGCAGCAAGGGGATTCTTTAAGCACTAGGCCACTAGGACGGGAAACCCTGTAGTTAAGGGAAGGAGACAAGACAGGGAAACACACACACCAAGGCTACTAACCGGCTCACTGTCACACTGTCAATGAGTAGAAGCACAAATGGCAGGTTTTTTTCAGTAAGAAAACCAAACAAGGTGGATGGAAACAAAGCACTAGGCTCCCATACTTCTACGAGCTACAGACTAAAGAATGAGCCAGAAATAACAAACGCCCTGTCTTGGTAACGAGACGCATAAGAACAGGCGAGTAGCATAATGGCACAAATAACACACACCAAACGTACCGAAGCTACTAACCAGCTCACTGTCACACGCCAATGAGTAGAAAAGCAAATGCCAGGTTTTTTCAGTAAGAAAACCAAACCAGGCAAATGGTACAAAGCACTAGGCTCCCATACTTCTACGAGCTAAGTGACTAAAGAACGAGCCAGAAATAACAAACGCCCTGTCTCGGTAACGAGACGCATAAGAACAGGCGAGTAGCATAATGGCACAAACAAAACACACAGCCAATAAACATGGCAAAATACAAAATAGTATAACAAGAAGGCGAAAGGAACGGATATAACATTCCATGGCTACTTTCATAGGCTCGCAGTCACATGCAAAAACTAGGAAGCAGGAACAGACAAGAGCCAGGGGAGAAGAGTCCGGATAATTACATGCACATAGGCACATACGCCAGGAGGGGAAAGTCCGGATAACTATATCCACATAGGCCAGTACGCCAGAGAGGAGAAGAGTCCGGATAATTACATGCACATAGGCACGTATTCCAGGAGGGGAAAGTCCAGATAACTATATCCACATAGGCAAGTCCCACATTACTCCAGAAAACGTAAAGGGGTAAATGCCCGATCTCCCAGGAGAGAGAAACATTTTGCAGGCGAGCCGACAGAGCACCGTCGTCCCATAGCTTTACTAGCAAAAATGACCACAAAAGCTTAGTAGAAAATCCACGCCCTAGCCTCTCAATAAATGGAAATGTAACGAGGCGAAATGGAACAGAAAACTAACGTTCCAAGGCTACTTTCAGAGACTCGCAGTCACATACAAACATGTCCACAAAATCGCCCAGTCTCCCTATGGGAAGATATGTACCAAAGGGCGAACAGAACTACAGTTCCGAACAAAATCGCCAAAAAAGCTCCATGTACAGAGACCGGTACAGAAGGACGCACAGGACAGCTGGACCGGAATTACCGGCTAACAGATTAACGCAAGCTCAATAGAAAATACATGCCCTGCCTCTAAGAATAAATAAAGCCCTAAAGTCAGTATGATAACACGCCCTGTCTCTTAGTAAGAAACTACCATACAAATACACACAAACAAAGACTCCTCTCGCTTTCACGGAAGACAGCAGACAAAGAGAGGAGAAAGCGACAGAAAGGGGCAAACGATCTAGGCAAACAAACAAAGGAAAGACCACAAAGCGGTGACAGAAACGAGCAAACAAAAAAAGGAATTCAACCTGAAAGCTCAATGCACAAAGGCAAGTCCCGCAAAACTCCAATAAAGCACAACGGAGCAAAATGGTCTCCTTAACTCTAGACCTAATCATACTGGCTAAAACTTTAAAAGGGCAAAAATAAACCGCACACAAAACAGCACAAATAATGCCAAAAAATACACCACAGTACAAACAACAAACAAACAATTTCGAAGCCCAGAATGAAGGGAACATGCGCTTATATAGCTTACCAGCAAAACACGCACACCTGTGAGCGCTGACGAGATTTCTCCGCGAAAAGATGAAACGGAGCCAAAACTCCACCAATGGAGCAGCGCCCACGTGTGGCGACCGAGGAACACGACCGCAAGGGAAAAGGTCATAAACCATGACAGGAGGAGCCTCCTGTGGACTGTATGGAACTGTAGTTCCTGTTGTCCCTACACAGGAAACGACAAAGACTATGCTGTCTCGGCAGAACAGGGCAAGGATAACCCGAGCGAGGGACAGAAAGTGCAACAGAAGGGAAGAATCCTAAAGAATCTAAATGCACGTAAGGCAAGTTCCGCGTTACCCAAAAGCAAGCAATGGGGCAAAGAGGTCTCCTTGAGGGCCTAGTCCTGTACCTTACCGGCTCTGAATCGCAAACGAATACAAATACAGAAGTGCCGGAAGCAGGAAGCATGGAGCTTAAATAGCTGGCAGGTAACGCAGCACAGGTCAGACGGCTGAGTACAAGACCGAGTGAAAACCTGGATGGAAAAGTAAGGCAAGAGTGGAAAAGTAAGGCAAGAGTGCCCTCGCGCTGCTCCGACAGAGAATGACCACAGAAGGGAAAAAGGCTGCCAAAACCCATGACAAATACACTGCCTGGCCAAAAAAAAAGTCGCTGTTGCACCCGTCATGCATAGTGCCCACTGTACAAGCCTCTGGAGGCAGTGTTATGATCTGGGGTTGCTTCAATTGGTCAGGTCTAGGCTCAGCAACGTTATGCAGCAATAAAATGAAGTTAGCTGAGTACCTGAATGTACTGAATGACCAGTTTATCCCATCAATAGGCGTATTACAGAATGACAATGCCAAGATGCATCGGGCTCAAATTGTGAAAGAGTGGTTCAGGGAGCATGAGGAATCATTTTCACACATGAATTAGCCACCAGAGTCCTGACCTTAACCCCATTGAAAGTCTTTGAGATGTGCTGGAGAAGGCTTTACGGAGTGGTTCGACTCTCCCGTCTTAAATATAAGATCTCGGCCAAAAATTTATCAACTCTGGAGGGAAAAAAATGTTGTGACGTTGCATAAGGTTGTCGAAAACAATGCCACGATGAATGCGTGCCGTAATCAAAGCTAAAGGCGGTCCAACGAAATATTAGAGTGTGCAACTTTTTTTTTGGCCAGGCAGTGTATATTATATTAATTTTAATTGCCTTGTTACATTATTGTTATTATGTTGTGATGATGGTGATGACAATGATGATGATTATTACACCCGCACGCGCGTAGCGCAAGCAGGGGGTATTGTTTTCGCTCCTGTCTGTGTGTTCCTGTTGTAAAAAAACCTGTCTGTTTGTCCCTATCATCCATAACTCAAACAATTCTACTCCAATTGTGATGAAACTTTGTGGAAATGTTCACAGTTGGGCAATGACTTGAATCTTGAATTTTTTTCCCAATCGGTCAATGCCCGACTTCACAGGGCAAGATCACAGTTTTAGCCCCATGCGCGGGTGTAGCCTCTCTCTGAGTGCCATTCTAGTTATACCCGCGCGCGCATAGCGCAAGCAGGGGGTATTGTTTTCGATCCCGGGTGTAGCGCAAGCAGGGGGTATTGTTTTCGCTCTTGTCTGTGTGTGTGTGTCTGCCTGTGTGTCCCTATCATCCATAACAATTCTACTCCGATTGTGATGAAACCTGAATCTTGCATTTTTTCCCAATCGGTCAATGCCCGACTTCACAGTGCAAGCTCACAGTTTTAGCCCCATGCACGGGGTGTAGCATCTCTCTGTAATTTTACAAATTAACTATTCTAATGTAGCGTCACGTGGCGCTGTAATGGCAACATGTAGTCCAGCTGTCTCACATTTTCGTGTTTGTTAATTTGAATGTATTTTGTTGTGTCAGGCTTTTGTCTTTTGTTTTTTTCATGCGCTGTGTGTCTGTAGTGGGACAGGGAAGCGGGCTGGAGATTGTTCAGGGCACTCATGCTGCTCGTTTTGATAATATTGACAAATTATATATTCGGGATAATTTTGTTTGTGGTCGTCACCATGGAGACGCATTCACAACATATGCTCGGTAATGTCCGTTGGATCTACAGCTACAAAGTTTACCATTGTTCTTCACCGGAGTTGAAGATGTCGGGACTCGGGACTGGTCTAGGACTGCGGGCAATCTTCAAGAGGCCACCAGGGAAGAGAAAGGAGAAGATAATGCGGGGGAGGAGTGAGGCGACGACTGGGAAGGCTGACGTAGTTCGGTGCTCCGTTTCCACAGTGTGGAAACCGCGATACACTGCGTGTATGGAGGAAAGTTGTGGAGACAGAGTTTGTGTGTTGGACTGCTTAATCACACTGGACATCTCGGGACAGCGGGGGCAATTTTTAATCATGGCTGCATTCCTTTAATTCACTTAATTAGTTTGATTAATGCAGTGATTATATTGAATGTCTTTGTTGTGTGTGTGTGTTGTGGGGTCTGCCACACTGTCTGTCTTTTTTGTTGTTGCTGGGGCTACAACAAGTTCCCTAGCAGGAAAATAAAAGTTATTCTATTCTATTCTAAGCCCAAACGTACTATGACATCACTAGTGTTCAGAACTTTGACATTATGTTGCTGCTATTGTGGCATCACTACACACTGCCCCCATATATAAAGGTAAATACTCAATGCTATGTATCAGAACTGCATACTGCTTCACCTGAGAGTTTACACAGTGCGATTTTGAGCTTGTGAATTCAGTATAATTACAATGAATTTTTCCAGACGATTGGAAGTAAGTGAATTTCTATTAGGGCTGTTAGGATTTAAGAATATGTTAGATGTGTAGTTTATTTTTTCCCAATCGGTCAATGCTCGACTTCACACTGTAAGATCACAGTTTTAGCCCCATGCGCGGGTGTAGCATCTATCATTCTAGTTATTATTATTATTACTAGGAATGTAGGACTGACCAAAGATCAGCTCTGACTCATCCTGCTGCCTCAGCTACATGGGACTTGTTTTTTGTGAGGGGTGGGATTAGGGGCGGGGCTGGGCTGGCTGAGCCAATAAGCTGTGAGCTTTTTCAGCATCATCGTTCCTGAGGCAGCGTGCAGGAGAGCACGGGAGTTACAGTGAAGAGGAGAACCACAAACAGCACAACAGGGGGGTGTGGGGGGGGGCAACTTTCCCTGGACTAACAGAGCACATTTATCCTTTAATCTGTTTCTATTTTTTTATTTTGGGGGAGGTGGGGGGTGGGGGGGGGGGGTGTGGGCCTGATTTGTGGAAGAGAGAGCTCAGCCAGAGGCAGGTTCGACGCAGTCTCTCCATCCTTCCTCTCTCCCTTTCTTCCTGTGACAGAGTAAGTTGTCTGCCTTTATGTTACACAGAATTTGTGGGCTGGGAGTTGAGGCTTCTACAGTCCCTGCTGACATTGTGTGTGAGTGTGTGTGTGTGTGTGTGTGGGGGGGGGGGGGGGGTCAGAGTAAAATGCACAGCCTAGCAAATTCATGCCACCCTTGGCTATGCTACCCTGTGTTTCTCTGGGGGAATTGGTGGGGAGGCGGCAGGGTAGTGGTGACTGATGGATAAACGGGAAGGGAGGTGCGCAGTGCGACTGTTCTGTCTCTTAGTTGCTCAGCAAACTTGCCACTGCACTGTGTGTACAGGGTGCACTCAAGGGCTCAGTCCCAAAATCTCACAGCCTGCCTTCTTGGCTGTAGAAGTGTAGCTGCTTTGCTATAAATAGAATTACAAACACTGTTAAACTGTGTGTGTGTGTGTGTGGTGTGTGAGAGAGTGTGTGTGTGTCTGTATGTGTGTGCACTCACAATATTTAAGAGCATGTTTTTTAAGCAGGCTATCCCCACTGCACTGTTGATGGTATTGTACTGTTAAACCCAACGAGGTGCTGTGAATCAGATTCTGTGGTGACAGATGCAGTGTGTGATTGTTATATCTGACCGTTGATGTGTCCCAGTACCATTTTACCATTTACCAGTGTATCAGTTATGCTAATCAGTACCTCAGCAGGCGGAGCTAAAAAACCATACAAATCGTTGTTTCCTCAGAAAAGTTTGAGGACATTTTTAGTTATGGCTGTGATTTGAGTGTATAAAAATTCTAAACTTAGTTCAAGTTTTTTCCCCTGCTCCTCAGTAACTGTTTGGATCTCTGAATCTCTCATTGGTTGTGTTTTCCCCTCAAACCTTTAAACCTTCACAGCGAAACAAAAATGTGACTGAGTCCTGAAATTAAACATAATTTGCCCTTCATATTTACTAACAAATAAATGCAAGTGTTTGTAGTTTTCTTCACAAACAAAGCTGGTGAACTCATTTTGGCGATCACAGAACTGTATTGAAAAATATGTGTTTGCTAAAAAAAAAGTATGAACACTTTCATTTCATTGAAAGTTAAGTTAAGGACAAATTGAATCCAGGCCGATTTCTATACTAACTGCAATGGGAAAATCTTTTCTGAGCATTTTCACCAGAGAGGGCGATGTCGAGTAAGCCAGTGCTAGACTCACTGAAGTGGAAACTGAGAGTGAGAAGTAGCCTCAACTGATTTAATATGCCCCTAGAGAGTTTCTGTAATGTGAGAATATTCCTGGGGTCGCTTACATTAGCAGATGTCCCTGGAGAAGTTGGAGAGGGTCATTCAAGGCATGTCACGCCAATATGCTGACCATCCAAATAAAATCACAACTGTACATCTCTCTCCATTTATGCATGCGTTTTTGTGAGAAAATCTGAATGAAGTATATGGATTTTTGGACATTTTTTGTTATTACAATCGCCCTGATTATTTAGTGATTCATGACTGTCTGTGTCACACTTGAGTGAGTTTTATTGTTGCACAAGTCCTGCATCACCACATCAGTCAGAGAGAGAGGGGCTGTCCATGAAGGCATTTCACACAGAAACAGAGGGAGGATCATATACTGTATAGCTTTCAGGGTAAACAGATCCGTCCCCAGCTTCTGCTAGGGCCTCTCTGGAAGATCTGTTGGGATCAGTGTCTCAATGTGATTGGTGCGCTCTTTGATGCATGTTCTACAGTGCAGTACAAGTTTGTTCAACTGTTGGCTCAATCCGAGCCACCACACACTTTGCCCTGCACACTCCCTTCTTTTAACCACGCCTTGGTGGCCCTCATACAGCTTGGAGAGAATGTCGTTTCTTAACGCGGAGGAGTCTGGTACCTTTCAGCAGGAGACGATCGGGGACTGTGAGGAAAGCGCATTCTCCCCAGTACAGCTTTTCATGTCTGTTGCAGCAGCTGAACTCTGGCCATCTGTCCTGGCACATCCTCATGACACTGGAGCACACACTGTCCGCTTTGAGATGCTCTCTCAGGCTATCCAGGTAGGATGCGCTCGCGGGAAGTTGCTCCATAACGCTGTCCACATAAATGTTTGTGCTCTCCATGAGCTCATCGTCGGCGCTTGCTGCGTTGTTCCGCAGTGGCGCGCGTGACAGTGTGTCTGCTGTCCACAGGCTCTTTCCAGGAACATGAGAAATCTGACAGGAATAGCGCATGAGCCTCATCCTGAAGCGTTGGATGCGTGGGGGTAAGGCGTCCAATGCTTGGGCCCCCAGGAGACTCAGAAGCGGTTTGTGATCAGTCTCTATCTCGAAATGCCCGCCTATCAGAAAGTCCCGAAATCTCTCACATGCCCAGGTGAGGCCAAGGGCCTCTTTTTCCACCTGTGCATATCTCTGCTCGACCAGTGTGAGAGACCGTGAAGCGTAGTCGACGGGCCTCCACACCTCGTCCTATTTCTGCACCCAAACCAAAAGACAATAATAATAATAATAAAAGTCAGTAGACAGCTTGGTGTCCTTGTTCGGGTCATATAGACCAAGCACGGGTGCGGATGATAGATCTGCTTTCAGGTCGTTAAAGGCTTTGACTTGGTCGGCCCCCCCAGAACCAGCAATTCTTCTTTAACAAAAGGTCCCTGAGAGGTTTGTCCTTCTCTGACAGCCTCGGAATGAATTTACCCAGCTGGTTAAGCATTCCCAAAAAGCTGACGTTGGTTGGCCCGCCATCTCTTTGACCACTGCTGTCTTGACTGGGTCCGGCTTCACCTCACAGTCAGAGATAATATGCCCTAAACACCTCACGCTGTGACAGAGCACACTTCTCGATATTGAGAGTAATGCCAGCGTTCTCGATCTTCCCCAGCACTTCATGAAGGCGCATGTTGTGCTGTTCTTGTGAGCGACCGCAGACCAGCACGTCATCTATATGGCAAAAAACACCATCCAGGCCCTCTGTGACCTCGGTGACCATACAGTTTTGGAAATGCTCGGGCACCGAGGCTATTCCGAAATGTAAGCGATTGAAAAAATAACGCCCGCATGGCGTAATAAAAGCGGTGAGCTTGACTCTTTAGCTAAAGGGATTTGCCAAAAACCCATGTTGGCATCGAGTTTACTAAAGATTTTGGCTCCCGCGAGCAAGCCTAAGGTCTGTTCAGCTGAAGGGAGAATGTACTGTATTTCTCTCTACGCACATTCTCATTAAGCTTTGTGAGGTCAACACAGATGCGAGGGTCACCTGAGTTCTTGACTTTTGGCATTAGTGGCAGAGGGATACGTCACGGAGTCTTTAGCGAGAACGGCTCTGCCCTTGCTCTGTTCAATGGTGTATGGCCGCTGAATCAGGCCCAGCTCACTGCACATCTTTGGATAGCGATCCTTCAGTGTCTGAATGTCTATGCTCTCAACGCACGTGACCAGACCCAGTTTGGAGATGGCAGGTCTCCCCAGTAATGCTGTGTGCAAGCTCTTAATGACATACACTACCTCCAGTGACTGCTTGTCGCCCTTCTGTTGCGGCAACTTTGTGACCCCTATTACATCTAGTGGGGCGCATCCTGGTCCCAGTAAGGGTTTGGTTGCTGTCTGGAGCGCTGGTTTGTCGCTGTCTTTGAACAGTGAATTAAACACATGGCCTGAGGTGCGTTCAAATTCAGCGAACAAGGCTAACGTTTGCGAACGTTTGCAAACTATTTCAAACTTTTTTCCGTTAGCTTTGTGTTCGCCGCAAACGTTTGCAAACATAAGCGAACGGTCTGAAAAGGTAGTTTGCGGCGAACAAAAATGGACGCTGGACTGAGGGAAATGTGTTCCCATGGAGATTTCAATTGAAGATACCGGTAATGCAAACAATTTGGAATGTTCTTAAAAAGCCGTTCAAATTTAACCGTTCAAAGAAAACATGTTTGCCAGGAATGTTCGGCTCTGTTCGTTGAATTTTAACACACCTCTGGTATGACAGTTACATCTGCGCCTGTGTCCATTTTGAACTGTACTTTGCTATTTTTGATTTTGATTTTGACCACCCATGGGTCTCCGTCAGCTACAGTGCCTAGAAATATGCTATCACCATGTTCCTGAACCTCATAAATGCTTTTTGATGATAATGTCCTTTCTTTCCACAAGCATGGCATGTTACTGCATCCGCGGTGTAGTTCACTTTTGGATGGGATGGACTTTTCCCACATTTGGGGCACTTTGACTGTTTGAATTTCTCTTTAAATCCATGGCTGCTTTTGGCTCCCTGCTTGTTCTGCTGTGGTCAGCTGTTGCTTATGACACGGTCAACGGAGTGCGTTTCCTGAACACAATCGCCACACAGGTTGGTCTGCTGCTGTTTCATGGCTTCGGACTGCCGTGCCATATTGATTGCCGATTCCAGCATGAGGTGTTTATTTAGTTGCATACGCTCTGACAATCGCATATCCGATAGTCCCACAACTAGTCTATCTGTAATTAGTTTGTCGTGCAATGCTCCGTAGTTGCAATGTTCTGCTAGAGAATATAAAGCGGTCACAAAAGAATCCACTGATTCGTTTTCTCCTCGCTTTCTCAAGTTGAAACGTGCTCTTTCATAAATTATGTTTTTCTTCCCAACAAAGAATGAATGGAATCCGTCTTTTACCGCATCATATTGGTTTTGCCTCTCTGGAGTTAAGTTCAGTCCTTTCAAAATGTCATCTGCCTCGTCACCCATACAATACATGAGCGTATTTACCTGGTTGGCATGCCAGGAAGTATGAAGATTACTGGCCTGACGGAAGGGCTCAAAGCGTCTGATCCATCGCTCCCATTCCTGTGGCTTGGTGAAGGTGAATGGCTCCGGTGGCTGTATGAATGTAGCGCTTGGGCCTGGCATGGGCGGCTGTCTCCCCCAGCGGCTGTATTGTCTGGAGCACAATGCTGTCCTCTTCCAGCTTCATCCATGCTGTAGCTAACATGTGACTAGCTAGCTAATACAAAAGTGCTCACTACGCGAACAATTTCTTGTTAAAACTTCACCTATCACCGTACTTTTTCCTCACTCATTCGCAGACCGACTCTGACACCATGTTGTGTTATTCATAACTGCATGGGAAATAACTGTGAAGGCTTTGCAGGTATAATGTTGAGCTTTATTGACAACATTAACTGAACATACTGTACTCTACAGAAGCCTGTTGCACAAGTGTGCAATATGCTTTCTGTACCCAGAATACCCTACATGGGCTAAACCATTCAGTATGGAATATACCATCTGACAGTTGCACTATACAGATTATACCACAGATAGGATAGGAAATACATGATAAATACACAATGACTAAACATGGAATCCTACTAACGTAGCAGAATGAAGCTTCTTCAGAAAATTAATAAAAACAAGACTAGGCAAGTCTAGCTCAGCCCGAATGCCTGTATGCCGTCAGTGGGGAACATTTGACAAGGCATGCCGGATATTGTTCTGGAGCATGCAGGTTGGCCTGCATACCGGGGCGACGGAGTGCATCTGATGCACAAAGGTGTGTGTGTCAGAGTATGTGAGCGGGAGCCAGCGAGGAGGGGGAAGCTGACATGATTTAATGAGAGTGATTAGCACCATTACCACTCCGCAAGCTCCAGTTTATATATTGTGATTAAAATGGATATCGCATTTTTTTGTTTAGATACCACATTGGTTTAGTTAATAAAATATCAATTCATTAATCGTTTTGTCAGCCTATATGGAGAGTTGAAGTTGTTTTAATGACCTGTTGACATTTTCTGTACACAGAGAATGCACACATTGACAGCGTTCTCACAAGTTTTTTTAGTTGCTCAAAAACAATATCAATTCAATAAATGAAAAGGCTAATAAACAAAAAAAGAAGGCATCCTTGTCTTTAAAATTGTTTCAAATTTGAACATTGGTAGGCCTATAGTTCTATGAATTAAAACAAATCACGTAGGCTATTAGGTTAACTGCTTTCTCAATATAGGCTATTTTTCAACATAGGCTAGGCTACTGTGTGTCTGTGGTTTTTGGTCATTTGTTAAATTCAATTCATATGGGAAATCATGTTCGCACAATTTCCATGCAATTGCGAGGGCTACGCAGTATGTATGATGATTGCATGATGATGATGATGTACGAAAAAAATTTAATAGCTAGCCTAGGCTACTCATCTGGGAGGCTACTCATCTTACCCACCCATATTTTCTTCCTGTGTAGTCCTATGCACAGAAAACTCCAGCATGTTTTCTAAACACGTCTTTTTAGATTCCACAACGAATCCCTGGTCGTAATAATCACCTATCCGCACCCGCGTTCACCCTCTGTGTCATTTATTTTAATGGTCCATTTTTAATACATTTGTATTTTAGTCCTATCTTTCCAATAATATTTGGCAGATTCCATGACTGACTGCAGACTGCAGCTAAACTTAACAGAGTGTCACGATCCAACTCACTGACTGAACCCAAACGCACGACCAAGAGACAGGGAAACGGAAATGGGTATTTATTTAGAAAGCTTGGGGCAGTCCCAAGCTGTACATAGGTAAAACACAATAAAAACAAGAAATGAGGAAGTCTTAATCACAGCTACGTGCTCCAAGCCGGAGCTGGACTTGTTGATCGCTCAAGTTCCAAACCGGAACTGGACTTGGGTTCCGAACCGGAACTGGACTGGAACTGGACCGGGAGGTCCAACGGGAACTGGTACAGCGGAAACAGCAGACTGTTCCAAGCCGGAACTGGACTTGCGTTCCGAACCGGAACTGGACTGGAACTGGACCGGGGGGGTCCAACGGGAACTGGTACAGCGGAAACAGCAGACTGTTCCAAGCCGGAACTGGACTGGAACTGGACCGGGAGGTCCAAACGGGAACTGGTACAGCGGAAACAGCGGGTCGTTCCAAGCCGGAACTGGACTTGGGTTCCGAACCGGAACCGGACTGGAACTGGACCGGGAGGTCCAACAGGAACTGGTACAGCGGAAACAGCGGGTCGTTCCAAGCCGGAACTGGACTTGGGTTCCGAACCGGAACCGGACTGGAACTGGACCGGGAGGTCCAACAGGAACTGGTACAGCGGAAACAGCGGGTCGTTCCAAGCCGGAACTGGACTTGGGTTCCGAACCGGAACTGGGCTGAGACTGGACCGGGAGGTCCAACGGGAACTGGGTTGAGGCACGAACCAAACTGGCACAGGTACTGTAAGGCAGAGGTAGGTATTAGGCAGGACACGAACAGGGTAAGGCAGTGTAGTGGAGCTCTGGTTAGCCCGGTCTGGGTAGCTGGACCACAGCGGAGCCTGGAACCGTAACCGCAGCAAGGAGGGCGCCACGGCCGGACAGGAACCACTGGAGGGTGGAGAGACAGCACACCCAGCTGCGGGTGCAACGTTAGTTGAGAGCTGAGGTACTGCAACAAACACAAAGAGAGTGGAACAGCTGCAGGCTGGACGGAGCTGAGGAGTGTAATTGAATCAGCAAACTAAATGAAGGCAGACAAGACTGAAGCAGTTTAGACTGGAAAAATCTACAAACTGTGAGTTAGGTAACAGAGTAGATACAGGAATACAAAGCTCAAACTGGGTATAAACGGACAGGACTGAAGACAGGAGACCAAGACAAAACGAAGTACGTTAACGAACTGGCGCTGAATAGCAGCCAGTCGGGGGTTTAAGTAGGGGAGTGAAATTGAAACCAATAACGAAAACGTGAGGAATGTAACCGCGGGTGATTGAATAATTAACAGGTGGGGAATGCATGCAACAAGAGGGAAAAGAGATAGGTTGAAACCGAAGTGGGGGAACGGAGTGAAACAAACAGAAGGGGGCACGCCCAGCCTGTAGCAAAGGGGAAAACACGGACGAAGGGAATCCAACATGACACGGAGGGAAAGGGTAAAACATGGAAAACAGACAGGAAGGGAGCGGAACGTTACACAGAGTGTATAACAATGTGGTGAATGCTGACGTTAGCTTGTGTTAGCTTGTGGGATGGAGCGGTATCGGAGTGATCTTGGAGCGAGAGAGAACACTTTCTAAAAAGCCCCAGGCAAAATCACGCAGCTGCACCTAGCTGCAAAATGTTTCCCGTAATTACTCAAAAATGTACGCATACGCTTTGCAACTTTTTACCGTAATTACACAAATATTCGCATATGCTTTTCAACACTCTAAATTTGCGCATGCGCTTTTCAACATAGGGGATCAGACAGCAAGACAGCCAGCCAGCCAGTCAGTTACCCACATTCAGTCTTTTAGGCCCGCCCACTCAGCATCCGGGAAAAAACCTATGATTTAAGTGAGAAGTTTAGCTTGATTAAAAGCCACAAAAGACAGGAAATTAAAATGAGCATCACCAAGCCAAACTTCAGCTCCCTACACTATCAGGGATTTCCTGTAGCCTAATCCGTATTTTATATCGGACTGCTATTCAGTTCTGTAGCTAAGTTGGTCTACTGCATTTCAAACAACATGTACTCATCAGTGGGCATTTGGTTCAAACCTCTCAAAGATAACTAGCCGATATGAAAACGGCTGAACAAATCTTTCCCATGTTTGTTTTATGGCAAGTGTGGTAGGGGGGCGTGGTTTTAGGCGCTGCCAGCAAGAGAGAGAGTGAACTCGTGTGGTTTGTGGAGCCGGCACAGATGTCGGAAATCGGGCAATTGGTGATGAATGATTGTTTATTGATTGTGTAGTTAACCAATTGCCTTGATTGTTCGACAGTGAGCCTGGGAGCATAAAAGGAGGCTGCTGGGAGTTCACGGGAGATTGCTCTATGTCTGTGTTTGTATGTCTTGAGAGCGCCGAATAAAAGGAGCGCAAAAATAAACGGAGTGATCTCCAAATCGAAATACTTGTCTGGACTCTTGAACCCGAGTGGTGGCACTCACTTCGCCACAGTGGTGGCCCGCATGGGGAGACAAAGAAGGTTCAAGAGACAGGATGAATAACAGCCAGGAACAGCCGGGGCAGTCACCATCAATGGTAGCGCTGGGTAAAATGCTGGAGGGAATAGCTGCCATGCAGGAGTGACAGACGGTTTTGGGAGACCTCCCTGACGGAAGAGGACCGGCTGTTCGCCTACGCCCAGCGGCGGACGGACATGGCGAGGCGCTGGCTCCGGCCGGAAATACGATCAGCTGCGGGAATAGTGGAGCAGGTGGTCCTGGAGAGATTCATCGCGGGGTTGCCGGCAAATACAGCCAGCTGGGTCCAGTGCCATTGGCCCACCAACCTGGATATCGTCGTCACCCAGGCGGAGGACCACCTGGCATCCCCTCACCCAGCAGCAGAAACCAGAGCCGGCGCCCCGGAAATTTTTTTCCCCCCGTTCTATTTCCCTTCCCGTTTCCCGTCCCCAAAACCCCTCCTTCCCTCATGTTAATTTCCCTGGTTTTTCTTCCCCTTCTCCCCACTGTCTGGCCCACAGGGAGCTCCTCAGACACCTGGACCGGGGTGTTGGCAGTGCGGACAGCCGAGCCACCTGCGCCGCGACTGTCCGCTCATGGAGGTGGGGCAGGTGGTCCGTGTTGTCGGCCCGCCCACCTCTGCTCCCAATAGACGGGGCGTACTGCATTCCGGTAAGGGTGCAAGGGAGTGAACACCGGGCGCTGTTGGACTCAGGGGCTATGCAGACCATGATCCAACAGAGCCTGGTTCGACCAGAGGCTTTGGTACCGGCACGTTGGGTGACGATTAAGTGTGTGCATGGGGATATACACAAGTATCCTATAGTACCAGTGGAAATTCACATCAAAAATAAAAAGCATATTCTGGAGGCTGCGGTTAGCTTCCACCTCTCACACCCTCTGATTTTGGGCATCAATTGGGCGGGGTTTAAACTGGTAGCGGAGAAATTGATGGGGGTGCGATCACGACCGCTAGGGAAGTGTGAGGTGTGTGCAGCGGACAGTGGTGACGCGGGGTCGTCCGACACTGCCGGGGGGGCTTCATCGGGAGAGCCTCCGGTGGAGACTCCCCAGGTGCCGGTGTTCCACCCCGTGGAGGATTTCCCACTCGCTCAGTCTCGTGACGATACCCTACGCTTCGCTTTTGACCAGGTGATGTCTGTTGATGGACAGCTGGTGCGCCCGGATGCTGCACGATCTCACCCATATTTTGCTATTATTAGAGACAGATTGTACAGAGTGAGTCGTGACACTCAGATAGGTGAGGAACTAACCCAGTTGTTGGTACCTAAAAGCCGCCGGGAAATTATTTTCCAGGCGGCTCACTACAACCCCATGTCTGGTCATTTGGGATATGAAAAAACACTAAACCGGATAATGGCCCGTTTCTACTGGCCGGGCATTTGGGCGGATGTACGTCGGTGGTGTGCGGCCTGTCCACATTGTCAGCTAGTGAATTCCCCGGCTATCCCAAAAGCGCCGTTGCGCCTCTACCGTTAGTTGAGGTCCCTTTTGATAGAGTGGGCATGGACCTCATCGGGCGATTTGACAGGAGCACCCAGGGATACCGATTTGTATTAGTTCTGGTGGATTATGCAACCCGGTATCCTGAAGCAGTGCCGTTGCGCAATATCTTGGCCAAGAGTGTTGCGCAGCATTGTTTCAGATAATCTCCCGCGTCGGAATCCCGAAAGAGATTCTGACGGATCAAGGCACCACGTTTATGTCACGCACATTACACAAACTGTATGAATTATTGGGAGTTCAGTCCATTAAAACCAGTGTATACCATCCGCAAACGGATGGGCTTATTGAGCATTTTAATAGGACTTTAAAATCTATGATTCGGAAGTTCGTACACGATGATAGCCGAAATTGGGATAAGTGGTTAGTTCCTCTATTGTTCGCAGTGCGAGAGGTTCCCCAGGCCTCTACGGGATTTTCTCCCTTTGAGTTACTGTTTGGTAGAAAACCACGGGGCATCTTGGACCTAGTTAAAGAAAGCTGGGAGGAGGGTCCAAGTCCCAGTAAAAACGAGATCCAGTACGTTATGGACCTGCGAGCAAAACTCCATACACTGGGTAGGTTGTCACGGGAGAATTTGCTCGAGGCTCAGGAGCGTCAACAGAGGCACTACAATAAAGGAACTAAGCTAAGGCAATTTTCACCGGGAGATAAGGTCCTAGTATTGCTCCCGACTTCCAGCACAAAATTACTCGCCAAGTGGCAAGGACCCTTCGTGGTCACACGACGAGTGGGTGAAGTCGATTATGAGGTGGAGCGATCTGATAGAGAGGGCGCGAAACAGATTTATCACCTCAATCTATTAAAAGCATGGAAAGAGGTGGTGCCCGTCTCCCTGGTTACGGTAGATCAGGAGAGAGATGAGCTGGGGCCAGAGGTACCAAATTCTACCAATCAAACCTCACCCCTTTCAGATAGTCATCTCTTACCGAATCAGAGAGCGGATCTTGCCTTGTTGCAGAAGTGGTTTGCTGATGTATTTTCCCCCCTACCAGGTCGCACTCACCTCATAAACCACCACGTTGAGACAGCCCCGGGGGTGATGGTGCGTTCACGGCCCTATAGACTGCCTGAACATAAAAATAAATTAGTTCAAGCAGAAATAAAGGCCATACTGGAATTAGGAGTAATAGAGGAGTCTAACAGTGCGTGGAGTAGCCCCATCATGCTAGTAGGTAAGCCTGATGGATCTATTCGGTTCTGTGTAGATTATCGCAAGGTGAATGAAGTGTCACGGTTCGATGCCTATCCAATGCCTAGGGTCGATGAGCTATTGGATCGGTTAGGCACAGCTCGGTTTTTTTCGACACTGGATCTAACCAAGGGCTACTGGCAGATTCCCTTGTCTACAGAGTCCAAGGAAAAAACGGCTTTCTCCGCTCCGGATGGCTTATACCAATTTCGGACACTTCCGTTTGGGTTATTCGGGGCCCCTGCCACTTTTCAACGTGTCCGCGTTAGTGTGGCGTGCCCCAGCCCTGTGCAACACTGAAGTGATAGGACTGCAGCTCCTCTATCCAGCGTGCGACCTGCCCCTCTGGCTCTTTAAAGGACATGAGCCATTGAAGCGCAGAGTGGTCGGTTCTGACAGTGAAATGTAGGCCACATAGATAGTACTTGAAGTGCCTGATAGCCAGCACCACCGCAAGGAGCTCCCGCCGAGTGATGCAGTAGCGGCGTTCTGCTTTATCGAATGTCCTACTGTAGTACGCCACTACTCTCTCTCCCCCCGGCCCCACCTGGGCCTGCACCGCACCCATGTCAACATTGCTCGCATCTGTGTCCAGGACAAATGGCAGGCTGAGGTCAGGGGGGGCGAGGGTGGGAGCCTCAATCAGGGCTCTTTGAAGGGAGTTAAAAGCCTCCTGACAAGGCCCTGTCCATGTGAAGGCTTTGTCCTTCTGAAGCAGGTGGTACAGGGGGGCAGCAGTGCAGGAGAATCCCTGTACAAACCTCCTGTAATAGGAGGCCAGGCCCAGGAAACTCTTTAACTGCTGTTGGTCTGTGGGGGTGGGCCAATCTCTGACCGCCTGCACTTTGTCCTCCATTGTGCTGATGCCCTCAGCCCCCAGCTTGTGCCCCAGGAACCTCACCTCTCTCCGCACGAAGTGGCACTTCTCCGGGTGGAGCTTCAGGCCTGCAGCAGCCACTCTCTCCAGCACACGCCGCAGTGCTCCCATCGCCTCCTTGAAAGAGCCCCCATGGATGAGGAGGTCGTCCAGGTACACAACACACTCCCGGCGAGGGAGGCCAGCCAGCACCCTGTCCATTAATCTCTCCAATGTGGCAGGGGCATTGCAGAGGCCGAAGCTAAGGACCCGGAACTGCCAGAGACCCCCACTAGTGCAGAACGCAGTTTTAGCCCTGGCCTCTGGAGAGAGAGGGACCTGCCAATAGCCGGACCGGAGATCGAGGGAGGAAAACCAGGAGGAGCCAGACACCAAATCCAGTGTCTCATCAACACGTGGCAGGGGGTACGAGTCCTTCCTCGTCACCTCGTTCAGCCGCCTGTAATCTATGCAGAAGCGCCATTTGCCTCCCTTCTTAGGAACCATCACAACAGGCGATGCCCACGGGCTGTCTGAGGGCTCAATGATGCCTGCCTGCTGCATTTCCCACCGTGCTTTGTCCGCAGCCTCCTGTCGAGCTAAGGGAAGGCGGCGGGGGCGCATTTTGACAGGCTGCGCGTCGCCGGTGATGATGTCGTGCTGCACCAGGTGAGTCTGTCCCACATCCTCCTCGGTCAGGGCAAAGATGTCTTTGAACTCCAATAAGAGCCGCCACAGCGCCTCCTGTTGTTGGGGTTCTAACCCATCACAGTTCTTCCTCCATATTTCCCTCACTGCAGACAGCCTCTCCTCCTCTCCCATCTGGGGCAGCTGGGCAAGCGGAATGGGGCCCAGGCTTGTGGAAGGGTGTGCTGCAGGGGTGGCAGGGGGGTAGCTTCTGCGAACCGGTGATGCACGACGCTTGGTTAAGGAGTAGTCCTTTACACACATATTGAGGGGGGCACTGTGCAGGTAATGTGGCAGGGGGGCGGGAGAAGCATAGCATACACCTAGGGGGGTTGTGGAAACGCTATTGGACTCAGCCGCTTTCACAGGTTGTAGTTGCTGCTTATCAAGATGAGCTGGAGAGAGCATCCCGACCGTGGGGCCCCCCTGGAAACTCAGCGTACCGTTCCCCAGGTCCAACACGGCGCCCGTGTTCCTCAGGAAATCCAGCCCCAAGATACAAGGGTCCTGCACCCTGGCAACCCACACAGAAGAACGCACTGACCGCCCCCCGACACTTAAGGTAAATAACCCTTTCCCCACCATGGGGGCCAGATCCCCTGTGACTGTGCAGAGCTGTACGCTAGTCTGCTCTAACTGAGTCCCTCTAGGTACAATGTCAGGTCTCACCAATGTTGCCATGGACCCTGTGTCAATCAGGGCTGAGTACGGGACTCCATACACTGTAACTGGGATGTGACAAAAATCCCCAACAGTGTCCAGCCCACAACTACCGGCTCCTGCTGCGTGCTGGTATCTGCTTCTGGGGGAAGTGGCCCCCCTGTGGTGGTGAAGAGCGTCGGGGTGAAAACCCAGGGGTCCGCACTGCCCCGTCTATGCGGACCCGGGGCCGTTTCCCGGAGCCCTGACAGAGTTGGGGCACTGCCTGACTCGATGCCCCGTCTGGCCACACCCCCAGCACACTACGGAGTGCGTGCGTGTGCCCATGTCACACTGTGCCTGTAGCGACACAGCACGGATGAGTTCGGTCAACTCCGCCGCCCAGGCGGGCTTATCCTGGGGGGGGGGGGGGGCTGCTTTCCACTACAGTCCTCACAGTTGGCGTGTTGTCCTGCTGCACGCCCATGCCAGCTCCAGTAATAATTTCCCTCTCTAAAGCCAGCTCCAGGGCCTCCTGCAGAGTATTGGGGTGCGCTAGCTGTGTCTGGATGCGCAGCTCCGTTGGAGTGAGCGCCTGCAAAAACTGGTCCCGTGCCAGCTCACCTTGCACCGACGGGGGCATGCGTATGCCCGCCTAGCTAGGCTCTCAATGTCATTAGCCAATGCACGGAGGGGTTCACCCGGCTGCCTGCGCCTGCTACCCCGTTCAGAGCGCAGAAGACCGGGCTGTGTACACTGTCCAAACCGCCTCCGTAGAGCCCCGACTAACGCCCTATATTCGCTCTTTTCCTCCGGGCTAAGAAGTAGCAGACAAGCTAATGCATCGTCCGTTAGGCACAACGCTAACTGTAAGGCTTTATTCTCATCCGACCAGCCCGCTGCACAAGCTAACAGTTCAAATTGGGCGTGGAAGGCTTCCCAGTCTGCCTTACCCGAGTATTTTGGCGTCTTCACTGGAACGGGGGAAACGCCGACATGGGCGCGGCCATGTTTGTTTACAGCTCGAGAACTCGCCACCCCGTCATGCAGCGGAGCTGTTTCCGGACGTGGTGACGTTGCACGCTTGGAGCCAGAAACCCTGTGTCCACTCTGCACGCCCAAACCTGCCTCCGCTGCCAATCTCCTAGCTGTATCCCTCACGCGGGCTCTTAGGTCCGCCGTTCTCCGCAACTCCTCAGCCCGGTCCGCCGGCCACCCGTATGCTCCCTCTCCGTACTCATCGTCCGTCTCCTCCGGTTTAATCCTCGCCCCACTGGAAAACATGGTCCCGGTTACGGACAGTCCTTTAGCCTGGCTAACCTAGCCGGCCAATGTAACATTAAAGTCAACAACAAAAAATATCTCGGTCTCTATTTCTTTTTTTTCTTTTTTTACTTCTGACACCAGTGTAACGTTCTGCTGAATAATGACCGGCGAGCCAGTATGATGTCTCGAATTCACGGTTTATTCCAGAACAAGCTACTGTAGGCCGTAGCTCACGCCGTAATTAATTACAGAGCCTTAATAAACTAGCCCGGAGGCAACCCATCACAAAAACCTTCCATTATATACCCCGCACTGGCAGCTCCACCCCCCACAATGTCACATGCCCCCCCCCCCACAACAGCCCTGGCCTTCCCGTTTGGCAGACAGTAGGTTGAGTGACAGGTGACCCCCCAGACATGTGTAACAATACAACAGGCCTAACAGAAACATTTAGAGGAACTACAGTACACATTCCCTAGGGTCGCTACAATATTGACGGTCAATTAATCACATATTGTCACGATTCCAGCTGTCATGTCACGTTTTCTTTTCTTTTCTTGTCTTAGTTAGATTTCTTGTTAATGTCACGTATTGTGTTTAGTCTAGTCACGCCACGTTTTATGTCTAATTCTTGTTATGTTTCATTTTCATGTCATGTCACATTTCATGTCTGATTATTGTTAGGATTTATTTTTTAGTCTTGTCATGTCACGTTTTATATTTGATTCATGTTACGTTTCCCGTTCACTGTTTAGCATACACATTTCCGTGTTTTTCCGCAGCCTTGCGTTCATGCTGTTTCTCTCTCTCTTGCTGTCGCTCACGCTTCCCTAAGGCCATGTAAAAAAAAAAAGTTGTTGATCGTCCTTTTAAAAAAAAAAAAAGTCGTAGGGAGGGAGGGTTTTTAAATTTTTTAATTTTTTATTTAAGCACCAGGTACAGCGGACCGTAGAGAGAAATAAAGAGGACAGAATATATAGAACATTGCGTCTCTCGACCAAATTGCTTCTGTTTAATTGTAGCCTGTCAACATCAGTTTTGCTCATATTGATTGTAATGTTTCATGTATTTTTGGTCAATAAATGTTCCTTGATTGATTGTATGTTATTGGTTTTATGCATGTACTACACCATAGACCAGATCTGGCTACAAAACCTTTTTTACAATAATAAAATACTGTATAGACCAAAGTTCAAGCAATCATAAAACATTTAATAGGTCAATATAATTATAAGCATGCCCTGTCATGGATAGGCTTTGTTTTGAAATTCATGCTGCACATGCGCTCTAACAATTTTGCGTGGTGGTCGATAGAGGGCTAGGCCTAGTGGATCGGATAGGATCTCCGATTTTCTATCCAAATGGCTTAGAAATAGGATATCCCCGTGTTTTCTGCAACTTCTGGCCATCGTCACGAAAAAATTAAAAGTCGTCGGGGCCTTTTTTTCGGATTTTACATGGCCTAATTGTTTCATTCCCCCTGTCTATTTGACTAATCTACTAACTTTAGATCAGGATTGGGTAATACTAACATTCTAACCATGTGTTCATGTTTACCTTACGTTTCTCGTGCATGTCATTTACTAATTTACTAACGCTAGGTCAGGATAGGTTTATTACTAATGATTACTATCTTGTTACCTTGTCAGCCCTCCACACCTGATTTCCATTCGCATGCTGCTCTCAAGCTAAGTGTCTGCACCTGTCTACACCTGCATTTAAGCTCAGTGTTCATGTCTTGTCTCTGCGAAATTGTTGCCTCCTGTTTGTCAGTGCACTTTTGAGCGTTTTTTCCAAGCCTGCCTTTTTGTTACGATCCAAGCCTGTTTATTGACCATTGTTACTGACCTCTGTTTTGTTTACCACTGCCTGCCTGTACCACGAGTTTTGCCTGCTGTCTTTTGTACTTTTGCCCCGCGGAGCGGACTTTGGTCTTGACTCTTGCATTGCCTTCGACCCCGAGCCTGCCTACCGTCTGCCTGTAGCCTACTTCTGCCCCGCTGACAGCTACTATGGTTACTGGACTTTTGCATGGTGTACCGATTCTGAGACTGCCTTCTCCCTCGGTACTGTACATTGGTTTTGGCTGGATTTTTTGTGTATGAACTTTGCTTGACCACGCTCATTGGACATTCCTTCATTAAAAGCCATCACGGGACTTTATCTGCAACCACTGCTTCTGAGTCGTGCATTTCGGGTCCTACCCTCACGCATCCATCTCACATATGTTATTTTGACAAGACTACTTTTATTATAAATGTCCCTTGCGCCACTAGAAAGGTAGCAAGCTGACCCGATAGTCTTAAATGAGCAAACCACCACTGTCTTTTTGGCTAACCGCTAATTAACTCGACTGTGACAGAGCAGTCTGTCACGGTTTTCCGCAGCATGAAACCCCGTTCTGAAAACTGTTCCAGATAGTGCGCATTGATTGTAGGTTAGTGGCTTCACATGCTAGCTAAAGCACACTAGCTACATTTGCTACATCGTAGCTGGCATTAACTTTCATCTGCATCCTGTAACCTAATCACAAACATTGCAAACATTTACAAACGCAGACTCCGTATTCTTTTCCGATAAATGATTGGTTTTATTTTAAACATCCCCGTATTGAGTCAGTACAAACATACCGCTAACACTTTGGCTCTATTCCCCACACATTTTCTTAATTTTTGGGGCAGAAGAAAAATGATCCAGGTGTAGAAATGTCCGGTTAGGGTTCTAGCTGAAGCAGCTGGCTAACGTTAGTAACGCTAGCTAGGCAATCACGGTAGCTAGCCAACTTATATGGCCAGCCAGCAAGGATGACTTTAAGGAAGTCGAATAACTGTTAAATTAAAATGGCTTGCCATAAGATATCATTAGCTTGTTAACTAAATGTGAAAATGACTTGCCGTGAGCTATCGTTAGCTTGCTAGCTAGCTAACCCAGGCTACCCAACATTGCTAAGCGGGAGTACGGCGATTGCGTACGGGAGGGGGTGGAATAGCTAAATTAATATCTAAATTGACACGGTTATACAGATATGGAGCAATTGATTTGAGATACTTGAGATACCCACAGTTTGGCTGCTTGCTTCGAGGCGCTGGGCCTGTAGTGTAGTCGCAACATCCCCTGCTGTCTCATCTCACAAAACAGTATTTTTTTCGTAGTATACACATTATAGCTCGCTCCAACCAAAATGAATATGTGATGACAAACATGTTGAAGATGAGTAAGTAAGGCAGACAATTTATTATGTTACGAACTGCGTCCACAAAACAACATCTTATTCACGGTAGGCTACTAAGGGATGTTCTTTTAACAAGGAAACATGTAATTTAACAAGGAAATCTACTAAACGAGAGTAGATGAAGCTATTCATTTGTTTCAGAAGTGTACTTACACTTCAACAATGTCAACAATGTTATTTTCTTTACTTTAGAAGCCAGAAATTATTATGCTAATTTGACTCTGTTTACGAGCATTTGTGCCTATACTTAACAATGTACCGAAATCAATGGGGTCATTATAAAACATCCAACCACATTGAAGTCGTTTATGCACATTTTATTACAAGAAAAACTCACTGTGAAATGTTTTAGGTGTTAATCGATCGGTATGTATCGATACTTTCGTCTATTTAGGTGTCCTGAAAACATTACATGTGCTGCGCGTCCTGCGGGACGTCCTGCGCTCGCCACCTTATTCGAAATAACCCCAGAAGGGATTTTGTAATTGTGTAATTGTGGCCAACCCCTGTCTTGACATCATGCCGATTGTTCAAATCCGATTGGTCCAAGATATGCTGGCAAAGAGGCACTCTGAAATGTTTTCTGATGTGGCTAGGTCAGTAAACTCCAGATGAACAACGACATTTTTACATGTAGATCTTCATCAAAATCTCGTCTACAGTATGGTATAAAGCATTTTAATATTGCGAATGGGTGTTTTTTTAAAATTAACATGAAAAGGGAACATGCACCTTATAGATTCCGAATCCAAAAACTGAGAATTCGGATAACCAGTGCCAGCTAAAGTCGCTGGCTGCTATGTTTTTCTCTGGACCATATCGCCGGTAAACTCCAGATGAACAACAAGATTTTTACATGTAGATCTTCATCAAAATCTCGTCTACAGTATGGTATAAAGCATTTTAATATTGCGAATGGATTTTTAAAAAATTAACGTGAAAAGGGAACATGCACCTTATCGATTCTGAATCCAAAAACTGGAGAATTCTGATAACCAGTGCCAGCTAAAGTCGCTAGCTGCTATGTTTTTCTCTGGACCATATCGCCGGTAAACTCCAGATGAACAACGAGATCTATATATATATGGGCCATATCGCCGGTAAACTCCAGATGTTTAGCATGGCCCCGTTTAGCCGTCATCTGGTCCTTTCAAGGCCATATCCGGTAGTCGCGGTCTGACCCCGCCAGTTCCAGCGAGGGAGGATGTCCGAAAACATCAATTTGGTTTTGGGAAATAGCTAATCGATTTCCCTGATGTCTGCCTTCATGCGCAGTATTTCCGTACGTGCCAATGCTGTTCCCACCGAGGTGAATCACCATCACATCTGGGTCGTCGCGGATGTCAGCCCGTTTCGAGCGGAGAAAAGGCACCTTCTGCCCCCTCTGCCAGCCCAGGTGATCTGGCAATCTAGCCCCAGGTTCTGGTTCAGTCCAAATGCTCCTAAATGAGCCTGCAGCCTGGCGATAAGCGAGCTCCCGATGATCCAAACGCGTGGTCATGAGCAATTGGTCTTGCTGTCAATAGAAATAAAAACTAACGTTTTGTGGCGCAAATAGCTACTGTATTTATAGCTTTATTATGCAATCGCTATTGGCTAAATTATCTCTATGCTAACCCACGATTGGATAGACTGTCCTCAAGTTGTGAATGGTCGAATGCATTACCTGAACAAAGCCAATAGGGTTTAATAAACAAATTATGAAATAGCCATGTCAAAATGGGTCAGACCACAGAACTGTATATATATGAAAAATCACGAAAACGGGTTTGACCTCCCTTCCTACTAAACATAGACTGTATAAAAATAGGTCCCAAGACGCCAGGGCGGGTTTTAGACCAATGATTGTTGTCTCCCCCTTATGGTCCTGCCCCTTCGAGTGAGGGCAATGAGAACCATATAGAACCTATCTATGCCAGTGACCCCAGGACTCAACCTGTCCTTCTGATTGGTCCTGAACAAATGTTAATACCCTGTCCAAACGACACAATATTTAAAAAAAAATCATTAAAAAAGGCATTAGAAAGGCACCTTTTGCAATTACATTTTTTTGTGGGAAAAATGTATTCACTGAGTATTTTGACCACATTGCTGCCATTGACTTACATGGTGAAAGACCTATACTGGAGCCAACCACAGTGGCGCTAGTGAGCAACGGCACCAGGAATTGAGCTTCAAAACGAAAGCCCAGTCTTGGCCCCTTGGCTACAAGTAGTTGCATTTACAGTATATAATATACCGGACATTGCGATTTGCGCCAAGACATTAATTAATATGCAACCAATATGTAATCAGCAACATTAGATTAGGACACAAAGATTTCCGGAATTCTGGGGCAGGGAGGAGGGGAGGTGGTAGTGGAGGAAAGGAGTATGCATTTTTTGAGCTATTGGGAAGCACCCACAAAGGCTGAAGCTTGTTAAGCTGATATTTGGGTGAGCGGGGGAAGTCTGTCTGTGTACTCACGTGTTATGCCCTGAATATTTTGCTTTCAAACACCGGGGCTGTGTCAGCACATCTCTCCTGTGGAAATGGAAAGGAATGGCAGATACATGCGCCGTCTGACAAAACTGTCTGTGACCTTTCTGCTGCTACTCGATAGCCAGCATGTACAGAAACCTATTAATTCACAGAGAACAGTCCTGTGATATTCAACAGCTCAACAGCATCGTAGGTATCGAGCAGTAGTGTTATTATTATCTCCTGTTGATTATGTATGTTTTTTTATTCTTACTGTAATTTAATGTAGGTACTGTCCCACTCTTGCGTTCATGTACTATATCATGTTCTTTTCTGGCACCATCAGTGATTGTTACATTTAAGGTGGTGCAGTGTAAATTAATTTCAGATAAGAGGCGAAAGTATATAAACATATTTTCTAATACACACCTAAGTGTGTGTGTGTTTGTATATATACACCGATCAGCCACAACATTAAAACCGCTGACAGGTGAAGTGAATAACATTGATTATCTCGTTATTATTTTGGTTCTGTACTCTAGCACTTTGAGTTTGAAAGGATACAATGACAATGGGGTTGAGGTGCAGACTGTCAGCTTTAATTTCAGGGTATTTTCATCTATATCGGATGAACCGTTTAGAAATTATATAACGTTTTGTACATAGCCCCCCCTTTTTTGGGCATCAAAAAATATTGGCCAGTTTAACATTATGTAGAATAAAGTAATCATTTTTAATATTTGGTCGCATATTCTTTGCATGCCATGACTTCCTGATGTCTGTGACCCAACAATATCAAAAGACTCTGAGGGGGAGTGTAAGGTTTGGAGAACCAAACTCGACCGATAAGGATTTCTCTAAGCGTATCAAGAGAGATACGCCACAAAAAGCGGAGGTAGCCACACCAGGACTGAGAAACACAGGATCGGGAGAAAAAATTCCCTAGCACAAGGCAAAACAAAGCAACCTCTAAAAACTGAGGCGATCTCGATAAACAGCGAGAATAACTAACAAAAGAACCTCACACACTAAATAATTAGGTGTAACAAGAGGTGGTGAAACAAAACAAAACTCGATAAAACGAGTGAGGGAAAAGAATAGAAAAGATCTGTTAGCCAGAGCTCTTGTGGCAAAACGGCTGAACACAACTGGCAACAGGAGAAAAGAATAAAGGATAAAGAAAGATTGGAAAACAAAGAGAAAACCAATCTAATCCTAATATAGATAATCGGAATTGCTGCGTTTCCTATTAGTACAAACCAGAAATGCAGTGACCAAAATTCCTATACCTTACCGACTTCGTCTGTCAACATAGCAAAGACAATATCGAAGTGTCAGAAATTTGGAAGTCCTGGGCTATTTATAGCCGGCAGGAAACGCAAAACAGGTGTAGAGAATAATTGTCGGGTAAGCTACAAACACCTGAACGGAGGCGGACAAAATCCGATAGAGCATTCTGACGACGCCAAAAAAGAAACCAAAACGTAGACCTGCAAAGGCAGCAAATAACCATAACAGACTCTTGATATCTTATTTTCTGGTACTCCTACAAGTGATACTATAACGTCTCTGCATTTGAATGGATCTCTATGGGAAATGGGGGGTGGGACTAGATTTAGCTGTAAATTACACTGGAACAGTATGGAACACGTGGTTGGCGAAATGGCTCTAACTCATCAAGGGTCTGATGTATCAAACAAGCCTTAAACCATCTCTCTGCTGCCAGAAATACAGTAGATAGGGATGGATAACTTCAAGTGTTTCTTCTCCTGACTTATTTTTCAATAGGAAAATTTGTCAGGAGAAACAACCCTTAAAGGTTCTATAATTTCTAAATAGTTCATCCGATATGGATGAAAATACCCTCGAATTAAAGCTGACAGTCTGCACTTCAACCTCATTGTCATTGTATCCTTTCAAACTCAAAGTGCTAGAGTACAGAACCAAAATAACAATGAGATAGTCAATGTTATTCACTTGTCACCTGTCAGTGGTTTTAATGTTGTGGCTGATCGGTGTATGTGCGTATATATACAGTGCCCTCCACAATTATTGGCCCCCTGGTAAAGATGAGTAAAAAGGGTTATAAGAAAATTCACCTTTTGGTGTATTAGCTTAATGTCACACTGAAAAAAATGAGAAAAGTCCAACCAAATTTATTCTGAGAAAAAAAAATCCCTCATCAAGAAATAATTATTTTTAACAAAACCACGTGCCACAATTATTGGCACCCCTAGAAATTATTATGAACAAAATGTAACTGAATAATTTTTTCCATTCATATTTTACTTTTTAAAGATGATCAGAGTGTTTAGGAACTTTCAAGCAGTAATCCATGACTTTCTGTTTCACTGGGGTATAAATATGAGGTGACACAGAGGCCATATTCCCTTATTCATACATCAACATGGGAAAGATAAGAGAACCATCCATCCATCGATCCATCCATCTTCAACCGCTTATCCAAAGTCGGGTCGCGGAGGTAGCAGTTCCAGCAGGGGGCCCCAAACTTCCCTTTCCCTGGCCACATTGATCAGCTCTGACTGGGGGATTCCAAGGCGTTCTCAGGCCAGCGTGGAGATATAGTCCCTCCACCTGGTCCTTAGTCTGCCCCGTGGCCTCCTCCCAGCTGGACGTGCCTGGAACACCTCCCTAGGGAGGCGACCAGGTGGCATCCTTACAAGATGCCCGAACCACCTCAACTGGCTCCTTTCTACGCAAAGGAGCAGCGGCTCTACTCCGAGTCCCTCACGGATGACTGAGCTTCTCACCTTATCCCTAAGGGAGATGCCAGCCACTCTCCGGAGAAAACCCATTTCGGCAGCTTGTATCCGTGATCTCGTTCTTTCGGTCATGACCCACCCTTCATGACCATAGGTGAGAATCGGAACGAAGATTGACCGGGAGATTGCGAGCTTTGCCTTCTGGCTCAGCTCTCCCTTCATCATAACGGTGCGGTAAAGCGAACGCCATACCGCTCCCCGCTGCTCCGATTCTCCAGCCCATCTCACGTTCCATCGTCCTCTCACTTGAGAACAAGACCCCGAGATACTTGAACTCCTTCACTTGGGGTAAAGACTCATTCCCTACTCGGGGTAGACAAACTATCGGTTTCCTGCTGAGAACCATGGCCTCAGATTTAGAGGTGCTGATCCTCATCCCAGCCACTTCATACTTGGCTGCGAACCGATCCAGTGAGTGCTGAAGGTCGCAGACCGATGGTGCCATCAGGACCTCATCATCTGCAAAAAGTAGCGATGCAATCCTCAGCCCACCGAACTGCAACCCCTCTCCTCCATGACTACGCCTTGAGATCATGTCCATGAATATCACAAACAGGATAGGTCACAAGGCGCAGCCCTGGCGGAGGCTAACCCCCACTGGGAACGAGTCCGACTTCCTGCAGATAACCTGGACACAGCTCTCGCTTTGGGCATACAGGTATTGGATGGCCCTGAGTAGTGACCCCCTCACCCCGTACTCCCGCAGCACCTCCCACAATATCTCCCGGGGAACCCAGTCATAAGCCTTCTCTAAATCCACAAACCACATGTAGACCAGATAGGCATACTCCCAGGCCCCCTCTAGGATCCTTGCGAGATTAAAAAGCTGGTCCGTTGTTCCACGACCAGGACGGAATCCGCATTGTTCCTCTTCAATCTGAGGTTCGACTATGGGCCGGACCCTCCTTTCCAGTACCTTAGAGTATACTTTCCCGGGGAGGCTGAGTAATGTGATGCCTCTGTAGTTGGCACACACCCTCTGGTCCCCCTTTTTGAACAGGGGAACCACCAACCCGGTCTGCCACTCCTTAGGTACTGCCCCCGACTTCCACGCAATGTTGATGAGACGTGTCATCCATGACAGCCCCTCAACATCCAGAGCCTTCAGCATTTCTGGGCGAATCTCATCAACCCCCGGGGCTTTGCCACTGTGGAGTTGTTTGATTACCACAGTGACTTCCTCCAGGGAGATCGATGTTGATCCCCCATCATCCTCCATCTCTGCCTCTACTATAGAGGTTAGTCGGGTTCAGGAGTTCCTCAAAGTGTTCCTTCCACCGCCCTATCACCTTATCAGTTGAGGTCAACAGCGTCCTATCCTTACTATATACAGCTTGGATGGTTCCCCGTTTCCCCCTCCTGAGGTGTCGGATGGTTTTCCAGAACCGCTTTGGTGCCGACCAAAAGTCCTTCTCCATGGCTTCTCCAAACTCCTCCCACACCCGCTGCTTTGCCTCTGCCACGGCTGAAGCTGCTGTCCTTCGAGCCTGTCGGTACCTTGCAACTGCCTCCGGAGTCCCCCAGGATAACATATCTCGGAAGGCCTCCTTCTTCAGTCGGACGGCTTCCCTGACCACCGGTGTCCACCAGGATGTTCGAGGGTTACCGCCCCTTGAGGCACCTAAGACCTTGAGACCACAGCTCCCAGCCGCAGCTTCAGCAATGGAAGCTTTGAACATCGTTCACTCTGGTTCAATGTCCCCAGCCTCCACAGGGATGCCAGAAAAGCTCTGTCGGAGGTGTGAGTTGAAAGTCTCCCGGACCTGGGCCTCCTCCAGACGTTCCCAGTTCACCCGCACTACATGTCTGGGCTTAGCAGGTCTGTCCAGAGGCTTCCCCGGCCACCCGACCCAACTCACCACCAGATGGTGATCAGTAGACAGCTCTGCCCCTCTCTTCACCCGAGTGTCCAATACATACGGCCTCAGATCCGATGATATGATAACAAAATCGATCATCGACCTTCTGCCTAGGGTGCTCTGGTACTATGTACACTTATGAGCAACCTTATGTTCGAACATGGTGTTTGTTATGGCCAATCCATGACTAGCACAGAAGTCCAATAACAAACCACCGCTCGGGTTCAAATCAGGGAGGCCGTTCCTCCCAATCACGCCCCTCCAAGTGTCTCCATCGTTGCCCACGTGCGCGTTGAAGTCTCCCAGCAGGACTACGGAGTCCCCTACAGGAGCCCCATGCAGGACTCCATTCAGGGTCTCCGAGAAGGCTGAATACTCTGAACTGCTGTTCGGTGCATAAGCTCAGACAACAGTCAGAGTTTCCCCCCCCCATAACCCTTAGGCATAGGGAGGCGACCCTCTCGCCCACCGGGGTGAACTCCAACATAGCAGCACTCAGCCGGGGACTTGTGAGTATCCCCATACCTGCCCGGCGCCTCACACCTTGGGCAACTCCGGAGAAGAATAGCGTCCAACCCCTATCCAATAAGAGATAAGAGAACACACAAATCAAAACAGGGAAAAGTGTGTTGAGCTTCATAAGTCAGGGAATGGCTATAAAAAATAGCTACTCACCTGAGAATGCTCATATCTACCGTTAGGGCAATACTTAAAAAGTTCAAAGCAACTGGAACTGTTACAAACTTGCCTGGAAGAGGAACCAAGTTTATTTTGCCCCCACGCACAGTGAGGAGGATGGTAAGAGAGGCAAAAAAATCCCTAAGGATCGCTGTTGGAGAATTACAGAGGAAAGTAGCATCTTGGGGTCATCAAGTCTGCAAAACTACCATTAGACGTCAGCTCCATGTTAACAAATTACTTGGAAGGCATGCCAGAAAAAAGCCTTTCCTGTCATTTCACCACAAATGTAAGCGCCTGGAGTTTGCTAAACGCTACGGGAACTTTGACTGGAACTATGTTCGATGGTCGGATGAAACGGAAATTGAGCTTTTTGGCAACCAACACACAAGGTGGGTTTGGCGTAAAAAGAAGGATGGCTATACCGAAAATAACCTGATCCCCACTGTTAAGTATGGTGGAGGTTCCGTGATGTTGTGGGGCAGTTTTTCCTCCAAAGGCCCTGGGAACCTTGTTAGGGTACATGGCATCATGAACTCCATGAAATATCAGGAAATTTTAAATCTGAATCTGGCTGCCTCTGCCAGGAAACTAAAACTGGGTCGTTGTTGGATCTTCCAGCAGGACAATGATCCAAAGCATACGTCCAAATCAACACAAAAATGGTTAACTGAACACAAAATCAAGCTTCTGCCATGGCCATCTCAGTCCCTTGACCTAAACCCCATTGAAAATCTGTGGGATGAGCTGAAGAGGAGAGTGCACAACAGAGGACCTAGGACTCTGGATGATCTGGAGAGATTCTGTAATGAGAAATGGTCTCAGATTCCTTGCTCTGTATTCTCCAACCTTATTAGATGTTACGGGAGAAGACTCAGTGCTGTTTTATTGGCAAAGGGACGTTGTACAAAGTATTAAATGCCGGGGTGCCAATAATTGTGACACACGTGGTTTTGTTTAAAATAATTATTTCTTGATGAGGGATTTTTTTTTCTCAGAATAAATTCATTTCAATTAAAGGTTGGATTTTTCTTGTTTTCTCAGTGTGAGATTAAGCTAATTAATCAAACGGTGAATTTTTTATAACCCTTTTTACTCATCTTTACCAGGGGTGCCAATAATTGTGGAGGGCACTGTATATATATCTATATATATATACAGTATATACATATATATGGGTGAGACCAGCATTTCTCATCTCTGCAGTTGTCAGTGATAAATACATCTAAACCCTTTGAAAAGGAAAGAAGGCACAGGATAATATCTACCTTTTTTTTACGGTCAAGTGGAAAGCACTTCACCACAGGATGAAACACTTGTCACCTGTAATTGCCGACCTGTCACATTCTCAGTAGCCAAACACACAGTAATGTGTGGTCATATTTTTGCCACATAAATTTCCAATTCAGTGAATTCTAAGGGTTTGTAGATGAAGGCTTTGAAAGCTCACAGGGCCTTTTTGTTTGAGCTGCAGGCAGTATTGGGACTGATGATAGTGTAGGGTCAATAGAACTACAATTCCAATAAGGTTATAAAACAGCGAATATTGGCTCGTCTCTCCCAGTTTTTTTTGTTGTTCGCTCCCGACTAGCCAGGCATTCACTGGTGTAGTGAGGTTTGGTCACTTTTATTCAGAATTAATTAAGTTCAACACTCAATTAGAATTCTATATGTCAGTAGAGCCCAACTTAGTGAAATAACGTAGACATGACAATGGGTTGGAAAAATGACATATGGTTTATTGGCTACAATGTGTGAATAATAGAAACAATAATTGATATAACATGAGGAATATATTCCATGACTTAATCTTAATCAGAGGAAATGATAATTATGTGACAGCTAAATATAGAAGCTAACAGTCCTACCATTAACAAACGTTAGTTTGTGTTATTGGTTAATGACACGCTAAACTATATTTTGTGGTTAGCTTGTTTTATGAGTCTCATACGTATAAGGTTTTAACAGTGTAAAACTATAAGATCAGGGAAATTGGCTATTCCCAACTGAAACACGCATAGCAAAATAAAATACAAACAACAGTAGGAACGAGCAGTAAAATTACCTCAACTGGGTATTACAGGTTTTATGCTAGCCTATCAATTGATATCAGTGCTAAATAAAATGTGTTTCAATACTTACCGGTAACAAAGGGAGGGGCCAGTCCCGATTCCGTAAGTGATGGTCAGCTCGTTAGCTGGTCCAAGGTCCCGGCAGGTGCGTGGACTCCTGGAGACTTCTTCACCAAAGTTGGGTCGTGACAGGTTTCCAGTCAGGTCGACGTAGACGTGCACAGATCTCCACAGATCTCAAAACAGTAGAGGAACAGTTTGAAGAAACGTGTCCTCAAAACAGCTGTTGAAAATAAACCAGCTTGGTTTATTTCGTGGACGGTGGCAGGGCAACTCTGTCTCGGTGATGTGACGAGATGCAGGTTGGGAAACGCACAAGTCCGTCAGGGTTTTCAGTGGTGCATCTGGTAGGCGTAAGACAGAGTCTTTACCATCAGAGTGACATTGGTAAAGTTTCATGGGTTTTTATGGTCAAAATCCCTTTGATCCCAATTGGTAGATGGATTTCGGGCACCCATACAACAGATTGGCTCATTCCCTTGGAACCAACAATGAAACATAGATGGACCCAACTATTTGCAATCACCTCAGTGATTGTGTTAAATTGGGATCTCCCCTCTCCTTCTCAAAAAGGGGGGGGGGGGGGGGGTGTTCCTGCCCAAACTTGCGCTTGATCGATCAAGCAGTCTATGTTCATCTCAGAGACACAAGAAGAAGGGGACAGACACTCCATTGAGGAGTGTTAATTGTGAACGACTCCGCAGGGGGCCCAGTCTCATGATCAGAAAGCCAGAGTCCCAAAATATCTCTGTGTAACCATTACACTGGCTAGTCTCACCTCTTGCGTGCGGCCCACACACACGGGGAAGAGCCATCGGTCCAGAGGAAGCATCGGCCGTCTGTGATGCCGACCCAGCTGAGCGAGGTGGGCTCATCTACCACCAGCTATCAGCCGCGGAGGATCGGAGACGAGACGCCAGGAGGCAACGCGAGCACCCAGTGGGCAAGAAGAACCACTAAGCGGACCACGCTCCCACTGATCAGGCACAGCAACTCCTGTAAGTCCCCGCGAGGCATGCGGCCTGCCCAAGGATCAAGTTGTGTGCTTTGGGAGAGATAAGGCGACCAGTTTCCCTTATCGCATCCTACGAACCAGTTCAAGGGACCCAAGGACGAGGCGTCCGGAACCCTTATCCACCCCAACCCTGCAATCTTGACGACGGAAGAAACCATTCAAAGGACTCGACTCAAGTAAGGCTGTAACACTGGGCATAGCATATCAGTTAGCAACCGCAACATGTTTGTGACTGGATGTATGTAACTGTGCTATTGAATGTTAGTTGTAAAAGTTATTTTGTGCTGTGTTAATTTTAATGTATCACGCACAGAAAATAATATATCTTGCATGTGATCTGTCTTAAACACTAACTGGTCATAACACGGCATGCTGATCTGAACGCGCACGATAACCTTACAGTTATCCCTTGTCTGCTTGGTACGGTTCATGCACCATTATTAACTAGCTCCTGCTAGTTTCAAATCTCCCTCCATGTTCGTTTTTTTGTTCTCTCTGAACACATGTCCAAGGCACACAAAGTTGCGCACCCCACCACGTAGGAGAACATGAAAATCCTCCATGTGCGCGTGCACACACACACACACACACACACACACACACACATACACATGCACTCGCACATGGTTTGGTATTTTGTGTTCAATAAACTTTATTACATTTTTCCAAGATTGTCTGTATTAATGTTGCTCTTGTGTTGAATTGAGTCAGCCACTGCTAATCGCAGGAATTTCCCAAATGCCTTCACCTCTTAGCTGAATCATTTATATTAATTCGGTATCAACTGAGTATATAATACTGTGATTTTGTTAAGATAATTATTAATGTGTAATTTTATTGATAAATTATTCATTATTGAAGTTGCCCATTTTTAGTTAGCATATTCTCTTTTCAGAATAGTATATATAAATTTAATGAGACTGATTTATTATACTAAATTTACACCACCAGTTGTATAAGGATGGTAGAGGCGTGTCCCCTACAATAGCTTAGTGAGTAGCAGCAATGACTAATTTAATATAGATTCACACTGACTCAGACCTCTGATTGGCTGCTGATAGTAAGAAAAGGCAGTTTGTTTCCTCCCCAGTCTCACACCTCTAAACCTCACAACCATGACTACCTGATGTGTTGAGGTGTCATCAGTGTTCTGTGGGATGTTTTTGCATGGTTCAATCAATCAATCAATATTTATTTATATAGCGCATTTCACAACAAGTTGTCACAATGGTTGACCTCTACATTGTGCTCTGACCTTGTCCATTATGGATGTGGTGTCTAGAATGAAGTCAAACCACATGACTTATTAACGAAATGAGCAAATCTCATCTTTATGTCATAAGAAAGCAAAAGCATGGAGAAACTGGCCAGTGACCCCCCACCCCCGGTGTAGCTGGTTGTATGAACTAATGGGGGATGCTCTTCCTCACTTAGAGCACTGTGAGTGCTAGTGGGGGTAGCATGTACGAGCAGATGTGGCTAGATGTGCATATAGTGAGTAGATGTGGATGTGAGTAGATGTGGGTGGATGCGGGCATAGTGGGTGGATGTGAGTAGATGTGTTTGGATGTGCGTATTGTCAGTGCATGTGGTATATTGAGTGGATGTGAGCAGATGTGGGTAGATGTGGTCATAGTGGATGCGGGTTCACATCCACACACCAGTCTCAGTCTGTGTCTTGTTTGTGGCACATTGCCACGGTTACGCCTGTCAGAATTCTGGTCTGCGGGAACAGAAAATGGGTTACACCAGGCATAAATAGATGGGTAAGGCAAAAATATCCATCCATCTGGGCCCCAGGCTGAGTCGCTTTGTTCGGACAGGGGGGCCCATAATGGAGGTGCCTGCAGGGTTTTCGGGTCTAACGGCCTGCCTCAGGCTACAATTCAGATGCTTGGGAGCATCGTTAGATCTAAAGGTCACCGCCTTGTTTAGTGTGCGGGGGGAAGCTGATGGGCTCTGGCTCCATCCTCTCTGAAGCTAATGACACTGAAAATTGGGATCTGGGGAAATTCCTCCTGTGCAACCCCCACCCCCTGCCTGCCCAACGCCCACCACCCCCCCCCCCCCCCCCCCCCCCCCCCCCCAACCCCCAACCCCACCCCACCCCCGATCAAATGGACTGCGATTTTCACTCTGAAAATGCACGGAACAATAACGCTGTTGCCCTTGACGACAGGCGTGGTTTGATGGGCTCCCATGTAACCGGGTAGATAAAGGCGGCTCCACACTGGGCAGAAAAAGAGGGAGAAAGAATAAAACATGATAAACATGTGGACACATTTTGGAAAACAGATGGAGAGAAGGGAGGGAAGATGTCTGCTTTTTTACAGTTTGGTGAAACACTTTTCAGATCCAGATGAAATGCCTGCAACCCTGAAGTGTCAGTCCTCAAAAACCCTGACAGATACGGGTTAGCTGTGATTATTTAGCTTTTGCAATTCCTAGCTCATTCCTGGTTACCTCATTTGTGATGCCTCTTCATCAACCAATAAGATTTTTTCCCACGCTGTCACCCTTCTTCCCAGCCAATGGCATTCTCAGAGGGTACATCGGTGTAAAGCCAGCTGTCTAAGCAGTAAGCAGGGTTCAGTGATATGTCACCCTGAGTCTGTCACAAGCTTGACAGCAAAAAAAACCTTTCAGGAAGTCTCAATCGCTGTCGACCGGCTGTCAGGCGTGTCACTTCCTGTTCCTGGCTGTCGCTGTGTGTTTCTTGATGGGTCTTTGTCAATGTCCGATGGGAGCCTTGAACACTGTGTGGGTGTGAGCAGATGGGGAGGTGGGGGAGGCCGTAAAAATCACCACGAAACCATCGACTTTCCTCAAAACCTTTTTACACAAGTAAAAATAGTAACAAGCACAACAATTAAGAAATGAGGATCTCCATCTGTGCCTAATTGCCTCTCTGGTACTGAATTGTTTTACTCAAATAACTTGATTTTTTCCCCCCACAGGGAACTTCCTTTGTAACAGGAAACACATGAAAACACAGCATTGTGTTTTCTAATAACAGAATTGTATGCAGCAAGTGCTCTAATAACAGAATCTCATGCAGCGAGTGCTCTAATAACTGAATCGCATGCAGCGAGTGCTCTAATAACTGAATCGCATGCAATGAGTGTTCTAATAACATAATCACATGCAGAGATTCACACAAGGTCCACAGTATCCTAGCTTAGTAAATACAGCATGTAATAACTAGGTAATCATAAAATAGCATATTTTTAAAAATGATTAATAAAACAGGAAAAACAAGACTCCTGCTTCTACACAGGCTGAAAAAAAAAAATACTATTAAAACTAAGTAAAGGATATAGGATAAAATTGAAATGTTGTGTGTGTTATACAATGCACGTGTAATTTCAAACAAACAACCAATAGGCTTGCTTCTTGAATTTAAGATTGAGTGCATTGACCCTTTCGAACAATGTGCACTTCTTTGGGCTGTAAAGAAACCCATCCTTGAGATTACTTCCCCTCCTCTCGTTCATTCCTTCTGCCCCTTGTCGTGTGGCCAGTGGTTCTCCAGCAGGTCGATCTATCTTTTTCTTTGCGTTACCGTCCCCTCGGTGTGGTTATGGGACGTGTGATTGGTCAAATCCCCATACCATAGGAATCATATTAAAACAGAAGCACACAGAGGAGCAAACCCATGGCAGGGCTTTCATCTCACACTTCCATTATTTTTTCCCTGATGGATCGCAGAAAGATTTTGATCTCGAGGTATTAATTCCATTTGGACACGTATCGCAACCAAAGACTTTCATCTTTTCTGTGCCTCATTTTCCGAACTGTCCAGATTTCATTAATTCATCCACTCTTTGTTGTAATGTGTCTTTTCCCATTTTAAATGATGTTTTGAAAACGTTATTTTAAAAAATGTCACTTCAAATTTTCTCACCACTGCATAGTTTTATATACAGTGAGCACCATAATTCATTGGACATTTTTTTGTTATTTTGGTTCTGTACTCTAGCACTTTGAGTTTGAAAGGATACAATGACAATGAGGTTGAGGAGCAGACTGTTGGCTTTAATTTGAGGGTATTTTCATCCATATCGGATGAAACCGTTTAGAAATTATAGAACCTTTTGTACATAGCCCCCCCCCCCCCCCCAATTTTCAGGCATCAAACAATATTGGAGAGTTTAACATAATGTAGAATAAAGTAATCATTTTTAATAATTGGTCGCATATCCTTTGCATGCCATGACTTCCTGATGTCTGTGACCCAACAATATCAAAAGACTCTTGATATCTTATTTTCTGGTACTCTCACAAGCAATACTATAACGTCTCTGCATTTGAATGGATCTATATGGGAATTGAGGGGTGGGACTAGATTTAGCTGTAAATTATGCTGGAACAGTATGGAATACATGGTTGGCGAAATGGCTGTAAGTCATGAAGGGGTCTGAGGGTATCAAACGAGCCTCAAACCATCACTCTGCTGCCAGATATGCAGTAGATATGGATGGATCACTTTAAGGGTTGTTTCTCCTGACAAATTTTCCTATTGAACTTTATGGAAAAATAAGTCAGGAGGAGAAAACCCTTAACCCCTTGGCACAGATGGCAAATTTCACCTATTTAGGGGGTGCTCTGTTTTAAGGCTTTATAACTCCAGGTGTGAGCAATCACATAAACTTGCTAAATGGCTTAAATGAAACAACACAGGTGTACCATTTACGATACAAACTTAGATTTGTTTATTTTCATAATTTAAGTCAAAATAAAGTGCCACAAATGCAAAGAAACTTTGGAAAACAATTTTTTATTTTTTATTTTTTATTTTGCTGAGAGCTACATAAGTGAAATTGGTAATATATATACATTTCCTGGATCATAAACCTCATGTCCACAAGTTTTGCTAAATCTGAGGATATGATATGCAGAACTACTAAAGGTCTATGATGCAAAATATAGCAGTGTACCCTGTTGCCCATTAGTGTCTCCAAATCTATCCAAATGGATAAATTGTGCACTGCTGTAAATAAAAAAAATTATGATATATTTAACTACAAATCAACAGTTTTGGCTCATAAAACTCACTTTTGCATAATTTACCAAGTGGGAATTACTATATTTTCATCAGTATAGGGGGGGTAGAGATCTATGGGTCCAAAACCCCTATGCAAAACATGTCATAAAATGAATAAAATTATTCATTATTGTATTATAAAACATAGGCCTATACATTTGCTCCTTCCTTCTGATGGCTTAAGATAAAAAAACATTGATATCACAGTGTTACATACACCTAAATATGTTACCTAATCATTCACTCCTTGTACCTCAATAAAAACATCACTTGTCCCTGTACTCTACAGTGTGTATACTTTTGTCCTGGGATTGCATTTTTCTGTATTTTTTTAATTTTTATTTTCCTATTCAGCGCACAGTAAATTGGAATGATCATTTGTCATGCCCTAAGAGACAAGTATAGGCTATACGCCATAGCCTATATTATGTACGATAACATGAACATAAAATAGTATTCCACCATCTGCAAATGCTGCCAAATGTTCTATCTTCAATGAACATCGGTAGCCTACATCAAAAATACATTTAACGATGGCACTACAGTATGTGAAATGCACTCAAAATGCGAAAATAACAATAGGACTATCAAAAATATTGGAAAGACAGTGCTCGATGGAAACACGAACGTACATATGTAGCCAGCGAAACCAACGGTATTTTAGACGCAAAAATACTTACATATCGGAAAAGGGAAACTCCCCTCCGTAATGCGTATTCTGTAGAGCTTGCGTAATACTAGACCGTTAAAAGGAAAACTGCCGTTATGCTGGGCTGTAGAAAATTGTTCAAAGCACTGAAAAAGACTTGACATATACCGTTGCTAAGGTTATAATGGGTATAGTAGGTTATATTAGGTTTATTACTAATGATTACTAATTATCTTGTTACCTTGTCAGCCTTCCACACCTGATTTCCATTCGCATGCTGCTCTCAAGCTAAGTGTCTGCACCTGTCTACACCTGCATTTAAGCTCAGTGTTCATGTCTTGTCCTTGCAAAATTGTTGCCTCCTGTTTGTCAGTGCACTTTTGAGCATTTTTCCAAGCCTGCCTTTTTGTTTACGACCCAAGCCTGTTTATTGACCATTGTTACTGACCTCTGTTTTGTTTACCACTGCCTGCCTGTACCACAAGTTTTTGCCTGCTGTCTTTTGTACTTTTGCCCCGCGGAGCGTACTTCGGTCTTGACTCTTGCATTGCCTTCGACCCCGAGTCTGCCTACCGTCTGCCTGTACTTCTGCCCCGCTGACAGCTACTCTGGTTACTGGACTTTTGCATGGTGTACCGATTCTGAGACTGCCTTCTCCCTCGGTACTGTACATTGGTTTTGGCTGGATTTTTTGTGTATGAACTTTGCTTGTTTTTTGACCACGCTCATTGGACATTCCTTCATTAAAAGCCCTCACGGGACTTTATCTGCAACCACTGCTTCTGAGTCGTGCATTTCGGGTCCTACCTTCACGCATCCGTCTCACAGATAGTGTAATAGCGGTATAAAGTGTTGTATATTTCTCAAACCGATTGTACCAGACAATAAATGACCACTGAATTTTGAAAGGAACATCTTGATGTGTAAAACCGATTGTAGGATTGTATATTTATTTCATATTTAGTAGCATATATTGCTAGTAGAATACATGATAGAATGAGACTACTTTCACAGTCTATTTTGCATTTGAGTGAACAGGGCTTTTCACGGCTTTTCTGGCATACGATCAGGCTATTGTTGTGTTTATCTCGTTGCTATGACGTTATTCTAATTTTATATAATGAATAAATATATTTATGAACTGAAACATAGACGCTATTGTCCACTGTCACGCATGGGTAGGTATAGACTAGGTGGGGGGTTGCTTGTTAAATGGACTTGCTACGGGGAAATAGTGACACTTAGAAACTCCGTATTCTGCAGAAATTGTCACGAACCGTCTACCAATAAAGTTAAAACACAGAGTTTGTGATTTCCACTAATAGTTTGACTGCAGTAGTAACAAATGTCTCAGTTGAGCAAAAAGGTCCTGCGGGACCTTCTATGCAAAGGAGTTAAAGTTATCCATCCATATCTACTGCATATCCCAGAGCTAAACACAATACATGGTTTGAATCTTGAATCAGTGTGTTGCTACATGATGACTCCACCCATTATGATTTTCATGAAGCCTCGCTCTCCTGTTGACAACACGATCACCGCCCTGTCAGCTCCTCCTCCTGTTGTAGGGTTGGGGGGGGGGGGGGGGGGTATGCTGTTGGGGGGTTGTGGGGTCGGGTGAACTCAAGGTCAATTCCCTTTGTTTACTCTAATAAGTGTTGCTGATGAACTGTGACTCAAAACCGAACCCATCGCCCCCCTTCACCACCCTCAACCCCCCACGCCACCAAACCCTGCTGTCCTCAGAGACCCCGAGATTCCATTATGCTGGGATGTGTCCCCTCTGGTGCACTCCTTAAAGATTTATGCCCTCGTTATCACCATGTTTCCGATACACACTCCTGCCCTTTCCTCCTATGAGGAGTTAGACCAGCCCAGAATAGTGTGTGAGTGTGTGTGTGTGTGTAATAAAGAGAAGAGAGAAACGTGGGGAAAGAAATATGGATCTTTTTATTTATACAGTGATTTCAAACATCTTATTGCACATATTAAAGTGTATGTACATTTGCAGACACTATTTAGAAATGTCATGCAACACTCTTCTGTAAGATTTTTATACATCACAGCAGTGTTATGCATTGAAATAATGATTTATAATATAAGACATATGTGGTATAGAATATTAACGGTGTAATTGTAGCCTGGAGTGTTTGACTGTGGCAGCGTTTATCATTATAAAACGGCGTTCTGACATGGTGCCTTGCAGGCACAGATCTCAGAGCAGGAAATGGATAGATCTGATTGGCTCCTCTGGCATCAGGCTTGGCACACCCAGCGGCAGGACTTCCTGAAACCCAAGCTGTGTCCGAATCAGCACGCTTCCACACTATTGAGTAGGCTTGGTGAGTAGTTAGTACGAGAAAGTCATTGAGTAGGCAAAAAATTTTCAAATTGCAGTATACTTGAAATACCCGGATGACACACTTACTTCCGGGGTTTCGCTGAGTACATTCGGGAGCACACTTTTCAAGAAGTACACAACCATTTTGGTCACATAAATATGACGTGAAGCTTAATTTTAAAAAAATGAGGCGCAGCTTCGCTGACGTTTTCCTTTACATACAACAAAAACAACAGGTGACATGGCAGCGCAAGAGTGGGACGCAGGGTTGCCAGATCTTGCCAGAGACTTTCCAGCCAAATGGCGACTCAAAACTAGCCCAAAATATATTTTTAACCGAAACCAACGTATTTTAACCGTTTAATGGCCGCTCAACCATTTGGTAGAGCACATTTTGAGTCTTTGATATATAATATGTTGGGCTTAACTCCACCTGATTGAGCCATCTCTATCGGTGTACGTGGTAGAGATGGCTCAAAACGTGCCAAACGGTTGAGTGGCCATTAAAGGGTTAAATAGAACTCATCATATTTTTACTTTTTAAAATAAGTGCATGCTTTGCGACTTTAAATTTTTACCCGTGACTGCACGTTGAAAGTATCCCAATTCAGCTGTAAAACCGCGGACATGGCAACACTGGTGGGACGTCTTATGACCTGCTTACGACACTTCCATAGTATGGTTGGAAAATAGTATTGCGGATATTTTTCGCGGACTGCTAAACAGTGCACATTAAACAGCACACTTCTGCCAGTGCACTGTATGCAGGAGACAGGGCACAGTAGATAGGGCTCTGATTCGGACACAGGCCCAATCTTTCAAAAGCCAGAGGCTCAGTTTTATTGACCCTGTGATTCCAGGAGGGGTGGGGAGTGGGGAGGGGCAAAGAGGACTCCCTCTCCTCTTTGGGTCATTGTCAGAGCTTCCCGCTTTCTTCAAAAAAAGGGAGGCCTTCCGGTATGTGGATAGCAGCCTCACCTACAGACAACACAGCCGAAACTGAACCTACAGGCAACACAACTGAGACTAAATCTACAGGCAACACAGCTGAGGGTGATTTGAAACTACAGGCGGCACAGCTGAAGGTAATTTTTTAATGAGCACAGCACTCAGTGTGATTTGTAATAAGCACAACCTATTAAGGCAGTTTGCTGCAATTTTGCAGGAGAGACTCTGGGCAGAGTTGCTACTGGGTTTTTGTTTCTCTTCCTGACCCCTTGTTTTTCTTGTAAGGAGTCACTCAAGCTGTGAGGCTGTTTCTTTATTGCTATTGTTAAGTCCTACTTGGTTATGACCATACCTGGTTTGCTTGGACAGAATCTCTGATAATGTAATTTGTCGGTGATTGATTTCTTCTTACCCAGTCACCTCTTTCCATGGTGTCACAGTGTTTGTAGCCCTTTAAGGGTGCAGATCTACACCTCCACCCCCCAAACACATCACTCACTTGTCCCTATTACCTACCCCCCAAGCACTCCATCAAAACTAAATTTAAATTTCATGTTGAAATAACCACCATTTTTTGATTTCACCATTCACCTTCACTTGTCTGTTGAAAATGTAAAAAAAAAACAAAGAATTAATTTGTTATTATTTGCAGTTTCATTTTGCTCTCCCCTTTCATAAGAATGAAAAGAGAAGTGGTATTGCAGTGACCGCCACTAAGGGGCGCTGGAACAGTACATGATTAATTATTGTTGTAAAGTCTGTTAAAAGGGAAAAAAATGATTCTCTATGGAAGAAACACGGAGTGCATTGGATTGTTTTTTCTGTTGAAGAAAAATGATGTTCACCTCTGCTGGTACTTCACATGACTGTTTACCCCTTTTTAGAAATGCGTTTAATTTAAAGTAATGCATTTTATTAATAATGACGGTGTTACGATCCCAGGGAAGGTTTGGACCTAAATGCACGACTGAGGCAGAATCAAAGAAAAGGAATATTTATTAAAGTTCAGTTTTGGGGTAGTCCCAAAACTGTACAGGAAAGCAAGCACAATTATCACACTTGGTAAGGACAGGAAGCCCGGAACGGGCTGCTCCAAGCCGGAGCTGGACTTGAGGGTCCGGAACGGGTTCCAAGCCGGAACTGGACTGGATAGTAGGAGAAGGCAACACCTGGACTGGACTGGAACTGGACCGGGAGGTCCACTCAGGAATAGGGTTCAGGAACGGATTGTTCCAAACCGGAACTGGACTGTACAGGAAGGTGTACGACGCACACCTGGACAGGACTGGAACTGGACTTGAAGAGGTAGGTGGGCGACTCACTACGGCTGGACTGGAACTGGACCGGGACGACGGGGTGCAGGGTTTGACAGGTAGGTAGCTGGTGAAGCACGGCAGAGCTGGGTAGTGTGGCGTAGCTGCGGTAGGTCCGGTTGGAGCTGACTGGTCTCCAGAGCTCCCGGAACCATAGCCGAAGAACTTGGTGGCTGCTTGGGCCGGACAGGAACAACTGGAGGGTAGCCAGGTTATAACGCCACCACGGATCCTACACGAGCTGGAGGTGGAGGTACCGCAACACACACAAACAAACACGGGGAAAACGAACACTGCAACGGAGGACTGGAAGCCGGGTAAACTGGAGGTTGAAGGAAGACAGGTTAGCTGCATGCAATACTGAAATGACAGGGGAGGTAAACTACCAATCCGTAGTTCGCCAGAACTAAACACTGTAAGGGGATAATATCCCACAACCAAGCGAATAGCACTTTAACAGACCAGGAGCGAATAGCATAAACACCGAGTGAGGATAGTTAGCGAACAGTAAACAGGGTCTGAAGGGTTACACATGTAATGAACCGACAAAGCAGGGGAGACAGCAGGTGGGTTAAATAAGGGAGTGAGATTGGAATCAACAAGGCACAGGTGCGGAAAGTAACCGGGAGTGCTTGTTAATTGGACAGGTGAGGAATGCAAGAAACGAGAGGGGAAGGTGATAGGCGGAAACTAAACTGGGAAACAAAGAGCCACAGAGGGGAAACGCCCAGCCTAAAGCAGAGGGGAAAACACGGACAAGGGAATCCAACAAGACACGGAGGGACATGACAAAACCGGGAAAACGGACTGGAAGGGAACGGAACGTCACAGACGGCCCAGCATTATTGGCTGTACAGCGATATAATTACTGAACCAATGCAGGGTTCTGTCATATTTCAGGTTTCTGTAGAGGGAATAGCATGTTCACTTTTATCTTTATTACATGACAGCACTGTATTCTCATGTGTACAGATATGGGATGGGTGCTCGTGGCTGCTTTGGATAACTGGGTCAGTTGTGTCCGAAAGCTGCTATCGATCACAGGGAGTTTCATAGAAATGTAACAACTTTTTAGTTGTATCTGGGATCACAGATATAATACAGCTCTTTCTACTGTATGATGTATGGGACATGCACACTCACATTCACTCTTACACTGTCTGACACACACACCCACGCACATGCACGCACGCACACGCACATGCACGCATGCACACGCACACGCACACGCACACGCACACGCACACACACACACACACACACACACACACACACACACACACACACACACAGCTTGCCTACAGGTCTGGAGCTGTAGGCAGATCGACAGGCCCAGGCAAATCAACCCCCCACTGAGAGAGAACCTCCACTCTCCCACAGCTGTCTCAACTGAAGATTTCCATGCCACTGTAGCTGCAGGGCTCACCAGCAGGGGGAACCATTAGTGGTGAGTGAGGGGTGGCTGTGAGAGGGGGATCTGAGAAATCTATCTCTGCTCTGAGTAATGTTGTTGTAGTCTATGGTCGGCAGTCGGCACCCTTTCGTCCGCGTCTTTCTGTTTGTTTCTGACGCCACAATGCCATCGAGTGTGCCACCCCGTCACACTCTCACTGTTCTTTTTTTTAACAGAACGAGCTTGGCCAGCTGTGCATTCTTTACGAAAAATGTATCTACTTCAAGTAGGTTTGAAGGACTCATGATGTTAAACCACAGTGCATTGTCGAAGTTCAGAATTCCCACACGGTTTGGTTTTGGCTTTTTATTGTGCTTTTTGACTTCAAAGACTACATTCATTTACACGAGTGCTTATTCTGTAAACCCCTGATGCAAAGAATCAGTGTTGCTGTGTAGCAGGGGAGAACCAGTGGTGATATCTCGAGTTTGACGGCTACTAAAGTAAACGGTCCTGGCACAGGAAACATGGGTAAATTCAAGTTGTCTGTGTTGGGTTGCGATGACTGCGAAAGGATTTCTAAGATGGATTATCTCAAGAAAGTATTTGCAGTCCGTGCAGATCTCTCATTCTGTCTGTTTGCTTACTGGCTCCAGATTTCAGACAGAGCCAAGACAGCGCTGCTCCTTGCTACTTTCTCTCAGGTCCACAGTGGGGGCGATTTTTTCACCTTTTGAAAGTTTTAGCAGGGATTAACTTCAATAATTTACAGCAAGTCAGCAAGAAGACATCTCTTGTTTTTTTCTTCTTTAAATATTTAAGGTGGAAAAGTTCATTGTATTTGGTGTTCATCAAATTTGTAGGATAATGCCATGTTTTATTTACATTTATTCCAAGGATAAGGACCAGGAAACACATGCTGTTTCACATGCAAAGTTCTGGCAAAGTGAAATACATTTTAATGGGGAATCCTTGCTTCGCATTTGTATAGAGCAGAGGTCTGTAGGCCTGGTCCTGGAGGGCTACCTGATCTGCCGCAAATTCAGGCCTCGTAAACGAGGTGAGGTGCCTTACCTGTGTAATTGGTTCCTGTAATCAGTTAAATACTGGGTGACAACAAAAACAGCAGACTAGGGGTGCATCCCAATATTCTTCACTCCCCACCTCCTTACCTCCACTCCCCCACTACCACTCATCTCCTACCCGGAAGTATGCAAAACTGCCTGAACGTTTCGAGTACAAGTATTTACATGTACAGTATACAATGTAACTGACATTGCGGTTTGCATTGAGACATTAATTCATATGTAACCCATTAATACGTAATTAAGATGTAATCAGCAACATTACATTAAAACACAAAGATCTGTTTCCGGGGCACGGAGTAGAGGAGGGTGGTAGTGGAGGAAGGGAGGGTGCATTTTTCGACTATTGGCACGCACCCCAGGTGGTGTGATGCAGGGCTGGGGAGGGCAGAGATGGAAATCCAGGGGATATTAAGTAAAAGTCCTACCATGTGTTTCTTCCACCCGTAGACTCAGCCAGCTGATTTCACTAATTAGTTCTACCTCCCTCGCTGAAGAATTATGTTAATTAGCAAATCCAGGTGATTGGAGCAAAATACTGGGGAGTACTAATGAGGTAACAGGCCGCAGCTGAATTAATTCAATCAATTACAGCTTCTGCCATACCTGTGAGTATGGCCAGTGCTGCCGCCTGGTGGTCAGCACTCAAACTCCCTTCCTGGCACCACAGTGGTTATAGACTGTGATTGTAGCTTTTATTTATTGTCACCCCCCCTCATCATGACAATAACTTTAGAGTAGGACATTTGTGTCATCACCATACAATACAAAACAATACAAAGAGTGTGAGTGTGTAAGTGTGTGTGAGTGTGTGTTTGTGAGGGTGTGTCTGTGAGTGCGTAAGTGTGTCTGTGAAAGTGTGTGTGTGCGAGTGTGAGTATTGGTGAGTGTGTGTGTGTGTGTGTGTGTGTGTGTGTGTGAGAGAGAGAGAGAGCCCCCCACAAAGGGCATGGTGCGTTATCCAATTAGAGGCTTGTTGTGAACCTCCAGAGTTATGTTCTTCAGTAAACAAGGGTGGATCAATGGGATTAAAAAAGAACCACTTTGTGAAGCACTTCTCTCTGTTAATCTCCTGATCAAACAGCTTGTAATGAAGCCATTCTTTGCCTGCTGTAATGGTGCGGCCGTGTTTGCGAGCCACGATTCCACTGCTTTCTCACAGTCAATCGATTTGAGGAGCTCGGTGGAAAAGCGGATAACTGTGTAGAGTGTTTGTCTGTTGTTGACAGGGCTGTTTGGGCAGAGGGGGATGGAGCAAACAAGAAAAAATTTATCAGCTGCTCACATGCATGAATGAGTGATCTGAACTGCTTTCTGTGAGTCAAACAGCACCCCCCCCCCCCCCCCCCCCCCCTGTCAATATTACATTCCTCACAACCATCCAGAACTTTTCATTCCGTTCAATGAGCACTTAGACTCTCATGTATCTTTGAGTTGTAGGATCATTCTGAGCAGAAGGGAATGCTGTGCTGTCCAACATCACTGTAGCGTTAGCACTGATACAGTGGTCATATACAGATGGGGGACAAATTAAGGGAAAAACCAACATAAATTGTTTTCGTAAGGTGTTGGGCCACCATGAGCCGTCTGAACAGCTTCAATGCGCCTTGGCATAGATTCGACAAGTCTCCGGAACTCTACTGACAAAAACAAAAAAGGTGAAAAAAATAGGTGAAAAAAAATAAATAAAAGAGCAGCTCTCTTTTATTTATTTTTTTTTCACCTTTTTTGTTTGCACTCCAGCACTTTTGCACTATGATTTTGCAATAAATTTTTCAGTCTTGACACTGATCTCAGCCCTTTTCAACTTATTCCAAGTGGCTTTTTAGCCCAATTTTACATGGACTGGTGTGCGGGTATGTTCACTCTTCTGCCATAGCATATGATTCACATCAAACCATTCACCCCTCGTGCCCTGTGGATGGGGGCATTGTCATCCTGGAAGAGGCCACTCCCATCAGGATAGAAATGTTTCATCATAGGATAAAGGTGATCACTCAGAATAACCTTCCCTCTAAGGGGACAAGTGGACCCAAACCATGCCAGGAACCTGGGAAATAAAGACTTTTTCCTAAACCCAAACCATGCCAGGAAACTACCCTCCACAGCATAACAGAACCACCGGACCACCACACTGTAGAGGTTTTTCCTTTAATTTGTCACCTGTCTGTATATATCCAGCACTTTTACCGTGGTCACAATAGCATTAGCACTGTTACAGTGGTCAGATATCATATAATATTATGTTATATTATATTTTCCCCAGCAGCCATACAATGATGCACTCTGCTTCTGCTGAATGGCTGAAGCTAAGCAGTTGTGGGCTTGCTTAGTACTTGTTTGGGAGACCTCCTGGGAGAAACTAACTTACTGCTGGAAGTGGTGTTGGTGGGCCAGTAGGGGGCAATCTTTGCTCTGGTCAAATAAACCCCAATGCCCCAGTGCAGTGATGGGGACACTGTGCTGTAAGAGATGCTGTCTTTCAGATGAGACGTTAAACCGAGGTCCTGACTCACTGTGGTCATTAAAGATCCCATCACAGTTATCGCAAAAGGAGTAGAGATTTTCCCAGTGTCCTGGCTAAATTCCCAGCCTGGCTCTTTCATTCTGCCACCTAATCATCCCCCAGTTTAATTGGCTAAAAGAAATGTTCTCCACCTCAACTGATGTGTGGTGAGCATTCTGGCACAAAATAGATGCTGTTGCATCACCCAGGTAGGTGCTACACATTGGTGGTGTAATCATAGATATAGAACAATGTGACATATCCTGTATTGTAATAGTAATTTGGAATTCTGAAATGGAACAATTTGGCAGCCATCTTACCTGGGTACAGCTATAATGGGAACCTATGGCAAAAGTGTCATGTACTTTCTAACCCACTGTGATGTCATAATCGGGTCTTAGAAGCCAGATAGCTGATTACTGGCTTATGGATATAAAACCATGGTTACTGGCCACCATCTTACCTAGGTATGGTCTCAAAAATGGTGCCATTAACTATGACATATGTTACATCTATAGTTCTATATCTATGGGTGTAATATTTGATATAGCATTAGTACTGTTACAGTGGTTTTCTATAGTGTCAGTACTATTACAGTGGTCACTATAACACTTGTTGTAGTAGGTCACCATGGATCACTGACTTCAGTTTCTCTCCTTCTCTAACCTTTTCCTGTTTATCTCACAGTCGTCCTGCCTTTCTCTCTTACACACCATTACATCCCTTTTCATTCTCTCTTTTTCTCATTCTGTTTCTTCTCTTCTTTCTGCTTCTTACAAACTCGCTCTCCCTCTCTCCCATCTCCAACTCTCTCTCTCATACCTGCCCTCACACTTTGGACAGAGTGCCTTGGTCTCTGGGGGTTTCCATGGAGACAGATGCACCCAGGGGGCAGTGGGTTGTGTCACTGTTTGCGCTGCTGGGTAGGCGGGGGGGGGGGGGGTGTTTTAAACCCCATTAAACAGGTCAGTGACCTGCACACCTGTTTGCTGAAGCGTGAGGTCACCAGGCACATTTAGCAATGGTGGACCCACGCTTTTGAGTTGCCATCACTCCGGAGCCGTCTGAAATTAAAATGTTGTGCTGTATTGGGCTGGGATATGAGGGAGAGTGTCCCTCACTCACAACCTCATGTGGTTAGCTGTTCCCTACCAAATTAACCACAGGAAACATGGCTTACCACTTGTGGCCAAAAGAGGGTCTACTTGTATCAAGCCCCCATGCATGACGACAGAAAGCTGTACACTAAATAGCATTCTCTCTGCCACGCCCTTTCTTAGCCCTCACTGCCCCACCGCCCTGTGGTGCTCATTGGTTTCCCTCTCTGATCTCTGACAGACTCTGTGCTTGGGACGGTTGGTTTTTAGTTGCCGGGTGTGGTTCCCCCCTGTGGTTCGCAAACGTGGTCCTTGCGATGAAGAAGACCGACTGCTTGGCAGAGAGGCGGAGAAAAAGCGTAAGTGACTATTTTTTTGCTGAGCTCAGCACCTCGACATTCCACCCAGCACCTTTACATTCCACTCAGTTCCTCTAGATTCCACCAAGCACCTCTACCGTCCACTCAGTACCTCTACATTCCACCCAGCACCTCTACAGTCCACCCAGTGACACAACATTCCACCCAGCACCTTTACATTCCACTCAGTTCCTCTAGATTCCACCAAGCACCTCTACCGTCCACTCAGTACCTCTACATTCCACCCAGCACCTCTACAGTCCACCCAGTGACACAACATTCCACCCAGCCTCTTTACATTCCACTCAGTTCCTCTAGATTCCACCAAGCACCTCTACCGTCCACTCAGTACCTCTACATTCCACCCAGTGGCACAACATTCCACCCAGCCTCTTTAGATTCCACTCAGTACCTCTAGATTCCACCAAGCACCTCTACAGTCCACCCAGTGCCATTACATTCCACCCAGCACCTCTAAATTCCACTTAGTGCCTCTGCATTCCACCCAGCAGCCTTTTTTCTCTGCGACACTGTCTGCACACAAGAAACAAACAAAGAAGCAAATATTGTCAGCTTCCATAAAACTTAAGAAATCGACACTTGGAGATGTCCTGGAGGCAGAGAGAGGTGAGACCTTGATGAAACCAAGCCATGAATAATAAATGTGTTCAGAGAGACTGTTAAATCAGAAATTTACAAAAGAGCCTTCTGGATAACATATGTGAAATATAAACACACAGACCACAAATAGGCAATGAGGTTTAGGGAAGAAGGCAAGTAATTCATAAGTTTCACAAAGTAGGTTGATGTGCAGGAAGTGATGGGATACATTTTAGGGTGAGAGGACACTGGAAACATAAGGGGGATTAATTAAATTAATGAATAATGCGTGAATGATAAAAATAATGTGAACATGTATGAATGAAAGAATGTATTTATACAGCAGTTTTTATGTCCTTCACGCACCACAGAGAGCTTTAGTGTAAGGAGTGTTGTGACTCATTGCTCAACGACCAATCTGTACCCACCACCCAACTGATGCACGGCAGCCATTTTGTGGCAGAACACTCTGAGGGAGGAACTGGGGGATGGCTAGGATGGGAATTTTACCAGGACATTGAAAAGCCACTTCACAAAGCCAGATATCATTTACAAAAGCTCTGCAAGACAGGATTTTCATTTCATTGCCTGCTGAAACATTAATAAAAATCATTGCTGCTTGTATGGATTATGTCACATATACATACATTGTGTGTGTATAAACTATGCAGTATGTGCACATTTTTATAAGTGTATGCTTTATGAAGTGGGTCCTGCCATGGGACTGCTCCAGACTTATTCAGTAATTATGGAGCTTAAGGTCCCAGAGGTGTTGTGTGCAACTTGAGTTGGCTCAAATTGATTGCAATGAGGGTTATTAGGTTTTTAGCTGTAGCTGTAGATGGTTTGAGATAACTGATTACAATGAAGGTTTTATAGAAGGCAGCATCTAGCAATGTAAATTAGAAGCAGAACCCTAAAGCAGTGTAATATTTCACAAAATGGTACATAATTATCGTATTGTCAATCAGCGTATAAATAAATTGTGGGTGGGGGCGTCACATTCCTCCTTTTATAAATTCTGCAGTTGTGATATGCAATCATTTTCTGTGTGTTTGATAAACTTGTGTTCCTTTGGCACCACACCACACTGCCACCCCTGTGGCTAATGAAGGCAATGTGCATGGAGGCAATCAAGCTACTTTGGAGGTCATGTGACCCATATCTGCTGGTGCTGCGGTGAATGTGTCTTGTGTTCATGAAAGAACGCAGGAGCAAATAATAATACATATTACACTGAAATACAGTTAGCGAATATTGCCTCATCACCTCAGTCCATTTTAAAGGCGTTGGGATTTTCCCACATGTACGGTCTGAGTTATAACCTTGGCTGCTGAGCTCCACCTCTCATTCTTACAGATTTTACCATTTGTGTAAAAACGGCGTATTCATTTGTGCAGCTGTGAACAGAATTATTATGGCCCTTTTCCACCTTCAATATTTTGAATCATACAAATTCTTAGCATAATTTACTTTAACACAGGATGGGTGCAGAATTTAATAGAGTTCTGTGGCTTGGGACATGTGGCACAATAACCGTAACGAACATTGTCGCGAACGCCTTAAATATTCTGCACGGGAATTTTACAGACTTGGGTTGGGGTCCTCCGTGGCCGCCGCATTCTGAATAGGACTGAATATTTAAGGATTAATCTATCTAGAGCAGGCAGTCCCAGTGCAGTCTGAATATTAAAGGATCATTTCCATATTGAAAAGCCCTGGGATCCAGAAGCCTAAAAACTTCTCTTCATCAGCAGTGATGAGCTAGGTGTGAGCTGAGGGTCCTTTCTATCTTTTTTTGTGTGTGAATCCATCTTAAAGGTTAATGGCCAAGTGCAGTAGGTCTGTTAAGAGGAGAGAAACGTCATGGAGGGAAATCACAAATGGATGAATTCCGCTGGAGGCGTCTGTAACATGAGTCCCGGGTCGCCTCACCTTTTGGTCTTGTCTGTTCATGCGGAATCTAACTTGATTCAGAAAAGGTCGATTGATAGCTGCAGAGTGCTGTAGCTGAGGGTTTGAGAATAAGCACCACTCAGAGTAAGGAACTTATTATTCATAGTTGCCTACATTCTGACTATATTGTTGGTAGTTGACCATGGTTTTGATAGATGACCATGTTCTGACCATGTTGTTGGTAGGTGATCATATTCTGATAGTGGTGTTGGTAGTTGACCGTTATGTCCCTTTTGTTCATAGGTTGTTCATGGTGCTAACGTTAGTAACTCACAATATTCCTTGTGCTGCTTTTGGCATTGGTCGCTCAGGCAGAGTTGGGCACGATTTTCCCCTCCGCCCCTCCCCCTCAGCATTGACAGCGATTGATTGATAATTGCTTTGTTAGTGAAGTGCCAGGGGTACAGCAGGAGTTAGAGATCGATATCGGTGCGCGCTCTGAACCAAATTACTCACCCAAATCAAACTCAAATCTTCCTGAGTAGTGTGCTGGGCACGAATAGGGTTCTCAAACCACAGCCAAGCCCTCATTTTTTCCTCTCAGGGTTTTACTGCAAGCACTGCTACTGAGGTCCTGGTACAGACGGAGGGAACTTCAAAAATAGCCCCAGGGTTGTCAAACGTGCTCCTGGGGGACTCCTGTGTATTCTTTTAATATTACATTCTTCCATACTTTTTTCTTTAAACCTTTTTGCTGCAATGCAGGTTTTACTTGTTGTCACTTGCTTTAGCGTGGAACTCTTCATTTTACACAAATGATTTGGCTTCAGTGACCTGTCCTCTCTGTGATCCTTTAGGAGCTCATCTCACCTGCCAATTTAATCCATTAAAAATTTATCTTCTTTCTAAAGGAGGCATTTGCTATGTAGCATATTATGCAAAATGAAAGTGTTAGCTGCTCCAACTCATTAAAAGTCCTTGGATGTGAAAATTGGGCATTTTGTCGCCATAATAAACGTAGGTATTTATGACGTAATGTGGAGTTAACAGGCTAAATCGTCCTCCAATAGAGATCTAACTAAGAATGATTAACAGGCTGTCATAATTGAGGGTTTGCAATTATGGTGGGAAGGGAGAGTAACACATAGTGGTCACAGTGGTTGAGGACCTCTGACATACTCAGACTATTGCTAGGAATATTTATGCTGAGGAATATGCAGACTTACTGCTTCTGGGGTATATGAAGGCCATGTCTTTCAACCATTAGTGCTGCTTGTTCTTAGTGAATTTGGTTCTGCATGTTCTGTTTGTTTCTTAATAACAAGCTGGGCATTCTGGTATGAAATTAATAATTCAATTGCACTTGACATAAAGTGTATTAACTGCTTCAAACAGTGCTTATGACTCATACCAATGCTCTGTTTCGTACAGGAGCCCATTAAATGTAGCACCGCGTGTTAGTCATAAAGATGCTCAGTTTCCTACAGGAACCCCATTAAATGTAGCACTGTGCGTTACTCATAAAGATGCTCTGTTTGCTACAGGAAACCCATTAAATGTAGCACCATGTGTGTTACTCATGAAGATGCTCTGTTTCCTATAGGAACCCCATTAAATGTAGCACCATGCATTACTCATAAAGATGCTCTATTTCCTACAGGAAACCCATTAAATGTAGCACCGTGTGTTACTCATGAAGATGCTCTGTTTCCTATAGGAAACCCATTAAATGTAGCATCGTGTGTTACTCATGAAGATGCTTTGTTTCCTATAGGAACCCCATTAAATGTAGCACCGTGCATTAATGTAGCATCGTGTGTTACTCATAAAGATGCTCTGTTTCCTACAGGAAACCCAGTAAATGTAGCACTGTGTGTTACTCATGAAGATGCTCTGTTTACTATAGGAACCCATTAAATGTAGCACCACCCCAGTTTTTTGTTCCAATCACCTGGATTTTCTAATTAGTGCAATTCTTAAGCAAGGAGGTAGAACTAATTAGTGAAATCAGCTGGTTCAGTTCATGGGTGGAAGAAAAACATGGCAGGACTTTTACTTTCTGACCCCTGGACTTTCCACCTCTGCTGTTTACTATAGTAACCCATTAAATGTAGTACCATGTCTTACTTGTAAAGTAGCACTGCATGTTACTCATCAAGGTGCTGTGTTTCTTATAGGAGCCCGTGAAATGTAGCAATGTCTGTTACTTGTTCTGTTTGCTATTGCAGCCCATTAAATGTAGCATGTGCTATTTCTAATGCGCCCTTAAGTGTAACCTTTGTAAAATGAATACGTCTCCCTCTACTCGTAAATTATGATACAAGGCTCATATCAGCCAGCACAGATTTGTTAACATTACCTCAAAAGGACGTGTGAATATTATAGAGTAAATATGATAATGAAAAGATGTTATAGACATTTGAAAAAGGCAGATTCTGGGCAGTTTTGAGGGATGATTATTGTATCTACAGAGCCACAAGGACAGCAGTAGAGATGGTGAGATTCCGACTCGGCAGAGTGAGCCACGCTCCATGGCCCAATCTCTTTAATCGTCCTTAAAGCTTGTTTCAAAAGTATGTTTCTTATGTTGTCTTTTTATGTTTGTTTCTAAGATGTGCTTTTTTTCTTATGTTTGTTGTGTCTCATATTTGTTTCCTCTGCTTATTTTATCTCTCATGGTAGTTTTTACGAGCAGAGCTCACACTAAGGCGAGACAGTCACAACCCACAGGCGGGCTACACTGGGGGAATATGATGGATTCTAAATGGGCTTTAAACTGAGGTCCAGGGGGCCACTACACACGCTGAGATTTCAGTTCCAAAATTATTAACTGAGATAATGGCCGGTTCAGGAGAGGGGCCGGAGAAAGCTGGCAATGACAACCCATGGTTTACTGCACCAACTGAGGGAATCGATTGATTGATTGACGCAAACTTCAGTACATCCCACGGCAGAGCCCAGTCTTTTTACCCCAGTCTCTCTGGTGGGTTTACAAAGAATGTAATGGAAAGGTTTCCTGAATCAAACCTATGACTTGAGTGTTCATTCTCATTTGAAGCATTCAGGATGACAGACAGGGGCCACTGCTGAAATGTAAAGGGCCAGGATTCCCTCAAATGATCCTGTTACATGGCCTTTACTGGATGTGCTGTCATCAGAGGTTCCTCTAAAATGTCAAAAAGGAAGAGAGATAAATCCCTCCTTTAAGCTCTGGATTTTAATGCCATTTGGAGAACTCCTGGAATGCCTGTGCCCAGGGGATTCTGGGAAAGTTACTGCAGTTTCGCTTCACTTTACTTCCTTGTCTGCTCCATTTACCTCAGATGAAGGAATCATTTAAAAAAAGAAATTGTTCATTTTCTCTCCAGTGAGTTATTCAATAAGTTCCACTTCTAAAGGGAAATGCACCAAAAACCTCAACTTCATCTTATTAAAATTAATGCTTTCATTTCATTTTTTAAAAATTACATTGTGTTCTGGGTTTGGGTAATTATTCTATGCATGTGGAATTTGATTAAACTTCATATTTTTACTTTTTAATTTTCAGCTTTTGTTAATATTTTCATCATGTAATTTGGCACTGACAAGCATGCAAGCGCACAAGGGACACGTCCACATGGACACGCTCACATAGATATACACATATGTATACTGTGTATTCTTTCTGTCATGCCTGGTGAACATACTCCTAGGATCCTCACAGTAAATGCAATGTTTATCCCTCAATCAAAGTTCTCCCATCTGATTAAAAATTTTGCATTTGTAAAGTGGAAGATAAAAATATCTTGGAAAGACGTCCTCTTTCTCCATGTCCTCATCAGACCTCCAAAAATGAACTGAAAAACCCGGCTCAGAAATCCAATTAAACTGAGTCTGGGACTTCAAGCCCAGAGGAACTGCTGCTCAGAATGTTGCTATGCTATGATACACCCTCCTACGCTATGCTATGCTACGCTAGCAGGGCTCAGATAGTGTGCTCAGTTTAAAAAAACACATATTTATGGATTTCTTCGCACATCTTGCTGTGAGGATTGTCTGAAAAATCTGCAAATAAATGCACATGATTCCCCACTCACCAAGCATTGCTTAAGTACACAGTTATTAGTTCAGGGGACATTTGTTTGAGAGTTCAAAAACATTTGTGAACCAGTGCATTTATTTTTGTATCAGTTACATTTATTTATTTATGTTTGAAACAATAATACCACCATACAGCACTGGAGATGAGGTTGGCACAACCTGAGGCGTGCTTCACAGAATTATTCAGTTGAGGAGCTGAGCCCCAATAAACAAGGTCTGTTCCTGGGGGTCCCCCAGTGTAGCTCTTACAAGTGGGGAAACAAAAGGCCTGACGAAGGTCTATGAATGAAACACTGCACTTACACTGCCTGGCCAAAAAAAAAGTCGCAGTTGCACCAGTCATGCATAGTGCCCACTGTACAAGCCTCTGGAGGCAGTGTTATGATCTGGGGTTGCTTCAATTGGTCAGGTCAAGGCTCAGCAACGTTATGCAGCAATAAAATGAAGTCAGCTGAGTACCTGAATGTACTGAATGACCAGGTTATCCCATCAATGGGCATATTCCACGATGACAATGCCAAGATTCATCGGGCTCAAATTGTGAAAGAGTGGTTCAGGGAGCATGAGGAATCATTTTCACACATGAATTGGCCACCAGAGTCCTGACCTTAACCCCATTGAAAGTCTTTGGGATGTGCTGGAGAAGACTTCACGGAGTGGTTCGACTCTCCCGTCGTCAATACAAGATCTCGGCCAAAAATTAATGCAAGTCTGGATGGAAATAAATGTTGTGACGTTGCATAAGGTTGTCGAAACAATGCCACGACGAATGCGCGCCATAATCAAAGTTAAAGGCGGTCCAACAAAATATTACAGTGTGCGACTTTTTTTTTGGCCGGGCAGTGTATTAAATATCTTTTTGCAAGCATCTCACAGTGTGCAGGAGTATTTCAGTACTTTTCCTGTATTTCAGTCCTCTATGCACCTGTGATAAGCCTTTTTTCAGGTGTGGATTTAGTAATTTTTTATATATATTGTAGCTCTTACAAGTGGGGAAACAAAACTGTGAAAATCTTGCAGACAGTCATCTTCATTCACATACTGTTAAATAAAAATAAATATTGATATGAGAATCATGCTCAAGTAGAATCTGACTTGAAGCCAGAGAAGAGATTTTACTGTTATGCTGAAAATCTGGCATTGTCTTTGCCCCATATGAAATGGGGCTCTCTGGGAACTGAGATACGCAAGGCAATTTATCAACAGACAGACTGTGTGTGTGGGTGTGCGTGTCTGCGTTTGTGTGTGTGTGTGTGTGTGTGTGTGTGTGTGTGTGTGTGTGTAGTGTGTGTTCGTGTGTGCAGTTGCTTTTTCAAAGCAAGGAAAGTAATTTCTCTGAAGGTCAGAGAAAAAAAACGTGTATGAAATCTAACGTTTGATGTGCGGATTCTGCCAGTTCATAAAATGGTGTAATTAAATCCAATTAAAAACTGCTTAACATGTGACAAGATTGCTTTCAGCCACAAATGCATATGGCCCAGGCGGAATAGGACGAACTGTCAAAATGAAAATTCTAGAAACTGAAAAAACGTCTGAGCTGTGATTGACAGCAAGGACAAAAAGCACTCTATAGATCCGAAAATGGGCATGAGCACTTCTGGCTTTCTCCTCCACAAAATCAAAATGCGAGTATTCATTTAGAATTTAGTATATTTTAAATGTTGCCAATGATTTGAAAATTATTTGAAGACTTATTAATCGCTTAATAGCATTTGAGTGACAGACGAAAACTGAAACAGGGCGTCCTTTCTGATTGAGTTATTTTTTAAATTGATCATGAATATTTCATCAATACATCGGAAAAACTTTATTTGGACAATTGAAATGGTTGATTGCGCTTTTAAATCACATCACCTGCTTTCTCTGATCTGAACTGAAAACACAAGGGAGGGAGTTGTCACTGCTGACTCATTAATTCATTCATAACCTTTATTTATACAGGGAAATCACATTGAGACACTGCAAATTGAAATCACATTTATTATTATTTCATTTAAATAATAAATTAAATAATAATAAGAGAATAGAACAATTAAATTCAGTCAAAACATTTACATCAAAGGTAATAAGGTTCTTAATCAGGGTCCTGAATTGGCCCAGAGTAATCAAGGAGTTGAGCTTTAATGTGCACTTTAACTCATTCCAGGTATGAGGAGAACTATATCTAAATGCAATTTTACCCAATTCAAAGTAGATTCAAGGCACTTGGAGAGTCAACCAGCCCTGAGAGCGAGTCTGATAGGTTCTAGTTCTCCAGTCAATGAGAGATGTAATGTAAGAAGGTAGCTTTCAGAGAAGTGCTTTATTTAAAAACAGGAACCAATGTTGATTGGTGCAGGAGCAGGAGGCACTGATGGGCGTGGCTTATGGATTTGTCTCACATTCAAAGATCCTGCACGCGTTTGGCAAAGATATCTACCCCTTCCATCAATGACAGTGTTCAAATAAACTTTCTATCTCTGGTGTGAGGGCCAGAAGTTTCCGGAGCCGCCAAGTGCCTCCTGTTTCTGGGTCACTGAATGTACGACAGATGGTTCAGTCCCAGGACGTTGGCTGTTTTGTTTTTTGCATACAGTTTCGGAAGTGACCTTCTTTGTGGTCTGTTGGGGTGGAGCATGCTTTCCTTGGAGGATTCGGCTTCGTTCGTCCGAGTCTCACATACTGAAATATTTTGGCCTGGATTAAGTCAGTATGTGTCCTTAGTTTTGGCTAGGAAATCAAGGCAGGCTTGATTTTCCTTCTTCACAAACAGCAGATTGCCAAACTCACCCAACTGTGAGCAAAGGAACCAGGTCCTGCATTTAATTGTGATTGAAAGTTAAGGACTAATGTTGATTGGCCACATAGTCTTCATGAGAGGGAGGTGTGTGCTAACCCAGTATGAGGGCAGGGGTGCACATTAAATTATCATGAGTTTTTCTTTGTTTGCCCTTGTCAGTTCAATTAATCTCCCACTGGTGGCTCCCCACCGCTCTGCCTGCCACTGGCGTACAAATGTAGACGGTCCCTTAAGAGTCATTTCAAAATCCTTTAATGGACCACTTGGAAAAACAACGAGGAATGGTGACTTCAGTCATTATTACATAATTACGAGCCACCATTACATTCCATTCGCATAAGACTGCGATTGACAGAAACTGCAGATAGAATCTTTCAAAAATGCATTAAAGAAGCATTATTGTTATTGTTATAATTAAAAAAATATATATTTTTATGTTCTTGTAATACCAACATTCAGAGTGAATTTTGTGCTCCATGCCACTATTAATATTATTCATATATGCGGCTGGATACGTGCTGAAGGAGCCCAAGGACTTGTGGGACAAGTATGGACACAGCGTGGATTCAATGTTTGTGGTGATTTTCACGCCTCACAAGTAGATGAGAGCACATCTGGGGAATTTCAATGTAGACACACTCTCTGGCACCTCAGTTTTGGTTCAAGAGAACATAAGAATACGTAATGAGGCAAACCAAGGCTTCTTTTTACCTGCAGTCAAGAGAGTATCCAACATATACACCCCCATTCAAAATGCATAAAATAAAACTACAGATATTACAATATTTTTCTTTTTCTATTTATTGTCATATAGGTGCAATGCTTGCAGTTTCATAGTCAGCATTAATGATCCATTCACGATTTTACACCCATAGAACAGCAATGTGGTCATAATGAATAAATCATTTGTCCTGACTGACACTTTTCAGAGCCTTTTTAAAACCTGCCTGTCGTCAGCTGGGATGTCGGTTTAGCTTCAGATCGAACGCGGCAGCTAATTTCTCCTTCATCTGGGAGAAAATGAGTGTGTAATGGTGACTGACAGTGTGCAAGTGGCTGTTTGTTTCCTTTGCTGATGGGAAAATGAGTTGGAGCAAAACTCTGGCGGTGGAGCATGATGAGGATTGGTGGTAGTTTGGCGCTGTCAGTTTGATGGGCTGCTGGGCGGCTCATCCCAGAGATATTCAGGGTTTTAGGTATGATCACATGGCCAACCTGGTGTGGTGTCGAACCCTGTTCATGCCAGTATTAGCTCTGGCTGACAGCTCTGAGGGTGGGGGGTTACGGATGGTTTTAGCCTCACTCGGAGAGGGACGAATCCAGTCCCGCGGGCAGTTGGACAGCTGCAGTCTGTCTCCACCAACTGCTAGTGAACTGCAGAGTCTGCGCATCTCAGTTGGTGGTCTGTAGAAGGACTGCTCAGCTCACTGATGGTCTGCAGAGTGACTGCTCAGCTCAGCTGATGGTTTGCAGAGTGACTGCACAGCTCAGCTGGTGGTTTGCAAAAGGACTGCGCAGCTCAGCTGGTGGTCTGCAGAAGGACTGCTCAGCTCAGCTGGTGGTCTGCAGAAGGACTGCCCAGCTCAGCTGGGGGATTACAGAGTGATATGACTATACTATCTCCCATGATGCTTTGCAACTTTGCACTTTACAGTATCTTTCAAAAAATGTGAGTGTTTCGATGGCGTAGCCTGCAAGACGGGTGGGCAATCTTATCCGAAAAGGACCGGTGCAGGTTTTTGATTTAGCCCAGCATTACGACACCTGATTCAACTAATTAACTAATCATGGTCTTCAATTAAGTGTTAGGCTAAATTTAGTGTTAGGCTAAAACAAAAACCTGCACCCACACCGGCTCTTTTCATATAAGACTCCCCACCCCTGCTGTAACAGCACTATCCACATGCTAATTGTGAGCTGCGACATTGGTGGCTTGAGTCCGGCCACGCGACCTTTGTTGCGTGTCTCGCTCTCTCTCTCGCTCCCATTCTTCCTGTCTCTCTTCACTGTACTGTCCAATAAAGTTGAAAGGCCCTAAAAATATAACTTCAAAAAAAGAGATGAGCAAAGGGGTTTAGAGGAAGCTCAATTTTTAATGATGGAGTCTGATGGCAGGCTAGTCTGAGCACACAATGAGATAGATTTGTGTTTCAGGGGAGAAAACCTGCTGAAAAACTGTGATAACCTAAATTGTGAAAATATATTATAAGTAATGAAAACCATAATCTTACCCGGAAAAGAACAGAATGGCTTCAAACCATGGTTCTGAGGAGACATTATATAAAGAGGGGGAAGAGCAGTGTAATTAACTAAGTGTTATTACACCGCTTCTCATTATGAACTGGTAATTAAGAGTGTAATTAACTTGTTAATACACTGCTTCTCATTATGAATGGGTAATTAAGGGTGTAATTAAATTGTTATTACACTGCTTCTCATTATGAATTGGTAATTAATGATGTGCTGTAACCCTTATGTACTGTGCCCATTGCAGAAGCTCATGCTGTTAATATTGAGGAAAATTCTTGATAACTCCTGCTCTCAATTGAAAGAGCGAGTGATCGCCACTTCATTGTGACCTGTAGGGGGCAGTATACATCTTTTCAGGAAATGAATGATGACCTAATTTGCATTCTGTTTACTCAACACGAACGGCGGTTGTGCAAGTTATGATTTATGGCTGCCAGTATTGGTGTGGTAAATTATAGCGTAAACACCAGGCTTTGTGGGTAAATGCGACCATAAAGGCTTAATTGCATCAGCGCTTCTCTGGACGGCGGTGTTTACGGAGAAGGGAGCTGACTTTTGTTTGCTGTGTGCCAGGCTGAGATGAGCAATCATGCAAATAAATCAACAGGTATAAATCTTTAAATGATGGTGCCTTTGAGCCACTACAATTCCCATAATGCTCTGGCCAGATAATGGCTGTTACTCCATGACATTATTAACATTCCAGAGTGAGTGGAGATTTACATTGTGCTACAAGCAGATTGATATCAATGGTGTCATTTTGAAAATGTCAAGTTCATAAAATGGATATCGGCAAACATTGGAAAAGACCAGATTTGTGGATATTGGGGTGTATTGTTCAGGAAAATAGACCACATACAAAAAATAGACATACATTCTTGCACACACTCATATATACACACATTACCTCTCTCATACATGCACACACACAGTTGTGGATGACTCACTCATGCAGTCTGACATGCAAGATGGGATGGGGGTGGGGGGGCTCGGGGGTGTGTCTGATTGTAAGCCCCTGGGGAGAATGGTCCCTCCCTGATCACCCTGGTAACACTCCCTGCTGTAGGTTCTGTAATATAAGTGCATTTAGCACAGAATCTGAAATGGTTTGAGACTAGCAACCGAGCAGGTGCTATGTACATCCCTTTAAAGAGGAACAGCACGTCCCAAAAGGTCGCTCTGAAAAGCCATTGCGCCTAGCTGGGAAGAACTCATGTTTTCCATGCTTTCCTTTTTAATGGAAAACATCCCCCTGATTTATGGCTAAATAAACATACTAACAGTCCCTGCTTGATTCTGTTTTGTTTGGTGAGGGAGTTGATCATGTTTCAGAGGTAGTTACACACTACAGACCAGCCCCCCCCCCCCCCAGGCAGATTAGGAAACATGGCTTTAATAATAATAATAATAATAATGCATTCAATTTCTATAGCGCTTTTCTAGGTACTCAAAGTGCTTAGACACTATTGAGCGCTACTGGCTAATGCCGGATGTATCACAATTAGGCTGCAAAAAATATCCTCCTGTGTGTGTGTGTGTGTGTGTGCATTCAAGCATTTGTGTTTCTAAAATGGTAGCAAAGTACTATATATGGCCTAATAATCACTGAATTTGCTCTTGTATCCAGTCGTGTTTGTTCAGCACTGCTTGGTGCTTTTAGCATGGAAATACTTTTGAAGTGTGTTCCACATTTTAGCTACAGAGCGCTCTCTCCAGCTTGTCTCACAATACCTTTATTCACATGCCACAGAACTGTGTTTTACCACTTCATTAATTTATATGCCGGCTCCGGTGAGATTTCCTGAAACGCAATGATATTATTATATAATTATAGTGTATTGTATATTGAAATCCTTCACCGGCCTCCACGTTTTCCAAGCTTTATTCTCTATTTGTCTTTCATTTTAAATTTTCTGTCAGATAAGTTTTAATTAATTTCAAGTTCCAACTGAATCTCTGCACTCAATAGATAAAGTCCTGGTTTGGTTTTTCAGTTTAAATGTTTGTGTGTGTGTGTGTATAGGAGATATGATTTCTGTATTCTATGAAGTTCCAGAAACAAGCCTACCGGCATACCACTCAGAATAAGAGCCCTGCTTATTTATGCTCTATCTACTGAAAGTGACTTATTTATAGATTCTTAAAAAAGAAATTCTATGTAGTTTGTGTTTATTTTTTATATATTTTGTGGGTTTCTTCTCATTTTTATTGACGCAGGGAGTAACGTTGATAAATTGGGCGTGTTTTAAAATGCAGGGAGAGTTGGCCGTTGTCTCTGAATATGAAGAACAAAGTGATATGATGCTAACGCCCTTCAGAAAAGTCGGTTGAATCCTGCTACAGCTGGAGTAATTGAATTGTTGAGTCACCGTCTTCAGTGCCGCTGGAACAGATGCTTGGCTGAGGGACGGCTGTTAAAGAAATCCTCCGTGTCTCGGCAGTGAGTGAATCCTTTAGCCGTTCTCGTGTTCTCTTCTGTGCGAGCATAGACGAGGCGTCCGGCTGACTGCTGCTTGTGATGAAGAATTCATATTGTAGCTGCCAGCCTGAGGACGGTCCCCGTGCTTCATAACATTGCGTTATCCAAGTGCTTGAATTCTGAGCAGTGCAATGTTACTATAATAATGCACGAGCATGGTTTTCTTTGTGCGCTCGCACAAAGACGCAGGGGCCGGCGTAGTCTCCAGCGACACGACGCGCCGTTGAAGAGGTTTCTGCAGCGCTGTTTGGAATGTGCACATTGCATAGGAGTGCGGGGACTCTGTGGCCATCCACATTCCAGGAGAAACATTCTGTTGTGTTTTTTGTTAAAGAGTAACGACACCCACTGTCTCAGCCCTTCTCCGCCTACTACACACTTTTGAAAAATAGTTTGTGGGGTGAGCGAGGGAGAGAGGTGGGGGCGGAGGAGCTGTGTCCATCGTCATTTGCATAAATTAACGTACATTGTACAAATGATTTTGTATAACTCGGATCAAACTGTCAAACTAGACATTGCACATCAAATATGAATCAAGATTCAGTAACTGCATGGCCTATTTCTCACGTCAAATATTTTCAGAAACATATTTTAGTGGACTATTTAGGTGGAATAAGAGAATTGAACAGGACGCCACGTTGTTCCGGTTTAAAAACGTGGAGGTGAAACGAAAGTAACGTAGTGGTCTAACCAATCAGGTGCCGGCTTTTTCCGTTGTGGGCGACAACAATTATCCATATGACGTAGAGGTACCTCCAAAGAGGTACTCTGACATCACGATTGGGGCGTGGGTAGTGTGGGGAGCAGAAAGGAAATTTCAACCATTAGGGGCAGCACAAAAACGCTTTTCTACCAGTTTCTTATGATATACAATATTATTTCAGAATTGTTGAAATAACGGAATGCATGAATAAGTTTCATTATAAGGTTTACAGTGAAAATAAAGTGATCTAGAGTGTAGTTACCCTTTAAGTCCTTCTCTGCTCAGTCATCTAAGACTATCACTTAAAAACAAAGTCTCAACTGTTTAGATATGTGACCCAGCGCAGACTTCGAATATATGTCTCACATTCGACCATTGCACAGGAGAGCCAAAAGACGTAATAAAACCACTATCTGGTCAAAATTGAGTCAATACCAGAATTGCATTCCTGAATATCAAATCGACCATTCACCTAAATTTCAAAATTCAAATCGTTGTGTGAATATGTGAAATTTTGTTAAATATAGGGACTAGTTGGACCTCCAGAGCCCACTACACATAAGAAATAACTTTGACTCACCGTAAATGTTCGAGTTCCAAACAAAGCTTTTACGTGTTCAAACATGTCCGTCATTGATATGGTTTTAAAGATGACTTTGATATGGTTTAAACCTCGGACCTCAGAAATGCATGGGCATTGAGCTTCAAGTTGCCTTTACGAGTAAATGTTCAAGAGGATTATTTGTTTGAGCAACATATTTGGAATGCATTTGGTCTAAGAATCCTTTTTACGTATTTAACTCGATATGTTATTGTGCAAATCTTTTTTAAAAGCGATTTTTAACATCTGGGTGCACATTGATGACGTTTTTGTGATTTGAAGGGGGTCTGTTTTCGCTACAAATGCAAGGCTATTTATAGTTTATGCATCAAAATGAGAAAATATAGAGATTTTTTGCAATGTGAGTTAACATTCCTGATATTTAAGCAGTTAATTCCTATTCTACAGACGATCGTAGGTGAATCAGATGTTTTGAATTCATGCTGGTTGTATCAGGTCATAGCTAATGTTGCTATCAGCGAACTTAGCAGCTTAGCAAGCAGTTGTTGTGTATTGTGCTGTTTGTGTTAACATTAATAAACTTTTGGCGCAAAAACTCTGTTGTCCTTCATATGACTTTGAATGTATGAAAAGCAAAGATTGCAGTGAACAAGATTGGAAAACGAAGTTGTGCTGCATTTGGATGCAGTAACCGACAATCAGCAAACCTTTCTGTGTTCGCGTTTCCAATTAACAATGCACAGTATGTATGAAATGGCCTTCTGCATATATAGTAATCACACTTTCAATTGCTAGTCACTAAACTAGTTTTCTAGCTGGTCAGTGTTCCAGGAGACAGGCATGAAGACTAAAACGCTAGCAAGGAACTGCGAGTGGGGTGGCTACTGGCTAGTGGCATTATACCTGCTAGCTAGGTAGCAAGGTTCTCAATCAGAGGCGTTCTTAACTAGCAAACTTTAGCTAGCATGCTAAATGGCTAATGTAGGCAACGCCAGCCGAATATCAAATGAAAAAGTTTTGTGTGCTGGATCAAAATAACGGCACTTTCATTTATGAGTCTATGCTTCTATGAAGTGCCGGTGGCATTGAGAGACTGTGACGACGTCAGTTGTCTACAACTGTGTCCTAACCATAAAGGGATAGTTCGGAATTTTGGACATAATGTCTCAATTACGACTTACCCATGATGTAGTTGATTGATGGAAACCATTTTCAGCTAATTCCATGCTGTCCCTTCTTTTGGACATACACACGTTGCTAATGCTAGCACAACTCTATGGTAACCGGTAGCATCCACTACCAAACATACTTAAACACGCCACAGTGCACACAAAGCAAATAAAATACGACGACAGTCTATCGGGGTTATTTTGAGTGTTTATACCATAATTTTTGAAGTCAAACTATCGTTGAATCCTTTACTTTGTGCTGACCTATATTCTCTGTGGAAGTACGGCGGCGGAGCAAACGTGGCCATTGCAACTTGTTGCTCTTCTTTGTTGTTGTTGTCAACCAGTGCCAGCACTAAATTCTTAGGTAACGCAAAGTATTGCAACACCACCGTACTTCCACAGAGAATATAGGTCAGCACAAAGTAAAGGATTCAACGATATTTTGACTTAAAAAATGATGGTATAAACACTCAAAATAACCCCCGACTGTCGTCATATTTTATTTGCTTTGGGTGCACTGTGGAGTGTTTAAGTGCGTTTGGTAGTGGATGCTACCGGTTACCTTAGAGTTGCGCTAGCATTAGCAACGTGTGTATGTCCAAAAGAAGGGACAGCATGGAATTAGCTGAAAATGGTTTCCATCAATCAATTACATCATGGGTAAGTCGTAATTGAGACATTGGGCCCTATCTTACACCCGGCGCAAAGCGGCGCTAACGCAAACGCAAGTGTCTTTGCTATCTTACACCCGGCGCTAGGTCCATAATAACGCCTAACGCTTACACCGTCAAACTAGCATGTTTGACGGCGTAACTCTTGCGCCATCATTAGTGAACTGGGCGTGTTGGTCTTAAGATGAGGAGTGGCAGGATTCTTTTTGGCGTATTGCTATCTTGAGCCAGCAGAAAGCGCTTGCGCTAGAACCACCACAAACCTGGTCTAAAGTCATGTCGCAGTTGTTTACATGCTATTTTAACGGCGCATATAAGTGCGTCTACATAGGCGTGTGCACAACGCGCATACCCTCCTGTCTGTTACACACAGGGGCGTGCACAGGCATGACTAAAATATCTAGATCACAATGTGAAATATTATTATTGTGTAGGCTATATCAAAAATGCATAATAATAAAAGGTTCCATAGGTCCACATACCTTTCCCTCAGCGAAGGGAAACAATGCCACATTACATTGCTCTCAGCCCACTCCATCAACATCCAGGCGATGTGCGATGGTACGGGACAATGGCTATCCATTAAAAAGGAGCTGATAACACCTATAGCTATCAAGCCTAATGCGCGAATTGTCTTTGCACCTAATGCGTGAATTGTCATTCAATGGAAAACTCGCGCACGGCAATAGACGGACATTTAAGTTCTGAAAATGCGCTTCAGATGTCATTACAATACAGCTCTGTTTATCTATGAATACAGCCTGTAAGTAAATAGAATGGTTTGTGACTGAAAAAAGTTCAAAACCTTGTCCAGTGAATATTGCATTTATTGTTTTTCAAATAGCCTAGGCTACAGCGAATTCGCTGTGCATAAGGTTTTTTTCGATAGCCTATGGTTAAAAAACGGAGATGTCACCATGTTAACTAAATTGTAACCTTAGCTATTCTTCGTCCTTCATATTTTTTTTAAATTACAGTGAGCAGGTTTCCATACTCTCACCGTTTAAAACCCAGCTGATTTCACCCGTTATTCCTTAACTGAACAAAACGATTTTAAAGAGAACTAAGCGTCTAATTAGAAACTAAAACAAATTTGCAGCACGTTACACAATTAATTCACAATTACTTTTAATGCCATTCTCTGCACGTGAGCTGCATGTTCTGTTTCCCCTGCTGTGAGTCGCACGTTCAACGGTCTTCCTGGGAAAGTGGATTGTTTTAAAGGATTACGCTACGAGTAAAACAGGTTGGTCACATTTCTATAAACAGGACATTATTAAACAAGGGGAAATATGCGTGAACTTATGGGTTGCGAACCTGACAGCTTTATTGTATGGCTATTTAGTGTCATCATTAAGGCAAAATAACGGTATGTATGTTATTAATCAATATTAGCCTACTATGCAGGTAGCCTAATGAACTTTGGATGAAGCTTGAACTTCGAGAACGAATGAGAACAGCCTCTTGGAATTGATGTTTGACACTTTCATTGCATTACATTACATTACATTATAGGCATTTAGCAGACGCTCTTATCCAGAGCGACTTACACAACTTCTATTGCATAATCAAACATAATCAAACGAAATTCGCTGAACAAGCAGGCTAATTTGGCGTTTTCTAAGGTGAGACTGAAGCCATTGATAGCTTATTCTCAGCTGTTGCAGGTCCTTTTAACGAAATTTAACCGCACATATTTTGTAAAATAACAGCCCTGTCTGGAATTACCGGGAACTCATAGGCTAATGGTTAGTCCGAATAATATTGATCATACTCCATTTAGCCTATTCCTTGATCACACTAAACACGCACGAGCATGTCTGTTTCGCCATCATAAGCAATCCGCCGAGGTGGAAAAGCAGGCTTTTAAAGGGAATGGGATATGACATTTTGATTGGTTTATTGAATGTCACGCCCAAGACACACCTATAATTAATGAAGCGACTAGGTTCAGCCCAGTTGCGCCATGCGCCGTGCTTAGCGCCAAAAAAACACGCCGTTAAAATAGCAAAAGTGGACTTGGACACGCCCTAAATGGACTTAGCGCCATGCGCTTAGACTAAGCGCCAAGATCGCCAAGATAGGGCCCATTATGTCCAAAATTCCGAACTATCCCTTTAACGCCGGAATCAGCGAGGACCTCTGATATTTTTTGTTTTCAATGACTTCATCACAGAGCGTTTCTGATGACAGCGGCTGTATCCGAATCAGCACTCTTCCACATTTTTGAGTAGCCTTGGTGAGTGGATAGGGCAAGAAATTCGTAGAATACGCTAAACTTTTTCTAATTGCAGTATACTTCAAACACCCGGATGACACACTTACTTAAGGGGTTTCGCTGAGTACATTTGGGAGCACACTTTAAGAAGTACACGACCATTTTGGTCACATAAATATGATGTGAAGCTTCCTTTTAAAAAAATGAGGCGTTGCTTCGCTGACGTTTTCCTTCAAATACAACAAAAACAACATGTGACAGCAGCGCAAGAGTGGGTCGCAGGGTTGCCAGATCTTGTAAGACGTTCCAGCCAAATGGCGACTCAAAACTAGTCCACATTATAGGCTATTTTTAACCAAAACCAACGTATTTTAAATAGAAATCATCATGTTTTTACTTTTTAAAATAAGTCCGTGCTTTGCGACTTTTCATTTTTACTTGTGACTGCACTTTGAAAGTATCCCAATTTAGCTGTAAAACCGCGGACATGGCAACACTGGTGGGACGTCTTATGACCTGCTTACGACACTTCCACAGTGCGGTTGGAAAATAGTATGGCGGATATTTTTCGCGGACTGCTAAGTGCACATTAAACAGCACACTTCTGCCAGTGCACTGTACGCAGGAGGCAGGGCGCAGAAGATAGGGCTCTGATTCGGACACAGCCATTGCCTCCCATTCACTTTTGCAGAAGCTTGCCCTCTTCTTTCCTTTACACTCTTTGGTATAGAATTTTAAATTGCACTTAATGTTCTACTATAACACTGATCTGACTTCTCACAATGCCTTAGGGTGGTTTAACCATAATGTTTGTGAATTAAGCTTTTCCCTCAATTTATTCAAGACGTAAACTAAAAAAAGTATTCAACAGTTTGCCCCATTCAGTTACCAACTTAAATCATTTTGGTGATGTTAAATAGTTGAGAGACTGTGACGACGTCAGTTGTCTACAACTGTGTCCTAACCATAAAGGGATAGTTCGGAATTTTGGACATAATGTCTCAATTACGACTTACCCATGATGTAGTTGATTGATGGAAACCATTTTCAGCTAATTCCATGCTGTCCCTTCTTTTGGACATACACACGTTGCTAATGCTAGCACAACTCTATGGTAACCGGTAGCATCCACTACCAAACATACTTAAACACGCCACAGTGCACACAAAGCAAATAAAATACGACGACAGTCTATCGGGGTTATTTTGAGTGTTTATACCATAATTTTTGAAGTCAAACTATCGTTGAATCCTTTACTTTGTGCTGACCTATATTCTCTGTGGAAGTACGGCGGCGGAGCAAACGTGGCCATTGCAACTTGTTGCTCTTCTTTGTTGTTGTTGTCGACCAGTGCCAGCACTAAATTCTTAGGTAACGCAAAGTATTGCTCCACCACCGTACTTCCACAGAGAATATAGGTCAGCACAAAGTAAAGGATTCAACGATATTTTGACTTAAAAAATGATGGTATAAACACTCAAAATAACCCCCGACTGTCGTCATATTTTATTTGCTTTGGGTGCACTGTGGAGTGTTTAAGTGCGTTTGGTAGTGGATGCTACCGGTTACCTTAGAGTTGCGCTAGCATTAGCAACGTGTGTATGTCCAAAAGAAGGGACAGCATGGAATTAGCTGAAAATGGTTTCCATCAATCAATTGCATCATGGGTAAGTCGTAATTGAGACATTATGTCCAAAATTCCGAACTATCCCTTTAACGCCGGAGTCTTTTATTCAAGACGTAAACTAAAAAAAGTATTCAACAGTTTGCCCCATTCAGTTACCAACTTAAATCATTTTGGTGATGTTAAATAGTCACACGATAGATAGGGGGAGGGTATTGACACATTCCTTTAATCTGCTATTAGTCCTCCAAGATACAGATGCAAATTAGCTTGGGGGCAGACAAGCATTCATATGCAAGGTATTGTGGATAGGTACTTAGCAAGAAGCAATTACCTGTTGATGAGGGCTATCACAATGTATGGTCGCTGTTTGAAGTATTATTGCTATATTTCAATAGGGAGAGCAGTTATCAATGTTTTGAAGGTACATGATAATGTCATGCCACAATAAATAGAGAAGTTATAGAATGAAAAAGGATCAGGGTTTAAAGCAAAATCAGAGGTTAAAACTTATGTATGTATTTTTTCATATTTTTATGAATTTATGGTTTAAACAGGGCGGCACGGTGGTGCAGTGGTTAGCACTGTCGCCTCACAGCAAGAAGGTACCGAGTTCGAATCCCGGCCAAGGACCTTTCTGTGTGGAGTTTGCATGTTCTCCCCGTGTCCGTGTGGGTTTCCTCCGGCTACTCCGGTTTCCTCCCACAGTCCAAAGACATGCAGGTTAGGCTAATTGGAGACTCTAAATTGCCCATAGGTATGAGTGTGTGAGTGAATGGTGTGTGTGCCCTGCGATGGATTGGCGGCCTGTCCAGGGTGTATTCCTGCCTCTCGCCCAATGCATGCTGGGATAGGCTCCAGCACCCCCTGCGACCCTGACCAGGAATAAGCGGGTTAGATAATGGATGGATGGATAGATGGTTTAAACACTATTATAATCAAACTTATTCAAAATCATAGCAAGCACTGTGTTGCGGAATACACATATATAACAGTTTTATACAGTAGTTCCTGGTTTGAGGGTGTATTTTACGATGAGAAAGGGCAGAATTCACAACGAAATCTTTAAAGCCAGTTTTCTCAAAACTGTTTTTGCTAAATCACAATAGACAACAGTAATATATCCAGAAATATTTACCTAATCTCATCAAGTGATGCCTCTGATTCTGTACTTTAACATGAGATGAAAAACTCAAAAAGTACAATTATTGGCACCCCTGCATTTAATACTTTGTACAACCTCCCTTTGCAATAAAACAGCACTGAGTCTTCTCCCGTAACATCTAATAAGGTTGGAGAATACAGAGCAAGGAATCTGAGACCATTCCTCTTTACAGAATCTCTCCAGATCATCCAGAGTCCTAGGGCCTCTCTTGTGCACTCTCCTTTTCAGCTCAGCCCACAGGTTTTCAATGGAGTTTAGTTCAGGGGACTGAGATGGCCATGGCAGAAGCTTGCTTTTGTGTTCAGTTTTTGTGTTGATTTGGACATATGTTTTGGATCATTGTCCTGCTGGAAGATCCAACGATGACCCAGTTTTAGTTTCCTGGCAGAGGCAGCCAGATTTAGATGTAAAATTTCCTGGTATTTCATGGAGTTAATTATGCCATGTACCCTAACAAGGTTCCCAGGGCCTTTGGAGGAAAAACAGCCCCACAACATCATGGAACCTCCAACATACTTAACAGTGGGGATCAGGTTATTTTAGGTAATAGTCATCCTTCTTTTTACGCCAAACCCACCTTGAGTGTTGGTTGCCGAAAAGCTCAATTTTTGTTTCATCTGACCATAGAACACGTTTCCAGTCAAAGTCCAGGGTTCTAGCCATTCCCTGACTTATGAAGCTCAACACACTTTTCCTTCATTTGATTTATGTGTTCTCTTATCTTTCCCATGTTGATGTATGAATAAGGGAATATGGCCTCTGTGTCACCTCATATTTATACCCCAATGAAACAGGAAGTCATGGATTACTGCTTGAAAGTTCCTAAATACTCTGATGAACTTTTAAAAAGTAAAATATAAATGGAAAAAATGCTTCAGTTACATTTTGTTCATAAGAATTTCTAGGGGTGCCAATAATTGTGGCACACGTGGTTTTGTTAAAAATAATTATTTCTTGATGAGGGATTTTTTTTCTCAGAATAAATTTACTTAACTTAAAGGTTGGATTTTTCTCATTTTTTCAGTGTGACATTAAGCTAATTCACCAAAAGGTGAATTTTTTATAACCCTTTTTACTCATCTTTACCAGGGGTGCCAATAATTGTGGAGGGCACTGTATGTGTATGTGTATGTGTATGTGTGTGTGTGTGTGTGAAACAATATGGAACAAAATGTCTTTATTTCATTCTGCTCATTTGCTTTTCCTCCTCTCTCTTCTTTCTACTCTCTCTTTCTCTTTCACCCTCTCTCTCTCGCTCCCCCTCTCTCTCTCACTCTCCCTCTCTCTCTCCCTCTTTCTCCCTGTCCTTCTCTCTCTCTCCCTCTCTCAGGTGTCGGGGGTCTCAGTAGACCCAACAGAAGCAGGCGTGGCAGGGTTGGGGGTGGGCACAACGGAGCCCTTCCTGGTGCGCAGGCTGTCCTCCCGCTCAGTCCAGCTGCCCCCACTGGCCTTCCGACAGGCCCAGCAGGCCTACTACGACCTCACCCCCCCACGCCCCACCTCGCTTCCCCTCTGGGTCACCCCACTCATCGCCATAACGACCGCCGACACCTGCAGGTGTGTTTGTGTGTGCGTGATCGTATTGAGAATTTCAATTTGTCATACAGTAACAGCATGTACAGTACATACACGCTGAAAATTGTGCTGTGTGCACTGATTGGTGGAATTACAACCACTCCATGAAAAGCTGCATTTACGGGGCGGAGATCACAGTGCACAAATCTGAAAACAGACTATATAGCCATTTGCGGATGCATGACTGCTTCGGAAACTGACATAATCTGGTGCACGGAGGTGTCCTTGCCCAGAAACTTAAATGACCAAATGTGAGTCCAGAAATCCCAGATCACTGACATTGCCCAGGAATGTGCAGAAATTTCTGGAAATATGCGCATTGACACAGGCAACTACCGCTCACGACCGACACACGGTTTTCACTGAAATTTAACAGGTTAAATATGTTCCATAAATACCTCCTTTCATGCAGTGAACAGTGAAATCGACCCGTTTGATTGGTGCCCAGCAGGTTTGTGTGTTTGTCTGATGCATTTGGCTTCAGAGTTAATTCCCGGTCTGTAACAATGCTGTGATTGCAGCTAAGTAATAACTGCTAATTCCTACTAATTATTTTGGGGGCTGTACGGACATCATTCGAGTTTTGCCATATTTTCTCTGTTTTCAGCGGATGGGAACCACTTGATTGGCTCTGCTCGCCTGTGGCACTGTGCTATGAATGGTTGAAGCCTGTGTCTCAGTGCCTTTCTGTGTTCGGACGATCTGTGGGGTAACAGGCGCCGTGGGGTAAAAGGGGCTGTGAATTAAGTGTCTTAAGTTTGCTCACTCTTGAGTTTTGCTGTCCCAGATTGTCTTGCCGATCGTGAGCACTGTTCTTTTCTACAGCCAATGGGCTGTCTTCTCACAGTCTGTCCCACCTGTGAGCGCATCATCCTTTCTGCGTGTCCCATGAGTCTTCTCATCAACTGCTCACGACCGACACACGGAAAATCTCACAGAAATTTTATTTGAGGTTGTTATAGTTCTCTGGAACAATATGTCAGCTGATGCTTATTCATTTAAATTCAGACTGTTTCTGTGTGTTTGTGGGTGTGGTCAAATTCCTCTCTGTCAGTATGGTCAAGTTCAAATTTGTGGGAGTGGTAAATTTGTTCTGTTTGTGGGCATGGTCTAGTTTCTCTGTGCTTGGTGTGTTTGTGGGTGTGGTCAGTGTGGAATCCTGGCTGCATGTGGCTGGTTCCAGGGGGTGGGGGGTCCAGGGAGGGGGGGGGGTTACCCGGGGTGGGAGGACAATGCAGAAGAGCAGGCTTTTTCCCACCTTCTAATACAAAGCGGCCAATCAGACGTCTGCAGTGTTTCTGCTCCAGCTGCGTCAGTTGCACAGACCCCTGCGTCGCCAGCGGGCTGCCTGCGTTTGGGAGGAGGCGGTGCTGGGGTGCACCCCTCCAACGGTCTTTACATTAGGGGCTCAGAAGAGCAATCAGACCCCAGTTTGAGATAAAAACTAATTTAACAAAAAGAGTGTGGAGTTGAAAACTAGAGGCTGTGCATTATGGAGAGTGGAGAGTATCACTAATAACGCCAAAGAGAGGAACGCTGGGTGCCAGTCAGCACGTCTAAGGGGGCGTGACAGTCGGACGTGCCGTCCCTTTTTTCCGGATGTGTCCCAGACGCTCCCAAGGGTGCAGAGCGCCGAGCGCCATTTCCGCGGGTTACAGTGAAACAGAAACTCTCATCACTGGGAACCCATCTCTAAGAGAAAATAAAAACCACAGCAGAAGGCTTCAGGGGCCCTGTCTGGCTCAGTTGTGATAAGAATATTTAAGGGACTGGGGCCCAGAAAAAGGACCCCACCAAAGGGGTGTCTACAGGGACAGCTGTGGAGACATCATGTGACCATGCAGGTTGACAAATCTGACATTACGCCAGAGGCAGTGTTCATGTATGACTCAGAATGTAATGGGGCGTGACGTGTGAGGTGGGAGGAGCCAAACGCAGCAAGGGGATTCTTAAAGCCCTAGGGCCACTAAGGCGGGATACCCCGCAGATAAGGGAGGAGACAAGACAACGAACAACAAACACCACTACAGACGCTACTAACCGGCTAACTGTCACACGCCAAGTAGAGCGCAAGGACTGGGGTCTGAATAGCCAAAAATAATACGCGCCCTGTCTCGACAACGAGACACATAAGAACGGGCGAGTAGCGAAAAGACACAAATAAATAAAACGGTCAACAAATATAGCAAAAATTATAAGTCTAAGAGGAGGCGAAAGAACGGAGATAACGTTCCGTAGCTACTTCCATAAGCTAGCAGTCACATGCAGAACATAAAGGAGGTAAACGCCCGATCTCCCAGGGGGGAGAAACACTTTACAGGCGAGCCGACGGAGCACCGCAGTCCCATAGCCTTACCAGCAAAATGACTAAGCTTAACATAGAAAGCCACGCCCAAGCCTCTCAGTAAGGAGAAATACAACGAGGCGAAGGAACAGATAATTAACGTTCCACGGCTTAGATAGAGGCTCGCAGTCAAACGCAAACATGTCCAAAACATCGCCCGGTCTCCCTAAGAGACGAATTGCACCGAAGGGCGAACAGAACTACAGTTCCGAACAGAATCGCCCAAATCTCCATACACAGAGAAAGAGCACAAAAGACGAAAGGACAGCTGCACCGAAACTATCGGCTATCTGACTAACACAAGCACAAGCCCTGCCTCTCAGTAAGGGGAAATGTAACGAGGCGAACAGGAACAGAGATTTAACGTTCCATGGCGAGATTAATAGGCTCGCAGTCAAATGCAGAAAACAAAGGGGTAAACACCCGATCTCCCAGGAGAGAGAAACATTTTACAGGTGAGCCGACGGAGCACCGTCGTCCCATAACTTTACTATCCATGTAGACTAACGCAAGCTTAATATAAAACAACCGCCCTAGCCTCTCAGTCAAAGAATATGTAACGAAGCGAAGGAACAGAGAGGTAACGTTCCCATGCTACGCGCAGTCACACACAAACATGTCCACAACCTTGCCCACACTCCACACAAGGAGAAACATACCCGGAAAACGAACAGAACAATAGTTCCGAAAAAAATCGTCCCGTAAGTAAAAAGGACGGAGGACAGCTGCAACAAAGATCAACGCAAAAATAGCACGACAGCCTCTCAATTTAAACAAAAACCCTGACTCACAACAAAGGGGAACGTAGTCCACGAGAAGGAGACAAAACAGGGAATAAACGTACCAAAGCTACTCACTGGCTCACAGTAACACGGAAATGAGTAGAAGCAAACGCCAGGACTCTCTAAGAACCCTTAACAGGCGAGAATGGAACAAAGAACAGCTACTCTATACTTCTACAAGCTAAGAACTAAGTAGAAGCGAAACGCCCGATCTCCCTATGGGAAGACATGTACCGAAGGGCGAACAGAACTACAGTTCCGAACAGAATCGGCCAAATCTCCATATACGGAGAAAAAGCACAAAAAGGCGAAATAGAGCAGAGATTTACGGTCCCAAACTTCTACGAGATAAGTAACTACCAAGCCAGTAAGAAATAAGCCCTGCCTCAACAAAGAGACGTTAAAATAGGCGAGTAGCCCAAATGGTACGAGTAACTCACAGCCAACAAAAACACCACAGTACAAAACAATGAACAATTAATGTTGAAGCCCCGATAGAAGGAAACGGAAGGCTTAAGTAGCTCTCAGTGACCACGCACAGGTGTAGACGCTAACAGAAGCTCAGCAGGGCGGAGCAAGCATCTACTAAAAGGGCAGCGCCCTCGCGTGGCCACTAAGGAAAACGACCGCATAGGGAAACAGGGTTAAAAACCATGACACAGAATCTGACTGATGACAAAAAAGGTCTACTAAAATATCATAAAAATAAATCACAGATGTCAATGAAGAATTGAAATGGAGTTTTTTTGTGAGATGTGTGGTACACATACAGTATATTCCATATTCAGCTGAGCGTTGTGCAACAGCGTACTGGGGACATCAGTTCAAATACATTTCTGACAGGTGAGCCTTTGTGAAGCATCAAATAACCAGCTATAACGGAGATGCAGTCTGAAACAGACATGGTTCTGCATAAGAGAAGAATCTCATTTGGACAGGCAGACAGACAGACAGGAGGAAGAATGCTCACATGTGGGAAACGCCACCAAGCACAGTAAAGTCTTTAGCATTAATTCCACTCTGACAAAGTTAACATGAGTCCAGTAGTAATCGGAGGTACTCTGTTAGAGGTGATTTAACACTGCGCTCAGGCCTGGATGGGCGGGGGAGCGCTGGGCACTGTCCCTTCCCCACTGGGGCCTCCGTCTTCAGCAGCGCATTGATTTATTGTCTCTTTTTCATTCAGAAAGAACGATGTAATGAAACACGGCGAGCGATTCCCCGCGCCGCCCGGGCGTTCAGGAAGACGGATGGATCCGAGAGGACTAACGAACAAGTGAAGAGCGAGAGGTGGTGCGACCGCTCCGCTCCGGGAGAGCCAGCAGATCTGACAGTGTTCCAATAAAAACCGCCTCAGGGTGTATTTATCTTCCCTGGCCAAGCCGCCGTCTCTCCTGGGCCGAATTACCCTACGCTAAGACCGTAGGTTGTTTGATGGCGAATGAGCGTCTGCCAGACCTCTTCTGTCCCTCACAAACAAGAGCTGCTTCATGCCTGTGGATGTGCTAATGTGATGTAGCGGAAAGACACGGCGGGGTTACGCCGTCGCTCTGAGCTGCGAATGCGTACGGAGCAGAGCGTATGTGCAGGCGTGGGGCAGACTGCTACTTTTCCCGGGCTTTTTGGGCACTTTCTCTTTCCTTCCCTGTGTCATTACTCCACACTGCTGCTTTCAGAGGGTGTGGATCAGATGGCTCCGGCGGACGTCACGTCACTCGGTTTGAGGCATTGTGGGTAATCGGGGAAAGGTGCTGGTGAGTGGACGTTAGTGGGGCAGTGGCCCGTAATGTGTTGCAGGATGTAGGGGGGCAGCTGTGTAGCATAATGTTGAGGGAAGTGGGCTTGCAAACCGAACGTTGTATGTTAGATTCCCAGCCAAGGCGCTGCCTTTGTTAGGCCCCCCCAGGAAGGCGCCTAGCCTGAATTGCTGTCCAGCTATGTAAATGGATTGCATGCAGGGATGTAGCCTAATCCCTGTCACTATGTATAAAAGCAAATGCAGAAATACTGAAATGTGCCGTAACGTAATGCAGTCAGTGTAATGAGTGTCATCCGTTCACTGATCTTTGTCCCAATTATTGTTTGTTGGAAGGTTTTTGTTTTGTTTGTTGATGGTGTGTGATTTCCACATGATGGAATTGGACTGGCTCAGGCTCTTAAAAAGCAAAAAAGCAAACACACAGAAACATCACAGCGGAATCCACAGTACTGGCCTGTGATCGATGGAAATCAGGGCCATATCGATATATATAGCTAGCTTACAGTTCAGCTTGAAAATTCTAGTAAGTTATAGTAACCTATTTTTGGTGTATTCTTTTATAGTTGGCTTGATAGTCCCTTGTTTTTTGATAGTTCGTTTTCAGTCTAGCTTAGCAAGTAGCTAGCTAGTTTATTTAAAAAAAATAAAATTATATATATATATATATATATATAGTATAAACTATAGCATAGGTGAGCCAGGAGTTGTATTATATGCATGCTACACGTTTACCTTTGCAACATCCCTACAACAGACATTCTCTCTTGGAGAGAGTTCAGTGCAGTGACCACATGTGCACCCGTTGAAATGGAAACTAATATTGTTTGTTGATATCTTGCAGGTAGCGTGATTGCCTATAGCCGGTGTAGAATGAGTAGCCTACATGGCATGGGTAACTATTTGTACAGTGTGTAATTTGTTGTTTACTGGCCACATCATTATAAACCCAAACGAGGCTATGCGTACCGCATTCTCCACTATTGCTTCTGCCTTGGCTACTTGGGGCTCAGCAGCAGCTGGAGCTATCGTGTTTGTTTGTGTGTGAGTGAGAGAGGTAGTGAGAGAGAGCGAGTGGAACAAAGCAGCCGTCATGAGTGCTGTCCAGAGCAGAATGGGCTTTTGGCTACTAGTGAAAAGAAAATTGCTGGGGCGTGGTTTGATACCTCAGCCCCTATATTATTACCTTATCACGCCCAGATTTCAGCATTTTTCGAATTTCAAAAGGGGGCGGGGTCTTGCTAAACCAGCATGCTTTGTTACGTTTTAAGCTGCCAGACTGGCCAAATAAAGATTTAATTAATAAATTGCATTATCAACAACTTATTAGCCTCAGTTATCAGGATTATGAAGAAGTTCATAAATGTATAATTTATCAATTTTTGAAGCCAGAATGGCTGTAAGTTCTAGTCATAACTAAAAAGAACAGTGTAGAATGTAGTGGTTGAACTGTTTTTTTCAATTTATATCACATTGACACATGATCTTATGTTCTGATTATTACACAAAATGTAGCCTTTCCATAAAAAATCTTGCAAATACAGTAACTACAGATGGCCAAGTTGCAAATAGTTATATTCCTCTTATCAAACAAGGACAAAAGAAAATCATTCTCATTCTCAATCCATTCATTGCTGATATGAAACTTTTATTGCCAGATGGAATAGAAAAGGACAGCGATGATGACACTGGCGGATTGAGAGGCTGCCAGAGTGTGGGTCAGTGCAAAAGACTGGCTTCAGTGGATTTGGCCACCACTGTAATAGGCAGGGCAGACAGTAGTCTACATAAGCAGAAAGGCATAAACAGACTATTAAATTCAAAATCTGCTTTATAGAAGTGACATAAAGGGATCTATAAAGAAATACAAATCACAACCTTCTCACTTTGGGTAGCCCTGATCTAGATAAATTACAGTGCAGTTCTGATAAAATTGAATACATATGACCTGGAGAAGACTATTTCTCACAGAAACAACAGGAGAAGTCAGGCAGATAACAGTTTGACACAAGGGAAATGTGTGTACATAGCAGTGCACACATTGTTTGGGTCAATGCACCTTTGCCAAAGGGTTGTTAGTATGAAAATAAGCAAAACCTAACTTGACCTTAGACAAATCAACTCAAAGGACCTGGTATCCTCTTTGTAGAAGCACTAACTAACTGATTAACTAAGAAAGACATCACTGTGATAATAGATTTTAAAATTGAGGTATGTTATAGTTTTAAAAGCATTTACTAGTATGAATTACAACATTCCAGTCCATAACACACAATGATCATAGAATTGTCACACTCCACAATTATAACTTACAGTCTCTTGCGTCACTATTTTCATATTTATCCATGTTCCTTTCTTGTGCAATGCACATGCTATTACGACCCCGGAATAGGACTGAACCCAAATGCAATGACAAGGAGACAGGAATACAAAAAATGAATATTTATTTAAGCTCAGGGCAGTCCTGAGCATAGGGAGAAAAAGGCAATGACAGTAGAAGTTCCCAGCCAGAAACTGGACTCAACCGGGACCTCAGAAATTGCTCCAAGCCAGAGCTGGACTTGACAGGTTACACCGGTATTGTTCCAAGCCGGAACTGGACTTGACGGGTCACACTGGAATCGTTCCAAGCCGGAACTGGACTTGACGGATCACACTGGAATCGTTCCAAGCCGGAACTGGACTGGACAGACAGGACGGACTAGACGGACAGGACAGAGAGTGGGAGCGCTAGGCATCCAATAAATTAAGCTTCGAACTTGTCTCCTGAAGCGAGGGAGAAACAGTTAAGACAGACAGTCCAGTAATGAATGTGCGGGAGCAGTGGGAGCAGGGAAAGTCAGGGGTGATAATGGCAACAGGTAACCGGGTGATTTGGAGCAGGGGATGAGCGGGAGCGGGAGCGGCAGAGCAGGACAGTGCAGCGGAGCCTGGGCAGGACGCCGGCGTGGCAACAGGGCAGCGGCAGTAGCAGCACGGCAACGGCAGGGCGGCAGCAGCGACAGCAGAGGCAGGAGCGTCAGCACATCAGCAATGCCGCAGCACAGGGTGTGAGCGGAGATCGCCGCAGGGTGTGATAGCAGAAGCCCAAGCTGCTTGCACAAACGTCAGGTGGAAGGCTGGGAGACCGCAACACAGGCAGGGATCAGCAGACAACTGCAGACTGGCAGACTTTAACCCTTTCCAGCCTAAGCGAATATTGGGTCAACATTCTATTCCATTTTATTTCTTAATGTGCGTTGCAAAAATGTTTGTAGTGTGATCATATTACATCAGATACCTAAACTTGATATACGATTGTAAACAGGATAACTGGGGCTTTCAATTGATATACAAAATAATAGGATTACTTGATGGCAATATCATCAATTATGGAAATACATTTACCAACTAAATTTATAAAACATTCTAAATGGCTATTTTCTAATGAGAAACCTACTATTTTACCCATTTCATGTTCAAGATAGGGGGAAACTTACAGTGTATGATATCTTCAGCATTGTGTGAGTTATATAGAATAGGAATCAGAATAGATTTATCTTCTACTGCTCAAAAGTTATAACCACTTCAGTGATGGGTAAGAAAAGGCTAAAATAAACGCTTTAGAATGTTAGGTTCATTGAAAATATGACATGTGTACGCAAAACTGTTTGAGGTGTGATCATATTATGTTACACCCCTAAAGATAATATACCATTTTAAACAGGATAACTGGAGCTTTCCATTTATATACAATAATATGCTTACTTTAACACAATATCATCAATTATTAAAACAAATCACAAAATAAATAATAATAAAAAAACTTTCTAAATGGCTATTCTCCATGAGAAACCTAGGTTTTTTAACATTTCGGGCTCTATTTTAATAAACCAAACGCAATGGTGAACGCAAGAGTAATCGCTTGGCGGTATCGCTCTGAGGGCGTGTCGGCGAGAAATTTGGTAATTTCATGACGGCAATCTTGGCGCATCTGATGGCGGTATTGCTAAAAGGCTGGGTTTAAATGTCCAAGGTGTGTCTCTATGGTAGCCAATCAAATAGTTGTTCTCATGCTTTAAAAAAAAGCCAGTTGGAACGCAATCGCTCCATGCAATTTCATAATGAGCAACCCAAACGCACTGGACCGTCAACGACAAGAGAGATTTTCCGCACAGGAATCAGACATACTTGTAACAGAAGTACAGGCTAGGACTAGTAATTTATGGATCACAATCCACACCACCTCGTCTCCCAGAAGTTCGGAAGGCACGGGAGGAGGTGGCGAATGCATTAATTAGCCTACATGAGGTGATGTAGGCATAATTATGATTCAAATGGTAGGCTTATGATTCAACTGTGTCAATGTGTAATTTATATATTATAGGCTATTGGCCTACATGATCGCAAGTTTCTTGTAAGCTGTCCTGTTTTATTCTAGTAGTTTAAATTAAAATTAATTAATTAATAATAATTATAGGCTATTTGTTCATTAAATGGAAGTGTAATGTTGGCATCACCTATAGACACTACATAGAACTACATGACTAACAAGTTGTCAAATTGCCAGAGTCTATTGCGTTGCCGCTAAGAGGTGGTTCCAGCGGATCATAACGCAATGGGTTTTCGTTGGTTCAAATTGTCACTGAGCCGAAAGTATTTTAGAACACGCCCCAGACAGCGCCACCCATCCAACTGCAGCGCAAGCGAAAGGATGTTATGTTGAGAATTTGTTGATCCTAGCGGTATTGCTGAGAAACGCCATAGCGCCAGTTTTAAGACGTTGATGCTGTCAACAAGCTTGCGTTTGACTATACCGTCCCCTTGCGCTGGTTTGAAAATAGAGCCCTTCATGTTCAAGATCGAGGGAGACAAACTGTGTGGTATCTTCACTATTTTGTAAGTGATATAGAGTAGAAATCAGAACAGATTTATCATTTACTGCTCAAAAGTTATAACATCTTAGTGATGTATGGGAAAAGGCAAAACAAAATTTCTATTAGAATGTTAGGTTCATTGACATTTCACATTACCACTTATCCATACTCCTAATGGGTCACTGTTGAGAATCTGTTGATATAATGCAAAATTGAAAGACACATACACTGAAATATACAATTTATGTGTTCAATGAAACACACACTTTATTTTAAAAAACTGTGTAACATAGTGAATGGATGGATAACATTGTAAAACAAATAAAAACAAGATACAACCGATGGCAAATATCAGTTTAGATACCCGTAAAATTAATGCATTGGATTTATTTACAGTAAAATCATGAATGGATTAGTACAGATACAACAGACAAATCTATGGTCAAGCATAAATACCTTCAATATATTCAAAAATCAAGAAGATAACAGTAAGTGCATGCATGCCCTGATGGTCCTCCGTGTCGTGCTCTGCAATGACCCTCAGCACCCTCCTTCTCTTCAGGGACTGTATCAGATGGCTAAATGTCCATCCTTTGCTGCAATACATAAATATGTAATCATTTACCATTTCATTAATCCATAATATATCATATAAAACCATTTCTGAGTAAGTAAAGGGCTATATACTTGCAATAACATCATCTTACAGCAAACGCTTTATGCTTATGTCAGGAATAGATAAAATAGCTATTCTGGACACAAGCATAATGTCCATCCATCGCTGTAATAGATAAATATATTATCAGTTGCCATTTCATTAATCCATAACATATAAAACAATTTCTGAGTCATTAAAGGGGTGTATAGTGAGAATGACATTTTACAGAAAACACTATGCTCTAGAATAACGTTAGCCTAGATAAAAAGCACAACAATAACACAATTAGACTACTTAACACAATGTTAGACTACTTAGCATAATGTCCATTCATATAAGATATTGTTTTGAATGAACAGACCTAAATCATCAGTGACATTGGCTCAACTGAATGATGTCTTTTTGTCATATTTGTCTAAACAGGCTAATCTTGCTCAAGTCAAAAACGTGAGTCAGAAAATAAAACGTGAAGCTGACGTTACGTTAGGAAATGTTTGCTGTTTAGTTCTCTACTCCATTCATTTTCGACAGGACTGATCAACAACAACCTTCAAATTTATACATAACGTTATGTTAAAAAACTAGCTAGTTAGTACTTGCTATTGATAAGACTAATAGTTGAGTATAACATTTATAAAGCTAGCAAGACAGACAGCAGAGCTAACGTTTCAAATTAGGAAAACAAAAACGCAGAAAAGAAAATGGCTGTTCGCGCGGCGAGACGATGAGAGCTCGTTGTTAGACTACCGTTATTTGTTTTAGCTTTAGTAAGCTATTATTTAGTTATCAAAGTCTACACTAAGATACGGAAAATATTCACATCTAACGTTATCACTTCACTTATTCATTGTATGACAGTCTTTTTCACAATTTCATCTTGAAACGAGCTGGGGGAAGAACAACACAGTGGCATCATTTGAAGCTAGAGCCGAACGTTAGCTACCTTAGCGAATTTCAAGTGAAAATATGAGAAAGTCTGCGGTACAAAAACAGGATTTTATTCAAAATAAAATCGTTTCTGAAGTAATATCTATGGTTAATTATTATCTTAAATATTTCTTACCTCAGGGGGTTTACTGGCTTTCCCTCAGTCGCAGTAAAGTCTTCAGATGATAGTCTTCTGTCCAAGGAGGTCCGCTCCGCCCGCGGTGAGGCAAATGGAGATTTACGAGGTTGACGTGCGGTTTTATTTAATGGTCTAGAAATAAATCCCCGCCCACTAAGCTCATGAACCAATTATATGCAATTGTAGCTTATTTTGTCATCTGTAACTAGCATTTTTCAAAAAGAAAATCAGTGATTGGACGGCAGAGCTATTATACGTCAAACCATCAGAACAATTGTACTGAAATTAGAACGCTCTGGCTTTAAAGGGTTTAAGTAGACAAGGTGGTTAGCGAGACAGAATAGTGAACAGCAGGTAATGCCGTTCAGACTGGACAGACTGAGGATTAAACAGTTCAGCAGAGTGAATAAACACCGAACAGAACTAAACTGTTTGACTATGATTTCTACAGTTCAGCAGAGTGAGTTAACACCAGGACAGAACCAAACTGCAAGACTAGACAGAGAACTAGACAGGACCAGAAGTTTCAGACTACAAACGTTAACGAACTGGCAAAGGACAGAGAACACCGGGTGATTAAATACAACATTTAATTGGTATCAATTATGTGCCGCGTGCGAATGTATGCAAGAGTGATTAGCAGATTGAAGAGTGTGGAATGCATGCGACAACGGGGAAATGGGATAGGCGGAGACAGGAGTGGTGAAACAGAGTAATACAAACGGGAGAAACACGCCCAGCCTGCAGCACGGGGGAAAACACAGACAATGGAGAGACAAACATGAAACAGGGGGAGAGGGAAAACATGGAGAAACAACAGGATGGGATTGGAACGTAACAGTACCCCCCCCTTAACAAACGCCTCCTGGCGTTCACGGAGGCTTAAGTTTGAGGGGATGCTGTCTATGGAAATCATGGATAAGGGAGTGGTCCAAAATAAGGCTTTTATGAAGCCAGGACCGCTCTTCGGGACCGTACCCCTCCCAGTTGACGAGATATTGAAAACCCCGGCCTCTACGGCGGATGTCGATAATGCGTCTTACCGTGTAGGCCGGGGGGTTGTCAATGATCCGGGGTGGTGGTGGAATGTCCACGAGAGCACTGAGGGGGCTGGAGGCGACAGGCTTGACCTGACTGACATGAAAGGTGGGGTGAATTTTGAGTGAAGCGGGGAGTGAAAGTTTGAGGGTTACCGGATTGAGGATGCTGAGGATGGTGAAGGGACCGATGAAGCGGGGCTGCAGTTTTTTGGAGGTGGATTGCAGTGGGATGGTGGAGGTGGATAACCAGACCTGCTGACCGGGCTTGTACTGCTGGGCTGCGGTCCTGTGAAGGTCTGCCAGGCGCTGGGTACGGGAATTAGTGCGGAGGAGAGCAGTGTGTGTCAGCTTCCAGACGCGCTTGCATCTGAGGAGGTGGGACTTGACGGACGGAACCGCCACCTCCTCCTCCTGGACCAGCAGCAGGGGGGGTTGGTACCCCAAGGAGCACTCGAAGGGGGACATCCCAGTGGCAGTGCTCCTTAGGGAGTTGTGGGCATATTCAACCCAGGGGAGGAATCGGCTCCAGGAAGAGGGGTTGTGTGCTGACACGCACCGCAGGGCGGCGCCCAGGTCCTGGTTAGCCCTCTCCGTCTGGCCATTGGACTGGGGGTGAAACCCCGATGACAGGCTCGCGGAGGCGCCCAGGGCCGCGCAGAATGCCTTCCAAACCTGGGAGCAGAATTGGGGCCCACGGTCAGAAACAATATCACAGGGGATCCCATGCAGTCTGACCACATGCAGCACCAGGAGCTCTGCCGTTTCAAAGGCGAAAGGGAGTTTGGGTAAGGGGATGAAATGGACCGCCTTGGAGAACCGGTCTACAATGGTAAGGATGGTAGTGTTACCATCTGACAGGGGTAGACCAGTCACAAAATCGATTCCGATATGGCTCCAAGGACGGCCCGGGACGGGGAGGGGGTGGAGGAGACCGGAAGCAGGCTGGTGGGATGCCTTGCTCCTGGCGCATACTGGGTAGGCGAGGACATAGGCATGGGTATCCCCCTTAAGGGTGGGCCACCAGAAACTCCTCCTGACCAGGGCGGTGGTCCTGGCGATTCCTAGGTGACAAGCCAGACGGGAGGCATGGACCCATTCGAGGACCTGGGAGCGGACGGAGTCGGGGACAAAAATGGTTTTGTTAGGATTATTGCGAGGGTCCGGTGGGAAGCCTGGGTGGCCTTCACCATTTTCTCGATGTCCCAAGAGACCGCAGCCATGACGCAGGAAGCCGGTAGGATGGGCTCAGGGTCAGCAGGTCTGGCAAGGGAGGAGAAGACATGTGATAGTGCATCCGCCTTGGTATTGCGGGAACCAGGGCAGAAAGTGACAGAAAAGTTGAATCTATTAAAAAAAAGAGACCACCGGGCCTGACGGGCATTAAGTCTTTTGGCAGACTTGAGATATAGTAGGTTATGGTGGTCAGTCAGGACAACAAAAGGGTTACCTGCCCCCTCCAGCCAATGACGCCTCTCCTCCAAGGCAAGTTTTATCGCCAAGAGCTCCCGATCCCCGACGTCGTAGTTCCGTTCCGCGGGGGTCAGTCTTTGTGAGAAGAAGGCGCAGGGGTGGAGTTTGTTGTCCTGGGCGGATCACGGGACAGAATGGCCCCTACGCCAGTGTTGGAGGCATCCACCTCCACGACAAACTGGCGGGCCGGGTCAGGATGACAAAGGATGGGTGCCGTGGAAAACCGGACTTTGAGGAGATTGAAGGCTCGTTGAGCCTCGGAGTTCCAACGGTAGGGAATGGAAATAGATGTTAGTTTTGTGAGGGGGGCAGCTGCCACACTGTAATCACGGATGAATCTACGATAGAAATTGGCGAAACCAAGAAATTGTTGAAGGTGCTTACGTGTGGCCGGCTGGGGCCATTCTGTCACCGCCTTGATTTTCGCCGGATCCGCCCGGATTCTGCCCTCTTCAATGATAAAGCTGAGAAAGTGTACAGTAGAGGTATGGAATGCACACTTCTCGGCTTTCACATATAGCTGGTTCTCCAAAAGCCTTTGGAGGACCTCACGGACATGACGAATGTGCTCCTGTGGAGTCTTGGAAAAAATTTGAATGTCATCGATGTAGACAAAAACGGACCTACCCAAAAGGTCTCGTAAGACATCGTTGACCATACTCTGAAACACAGCTGGGGCGTTAGTTAACCCAAACGGTACCACCAGGTACTCGTAGTGGCCGAGAGGGATATTGAACGCCGTCTTCCACTCGTCCCTCTCGCGGATCCGGACCAGGTGGTACGCGTTGCGGAGGTCGAGCTTAGTAAAAATGACAGACTGGTGTAAAGATTCAAAAGCAGAATTAATAAGGGGAAGTGGGTATTTGTTTTGTATAGTAACCTCATTGAGCCCCCGGTAATCGATACAGGGTCGGAGCGACCCATCCTTCTTCACCACAAAGAAGAACCCTGCTCCCACTGGAGATGAAGATGGTCGGATTATACCTGAGGCCAATGAGTCGTGAATGTAGGTTTCCATAGCTGCTTTCTCCGGACCCGACAGACTGAAGAGGCGGCCGGAGGGTCGTTTGTATCCAGCCAGCAGATCGATACAGCAGTCGTAGGGTCTGTGAGGTAAGGAAATAGCACGTGATTTGCTAAAAACCTGTGACAGATCGTGATAATGATTCGGAACACCGGTTAGATCAGGTATGGATAGGTTAGGAGTGGCTCGCTTAGACCCCGGGGGGGGGGGGGGGGGGGGGGCAGAGCTGACCGTAGGCAGTTAGCTAGGCAATGACTGCTCCAGTCCTGAACTTAACCGGAACGCCAGTTGAGGTGGGGATTGTGGAGGCATAGCCAGGTTTGTCCTAGAACCAGAGGAGCCTGTTTGGAATGGATGAGGTAGAATTGAATGGTTTCGTGATGGTTGCCAGACAGCACCAGCTGGAGGGGAATGGTGGAGTGGGTGACTAAACCCAGACTCCTACCGTCCAAGGCGAGTGCGGTGATGGGCGAAGACAGTGATTCAACAGGAATTCCGGATTCCTTGACAAACGTGGCATCGATGAAGCTGGCATCAGCTCCGGAGTCGACAAGGGCGAATGAGGAGGCGGTTTGGCTCCTCCAGAGGAGGGTTGCTTTCAATTCGACTCGGTTCTGGGCTGAATGGACAGTGGAGATAGGGCTCGCCAGTGCGCCCAGTCTTACTGGCGAGCCACGCCTTTTTGGGCAAATAGGACATCTGACATCTGAAGGAGGCGCTGGTTAGCGTCTCGCCCACAGACTGGATGGTCAAAGACGCGGCGCATCTCTCAGGTAAAGGTGGGGAAGTGGAAGCAGGCTGGGGCCTGGCTCTCCCACAGCGTCGTGGCCCACTCCTGAGCACTCCCTCCCAAACTGCTCATGACGAACGCAATCTTACAGGTGTCTGTGGCGAAGGATGTGGGCTGAATGCGGAAGACGATGTCGCATTGCAGGAGGAATTCACGACACTTCCCCAGATCCCCTCGGTAGAGCTCGGGGTGTTGAACACGGGGCTCTCTGCCAGAAGAGGGCGCTGGCGCCTCGGGCTGCGGCTCAGGTATGGATGGAGCCGGGACCGCTTGGATTCTAGGAAGGGACTGGTGGAGTGACATCTGACTCACTTGATCCGTAAGGCCCTTCAGAGTCTCCAATACATCATCCAAGCAGCGGCCCTGTTGATCACTGACAACGGTCTGGCAGGCGAAGGCGTGACGGATCTGCTCCAGGTTGGCTGGGTCCATGTTTTAGGCCAGTTCGTTCTGTTACGACCCCGGAATAGGACTGAACCCAAATGCAACGACAAGGAGACAGGAATACAAAAAATGGATATTTATTTAAGCTCAGGGCAGTCCTGAGCATAGGGAGAAAAAGGCAATGACAGAAGAAGTTCCCAGCCGGAAACTGGACTCAACCGGGACCTCAGAAATTGCTCCAAGCCGGAGCTGGACTTGACAGGTTACACCGGTATTGTTCCAAGCCGGAACTGGACGTGACGGGTCACACTGGAATCGTTCCAAGCCAGAACTGGGCTTGATGGATCACACTGGAATCGTTCCAAGCCGGAACTGGACTGGACAGACAGGACGGACTAGACGGACAGGACAGAGAGTGGGAGCGCTAGGCATCCAATAAATTAAGCTTCAAACTTGTCTCCTGAAGCAAGGGAGAAACAGTTAAGACAGACAGTCCAGTAATGAATGTGCGGGAGCAATGGAAGCAGGGAAAGTCAGGGGTGATAATGGCAACAGGTAACCGGGTGATTTGGAGCAGGGGATGAGCGGGAGCGGGAGCGGCAGAGCAGGACAGTGCAGCGGAGCCCGGGCAGGACGCCGGCGTGGCAACAGGGCAGCGGCAGTAGCAGCACAGCAACGGCAGGGCGGCAGCAGCGACAGCAGAGGCAGGAGCGTCAGCACATCAGCAATGCCGCAGCACAGGGCGTGAGCGGAGATCGTCGCAGGGTGTGATAGCAGAAGCCCAAGCTGCTTGCACAAACGTCAGGTGGAAGGCTGGGAGACCGCAACACAGGCAGGGATCAGCAGACAACTGCAGGCTGGCAGACTTTAAGTAGACAAGGTGGTTAGCGAGACAGAATAGTGAACAGCAGGTAATGCCGTTCAGACTGGACAGACTGAGGACTTAAACAGTTCAGCAGAGTGAATAAACACTGAACAGAACTAAACTGCAAGACTAGACAGAGAACTGGACAGGACCAGAAGTTTCAGACTACAAACGTTAACGAACTGGCAAAGGACAGAGAACACCGGGTGACTAAATACAACATTTAATTGGTATCAATTATGTGCCACGTGCGAATGTATGCAAGAGTGATTAGCAGATTGAAGAGTGTGGAATGCAACAACGGGGAAATGGGATAGGCGGAGACAGGAGTGGTGAAACAGAGTAATACAAATGGGAGAAACACGCCCAGCCTGCAGCACGGGGGAAAACACAGACAATGGAGAGACAAACACGAAACAGGGGGAGAGGGAAAACACGGAGAAACAACAGGATGGGAGTGGAACATAACACATGCGTTGTATAAAACTGGTGTTCGAAACCGGGATAACATGTTAAGAAAGACCTGCACTCACAGTGGTGAGATGAGCAGTTGTGTATACAGTCTGGCTGTGGTTGTTTTTGGTTAGTGGGTTTACTTACTCAAAGCTTCAGGCACATCAGCTTCTACCTCTGCCAATGCCGGAGTGGCTAAACGGGAGAATCGGGAAGAATCCCGGTGGGCCGCTGGTTTTTGGGCTGGTGGCGAGGATCGTAAACACAATAATTGTACTTAGATCATATACTTGCTGCAGTGTGGGCTGCGTGAGTTCTCACTCTGCCCCCTCTCTCTCCTCCTCACACAGGCACGAAAAGCAACCACGGCCCATACCAGAAACTTGGATGCTGATAGGGGGGATGAGAGTGGCCCCTCCCAAATTCCATAATTGGTTGAACCCAAGTTTGTATGATTGATCACCTGATGTAATTAGCTTAGTTTACAAGTTTCTGCCAGACGAAGATGCTAAAATGGAGAATAAAATAAGAAAAGGAGGAGCAGAAAAGGCTAAGATAAAAAAAAGAAAGGCAATGGAAGAAGAAGCGGCCAAATTAACCAACATATTTCAAACACAAACACAAACACAGCTGATGATGAGAAAGGTAGCGTATAGTGTTAAGATGCCATAGGCGTGTAAAGCACAATATCATTGCATGCCAACCACAATGAAAGTTTATTGTCAAGGAATTTTAAAGCATGACTGGTGTATTTATGAATAACTGCTTTGATAAATGCTAAATGGTTATGGGATCATCTAATTGTGAAAGGCATTTTGCTATAGTCTCTGAGCAGTCAGGATTTTTTTTAGGGGGGAGTTAATTGCGTTGGAAATTATTATTAGGGGACCGTGCAGCGAAGCTGCAGGTACCCTATTGTTTTTGTTCAGATCATTTTTTTTCCCCTCCCCTTTCACCTAAAATTCCCATGAGCTGGTTTGTCCTAGAATCACCAGACTTGGCACGCTTGTTGGGATTCCCAAACTCTTGAATCCTCTATATTATGACGCAGATTGAACACCTGGTGGCGCTGTAGTGCACGTGACAAAATTTTGACATTGACACGCCCACTGCCGACGCCCCGTTTCACCTAGAGTCACTAAATTTGGTATGCATGTCCGTTTGCTCATTCTGAACAAATTTGCCTCAAGGACCCATAAAGTCCGCCATATTGGATTTTTTGCTAATTAGCATTTTTTGTAAAACGCTTAAAATGCTACTCCTCCTACAAAATTTGACCAATTGAGATGAAACTTGGTTTACATACTCCTTAGACCATGTCTCATAAAAGTTATATTCAGAATTATGATATTTTCAAAGATGGCCGAATGACGAACCAATGAAATTTTACTGGGCGTGGCTTATCACAAAAATGCTAATAATTCCAAAACGATTTGACAGAAAGCTATGAAACTTGGTAGGTCTGTTAAGAGTGCCATTAGGACAAGACATGTACAGTTTTATCCAAATCTATCCATGTGGTGGCGCTATAGAGTTCCAAATATAAAGAAATATAATAAAATTCACTGAAAATCACAGTTCCTTTGCAGAGATGTATAACTTGCTACAGTGACAAAGAGCCGGATTTGGATCATAGAACTTTACTAATTTGGTGGGCGCCATCTTGAATTTGCTGACATTTTGGCTTAAATGTACTCATTTATTACTTCTTTGAGTTTTTCCTTAACCGCTAGGCTGATTAGCATGAAACTTGGCAAGTAGTTAGAAGTTGTCATCATACAAGCTCACACCGAATTTCGTGGCGATAGGCTAGATGGTGGCGCTGTAGTGCACGTGTAAATATTGTGACATTGACACGCCCACTGCCGATGCCCCGTTTGACCTAGAGTCACAAAATGTGGTGTACATGTCCCACTGCTCATGCTGAACAAATTTACCTCAAGGATCCATGAAGTCAGCCGTATTTGATTTTCCGCTAATTAGCATTTTTTGTAAAACACTTAAAATGCTACTCCTCCTACAAAATTTGGCCAATTTACATGAAACGAGGTACACAAACTCCATTGACCATGCTTCATAAAACTTATATTAAGAATTTTGATATTTTAAAAGATGGCCGAATGACGAGCCAATGAATTTTCAATGGGCGTGACTTATCACTAAAATGCTGATAATTCCAAAATAATTTGACAGAAAGTTATGAAACCTGGTATATCTATTAAGAGTAACATGTGGAATTGACCTCTACAGTTTCAACCCAATCGAGCCACGTGGTGGCGCTATATAGATCCAAATATAAGAAAATATTTAAAAATTCACTAAAAATCATTGACACGCCCACTGCGTACGCCCCGTTTTATCTAGAGTCACAAAATGTGGAATAGAGGTCCGTCTGCTCATACTGAACAAATTTGCCTCAAGGAACCATCAAGTTAACCCTATTGGATTTTCCGCTAATTAGCATTACTTGTAAAACACTTAAAATACTACTCCTCCTATAAAATTTGACCAATTTACATGAAACCTGGTAAACACACTCCATACACCATGCAGCATAAAACTTATATACAGAATTTTGATATTTGAAAAGATGGCCGAATGACGAACCAATAAATATCCAGTGGGCGTGGCTTATCACAAAAATGCTAGTAATTCCAAAACCATTTCACAGAAAGTTATGAAACTTGGACGGTCTTTTAAGAGTAACATCTGGACCTGACCTCTACAGTTTCAACCCAATCGAGCCATGTGGTGGCGCTATAGAGATCCAAATATAAGAAAATATTTAAAAATTCACTAAAAATCATTGACATGCCCACTGCCGACGCCCCGTTTGATCTACAGTCACAAATTTTGGTGGATACATCCCACTACTCCTGCCCAACAAATTTGCCTCAAGAAACCATGAAGTCTGCCATCTTCGATTTTCCGCTAATTAGCATTTTTTGTAAAACACTTAAAATGCTACTCCTCCTACAGAATTTGACCAATTTGCACCAAACCTGTTCAAGGTATTCAAACCGTTTCCCTACATACACGCATTACTTTACTAAGGTGTATGTCAAAAATTGGCCGAATGAGAAGCCAATGGATTTTGCATTGGGCGTGGCTTATCGCACAAATGCTAGTACTTCTAAAACCGTTTGATATAAAGTTCTGAAACTTGGTGGGTTGATTGAGAGTTAGATCAAGACTTGAGCCCTGCAGTTTTCACCCAATCAATCTGCGTGGTGGCACTAAAGAAATACAAATGTTGGGATGGCAGGTATGCCATCCGCCAAGTACACTATCTCTGCTTAACAGGCCGTCTACCTACTATACCAACTGTGAAAGTTCCTGTAGCTTAGTGGTTAAGGCATTTGACTGCCGTGTAGTAGGTTGGTGGTTTGATCCCCACCTGTTCCCGAGTTTTTTTTGAGGCACACAATGTGCACGACATTGTAAGAATGTTCTTTTTATTGCAAAGGCTAGGAAATTTCACAATATTACCTGTTATCTGTTTGAATTATGAAGTCAGTAAGCCAAAACAATATGATACCGCAACACACAAGTCTTATTTGGCCTCCTCATTTCTGTTAACCTGCTTTGGCCTAGTGGATACTACTTGGCTTTCCATGTCTGTGGTCAGCGGTTCAATTCCGCCTTGGTACCAATGGCTAGGTTAATGTTTGGCAAATGCTATGCTTCTTTCAATGTTGTTTTCACATTAAGAAACACCTTTTTATTGCAAAAGTTAAGCAATTTAACAGTATTAACTGTTCACTGTTTCACTTGTACTTCAAAGACTTAATACGCAAGCCCTTACCGGATCGGGTTAAGATACCATCAGCAATGGCAAAAGCCCTGATTAGAAACAAATATTTGTATTTTGGGTCAACCCTGTCTAGAGTTGTCTACCATTTTGCGGTTTCTGCGTTTGACAAATGTTGCTAATGCCGCACGGTCCCCGGACATCGCTGCTTGCAGCTATATTTTTTATTATTTTTCTCCCCTTTCACCTACAATTCCTGTGAGCTGGTTTGGTGTAGAATCACCAAACTTGGTAGGATTGTTGGGATTGCTGAACTCTTGGATGCTTTAAATTGTGACAGAGATTGAACACCTGGTGGTGCTGTAGTGCATTTTGACATTGACACGCCCACTGCCGACGCCCCGTTTGACCTAGAGTCACAAAAGTTGGTGTACAGGTCCCTCTGCTCATCACGAGCAAATTTGCCTCAAGGACCCATAAAGTCCGCCATATTGGATTTTCCGCTAATTAGCATTTTTTGTAAAACACTTAAAATGCTAAAACTGCTACAAACTTTGACCGATCTCCACAAAACTTGGTATACACCCTCTATAGACCATACTCCATAAAAGGTATATACAGAATTTCGATATGTTAAAATATGGCTGAATGACGAGCCAATTAATCTTCAGTGGGCGTGGCTTATCACAAAAATGCAAATAATTCCAAAACCGTTTAACAGAAAGTTATGAACCTTGCTAGGTCTTTTAAGAGTCACATCAAAACTCCAGTCGTGCAGTTTTAATGCAATCGATCTACATGGTGGTGCTATAGAGATCCAAATATAAAAACATATTTAAGAATTCACTAGAAATTACTGTTCCTTTGCAGAGTGTAGTGTTGGCGTGACGTGTGAGGTAGGAGGAGCCAAACGCAGCAAGGGGATTCATTAAGCCCTAAGGCCATTAAGGCGGGAAACCCCGCAGTTAAGGAAGGGAGACAAAACAACAAACAAGCTTACCGACGCTACTAACCGGCTCACTGTCACACGCCAATAAGTAGAAGGGCAAGGACAGGTTTCTCAATAGCCAGAAATAATACGCGCCCTGTCTCAGCCACGAGACGCATAAGAACGGGCGAGTAGCGCGATGGCAAAAATAAAACAGTCAACAAACACTGCAAAATAATCCGATAGAATATGAGGAGGCGAAAGGAACAGATCCAACGTTCCAAGGCTACTCTCAGACTTGCAGTCACACACAAACATGTCCACAACATCGCCAAATCTTCCCTATAGGAAGACATGTACCGAAAGACGAAACAGAACAACAGTTCCGAACAAAATCGTCAAAAAACTCCATGTACGGAGAAAGGTACCGAAAGGAACGAACAGGACAGGCTGCACCGGACATTTACCGGCTAAAAGACCAAAGTGAGATTAGTAGAAAATAAACGCCCTACCTCTCCATAAAGAGGAATGTAACGAGGCAAACAGGAACAGAGATTTAACGTTCCAAGGCTACTTTCAGAGACTCAAACGCAAAACATGTCAACAAATTCGCCCAGTCTCCCTGTGAGGAGAGACGTACCCAAAGGGCGAACAGAACTACAGTTCCGAACAAAATCGCCCAGTCCTCCAATAGGAAGACAGGTACTGAAGGACGAACAGAACAGCTGTTCTGGACATTACCGGCTAAAAGACTAAAACGAGTTTGATATACAGTAAAATAAACGCCATGTCTCTTGGTAAAGAGGAATGTAACGGGGGAAGGAACAGATATAACATTCCATGGCTAGTTTCCTAGGCTCGCAGTCACATGCAGAAAACATAAAGGGGTAAACGGCCACCTTTACTTAAATTAAGTCACACAAGTATTTTGTTCAGTAGTTGATCAGTGCTCTACGGCAGTCTTCCTGTTTTACGCCAGCACGTCGCGCGGGCTGTAGGCTAATCAATGTAGCCTACTAGTTTCCACAAGCAGGAAGAGAGATGTTGCCGCATTTCAGAACATTTTATATGTATGATTATTAGTAGGCTACTGCCGTGTGTAATTGCCAACTACATCGTGTCTGAAATCACAATTCTTGAAATAGGTAAGCTCATTTATGTTTTGGTTCATGTAAATGACGATTTTAAAAAAGACTGCACTGATGAAAGCGACGCTTGCTAGCATGCTAAAAGTGTGCTTGCTAATTGTATGACGCAGTTTACTACTAGTTCGGTAAAAAACAATGTCCGTCCGTTCATAGTTTCTGTTGAATTACTATCAATGCCTCACTGTTATTGCATGCTACAGTTTATGAGGAGGCCCGGGTTTGAAGAAGGCGAGTCGCCATGTGTAAAACGTAACTACTCCACCCCGCCCCCTATCTCTCTCTCCCACACGCAAAGTAGCCTGCTGGTGGGATGGATTAAGTTAGTTGATTCGGGATGAGACGATAGAAAAATGAAAACGGTAACCTTAACATTACAAGATATAACATAGTTAGACAGCAAAGATATCGTGTATTACATAATCATTATTATTACGATATCCGTTTTATAACTTTGTACTGATGAAACGTCCTGCTGTGGCCAGTCGAGCCATTTGTTCATTGCTAGCTGTCGAGTTAGCTTATCTTGCCTAGGCACCATAGCCTACTCAAACAAGATCAACCACCCAGAAGCAAGTGCATTTTTATGCACATTAACGTTATTTAGTTCCCAGGGTCACTGTTCGCTTGTGTTCCAACTAACGTTAGCTAGAAACCAAATGTGGGATGATGGTCTAACCGATGTTAAAAGTGTTAGCTACGTGTATGATGGCTAACGCGATAATGCATAACGTTAATGTTTGGTTATCATGTGTTCACTAACTCAGCTAGCGTTAGTAACGTTACCCAACCCAGTATTTAAATAGAAACAGAATAATATCTAATAATAATTCAGCAGTGGCGTCATTTGGGTATGGCATAGTAGGCTATGACTCTTGCCATACCCTAGCCTCCGGTTTCAAAGGCGATTCGGGCGCCGCTTCTCTGCTGTAGCTACTGCTACTCTGCCTGGTGAGGGGATCGCACCTTCCCTATCCCCCGTCCCAGTTAAAGTCAGGCAAAACACTAGCAATAAGCTTAAGGCTTACCCATTATCACAAAGCTTAAGGCTTACCCATTATGCTACTACTGTTGAAATATTTTGCCTGAAAATCTTGCTTAAAAAAACTACAGTAATGTTGCTTTAATATTTAGCTCAGAACTTTGGCGGGTAGTTGTACGCAACTAGACTGAATAACATGCTGCAACCTAGCTAGGAGTTTTATTACTTTATTGACAAATTTTGTGTGTTTTTTATTATTTTAAATTTTTTATGTGTCATTTGTGAATTACCATTACCCATTGTGTTTATGCATTTGAGTACACTCCTATGTGATTCAAAAGAAAGAGAGGGAAGTATAAAAAAAAACAACAACAAAAAAAACAAGTTTTGAATCACATAGTGTCTGGAGTGTTATTTGTCATACATCTCCACAGCCCTTAAGAAGGTAATAATTCATTATCGACATATAATTATTATTCTGTCCTATTCCAAAAACCAAGAAGATGCATCTGTATATGTAATCCCTGACCTTATATGATCTTATAACACTGCCATAATATGACCATTGGGAAACAATAACTTGGATAATATAAAGTGAAAAATTTGTTTCACTAATCTACAGAAATATTTCTGAATGACCCTATGAGATTCAATTAACTGGCAATAGAATGTCGTAGGCTGTCAAAGTATAGCTACAGTACATGAGGTGACTTAGTGTTTTTAGGGATTCTTGAATTACAGTAAATTGTTATGTTTGTGTATACTTGTACTTGAAACATAGAAGCTGTTTTGCAACTTTAAAGGTGCACTACGCAGTAGGGGTGGTAATCACAATTCAATTCGATTTCGATTATTGGGGCTGTGATTCGATTAACAAACAATTCTCTATGCATCAAGATCTTCTAATTAATTTGATGGATCACTATTTTTTTTCTGCAACTTGACTGCATAATACCTCCAAAAACATTAAACAGTTATACTTAATGATTTAAATAAAAATACTACAACTGAATTAACCTACAATAGGCTACATAATTTTTTATTGTGTAGACATAAATCAAAACAAATTTATCCAACATGAAATTGAAAAAATCAGTCCATTGTAAACCTCTGCATAACTTCATATGGGAAGCAGCCTTTTATCCAGTTACTGGTAAGGAACTCCTTCCTCTTTCCTTATCAGAAAATACTATTTTCTGTTACATTCAATTTTCAGTATTGAAGCCAATTTGGATTGATACCCTAATGGTTAGATAGACGCCTTGAGAAAGATCTTCCAATTAATTCTAGCTTAGATTCTTCTAGTTATCGGAGTTGCATCACTCTGTCGTGTCACAAATTTAGCTTTTTTTCAGATATCATTAGAGCAAGCTAGAATTGAAATGGTTCTTTAAAATAAACATGTTCTGCACTTTATTTTAAAGGCAATTGATTGGCCCCAATTTTATTTGCAACACTAGCTGAGCAAGGACAGTGCAAGAAAACAGTAGGCTCATATCATACTTCAACCTAATAATTTTTATTATGAATCTATTTATATTAGTTAGAATTAAAATGCTATAATACCGACATAGCCTACATACGATATAAAATGGGTAAACATTAAAACAAACTTAATGACTGGTAAAAATAGACTATGGCGTCTGACTGACTTTTTTCAACCCCGTCCGTCACGTTGATTGATTTATTCCAGCGCAACCATATTGTTGTAAAGCTTGGGTATCATCTTTTCAGAAAAAAAAAACGATGACATATCTAGGCTCTACTGCGTTCGACTTTTGAGATTAAGTATGCTATAGATTTAGTTGTGTTCATTTCTCGCTCAAAGTTGGGTGGAAATTTTCCAAGAACTTGATCTAGAGTGCGTTGATTGCTGGCGTTAATGCTGTCATGCTATCATGTTAAAAACACAGTTCAGGCTGACAAGGAAGTATCTGCATCTCAAACTTTATTTCTGAAACAAACTCTGTTTTTTTGTCAATGCGCTATCTATTGTTGGGTTTAAACTACATCATACGTATGTCGGCATAGAAAACTGAATGGAGCCCAGAAAAATAGAGATCGATGTTTGAAATTTGCGCATCGATGCAGAATCAAAACATCTATAATCGCGATTATTACATCAATCAAATTTTTCTCCCACCCCATGCAGGATGTTTTACTTTAAAATATTATAAAATAACCATGCATACTGCCATACATGCATAACCAGTCATATCTGAGCACTAGCAATCTCTGTTAAAAAAACTATTGCTGAAACCTTGCTCCATATTTATTATTCTAAGATGTGTTCGGGGCGTGTCTGGGCGCGGCGCTCTTTTCTGTGTGGGGATGGCTACAGAGCCTGTGGTGTGGGATCAGGCCTTTGCTGCCATTGCCACCTAGCTGCTGCAATGACGGAGGTGAAGAAGAGGAGGTACAGCGAAGCAACAAGCCTGCAGGGCATGTTCAAGAAACGAGTCAACCTAGGATTTTCTTCCATTCCTCAATGGCCACAGCTGAAGTTTAGCAATGGAATGAAAAGTAACATGGAGTTAGTGTTTTCTGACATGTAAGTAGGCTAGGTTACTTCTAGCTATGCAGCAAGCTACCTTTGGTAACTAGGTGGCTGATGTCGGGTACCTTTTGAATTAAATTAATATAACAATGGAATATTACGTTGTATTTCAGAAAATAAATAATATTTGTATGCAAATATCTTCATGAAAAAGTCATTTACTTTACAATGGTATTTAGCTAGCTATGATAGACAAGATATGGTCTGCTAATTTTGACACTGAACAAGCACACCATTTTTCCAGCCAGACATATAGGGCACTGAGCTGGCTGAATTTCTCACTGCCACGGTTTAAAACAGGAAGCGGTCCTGAAATCACAAGCTTGCAAATTGTTTTGATACAGTTATAGGTGTTACGTATCAGATACGGGACGAACCCAAGTGCAACGACCAGGAGACAGATTCACAAAAAAGGAGTTTTTAATAAATTAAGTGTTGGGGTAGTCCCAACACTGTACAGGAATGGCAACACACAGAATAACACAGGTATTGCCTGGAAGCCCGGGGCGGGCTGCTCCAAGCCGGAGCTGGACTGGAGGATCTGGAACTTATCGTTCCAAGCCGGAACTGGACTGGACAGGAACTGGACCGGGAGGTCCACACGGGAATCAGGGTCTGGAACGGAATGTTCCAAACCGGAACTGGACTGGACTGGAACTGGACCGGGCGGTCCACACTGGAATCAGGGTCTGGAACGGAATGTTCCAAACCGGAACTGGACTGGACTGGAACTGGACCGGGAGGTCCACACTGGAATCAGGGTCTGGAACGGAATGTTCCAAACCGGAACTGGACTGGGCTGGAACTGGACCGGGAGGTCCACACAGGAATCCGCGTCTGGAACGGAATGTTCCAAACCGGAACTGGACTTTGAACAGGTAGTGATACGACTCACGCCTGGACTGGACTGGAACTAGCAGGGGAGCGACTCACTACGGCAGGGCTGGAACTGGACCGGAATGACTGCACCGGTACAGGACAAACAAAAACAGAGGGGGATTAGTGCAAGGAAAGGCACGGGAAGGACCGGGAGGTTCTCACGGAGGTGCAGGGCTTGGCAGGTAGGTGAATGATGAAGCACGGCAGGGCAGGGTAGTGTGGCGTAGCTGCGGTAGGTCCGGATGGAGCTGACTGGTCTCCAGAGCTCCCGGAACCGTAACCGAAGACTTTGGTGGCTTCTTCGGCCGGACAGGAACAGCTGGAGGGTAGCCAGGAATAACGCCACCGCGGAGCCTACGCGAGCAGGAGGTGGAGGTACCGCAACACACACAACGAACACCGGGCTTACGAACACAGCTGCTGAAGAGTGGGAGCTGGGTTAGGTGGAGGAGAAGGGAAACAGGTTAGCTACATTCACAACAGGAAATAACTGGGGAGGTAAACTACCAATCCGTAGTTTCGAGCGGAACCAAATGCTGTAAGGGGATAATATCCCACAACCAAGCGAGTAGTTCGAAGTAAAAGACCAGATAACACAACGAGCACTAACACCAAGTGACGATAGTTAACGAACTGGCGCCGACTGGCAGCCAGCCGAAAGACTATATAGTGAGGTTAATGACAGAACTAAATAAGGAACAGGTGTGGAAATAAAACGGGAGTGATTGCGAAACACCAGGTGAGGAAATGCATGCAACGAGGGGGAAGGAGTGAAAGGCGGAAGTAAGACAAAACAACCAGACGAACAAGACAGGGAAGGACACGCCTAGTCCGCAGCAGCGGGGAAAACACGGACAAAAGGATCCAACATGACACGGAGGGAAAACAGGAAAACACGGAAAACGAACAGGAAGGGAGCGGAACATTACAGTACCCCCCCCTCAACGTACGCCACCTGGCGTACCTGGCGGCCTGGTCTTGGATGGGAAGCGACTGTGGAAATCCTGGATCAGTGATTGATCCAGGATGAGGCCCCTGTGGAGCCACGACCGCTCCTCAGGACCATACCCCTCCCAGTCCACGAGGTATTGGAAACCCCGACCCTTACGGCGGATGTCGATGATGCGGTCCACCGTGTAGGCCGGGGCGTTGTCGATGACTCGGACAGGTGGAGGAGGGAGGGTAGGGGCACTGAGGGGGCTGGAGGCGACAGGCTTGATTTGTGACACATGAAAAACGGGGTAAACTTTGAGGGAGGCAGGGAGGGAGAGCTTAACAGAAACTGGGTTAATGAGACATACAACAGGGAAGGGACCAATAAACCGGGGCCGAAGTTTCTTAGAGGAGGAGGGAAGGGAAATGTTGGATGTGGATAGCCAGACCTGCTGACCGGCCCTGTACTTGGGGGCTGCGGTCCTGTGCAGGTCCGCCAGACGCTGCGAACGGGAATTAGAACGCAGGAGTGCGGTGCGTGCAAGTCTCCAAATGCGCTTGCATTTGAGGATGTGAGAATTAACGGAGGGAACTGCTACCTCGGCCTCCTGGGCCGATAGGAGAGGGGGTTGGTAACCTAATGAGCACTCGAATGGGGACAACCCAGTGGAGGCACTTTTAAGGGAGTTGTGGGCGTACTCTACCCAGGGGAGAAAACGGCTCCAGGAGGCGGGATTGCGAGCAGTGACGCACCGCAGGGCGGCCCCCAGGTCCTGGTTCGCCCTCTCTGCCTGGCCGTTAGACTGGGGATGGAAGCCAGACGACAAACTGGCCGAGGCCCCCAGGGCTACACAGAACGCCTTCCAAACCTGGGAGGAGAATTGGGGCCCACGGTCCGAAACAATGTCGGATGGGATCCCGTGCAGCCTGACCACATGTACCACCAGGAGCTCCGCAGTTTCGAGGGCGGACGGGAGCTTAGGGAGGGGAATGAAGTGAACCGCCTTGGAGAACCGATCCACAATTGTCAGAATGACAGAGTTGCCCTCTGACAAAGGCAGACCGGTGACGAAATCCACGCCAATGTGGCTCCAAGGACGGCCCGGGACAGGGAGGGGAAGGAGAAGACCAGAGGGAGGCTGGTGGGAAGCCTTGCTCCTGGCGCACACTGCGCAGGCCAGGACAAAAGCACGGGTATCCTCCTTGAGAGTGGGCCACCAAAAGCTCCTCCTGACGAGGGTGGTCGTTCTGGCAACACCTGGGTGACACGCCAGGCAGGAGGCGTGAACCCACTCAAGGACCTGGGAGCGGACGGAGTTGGGAACAAACAGGGAGGAGTTAGGGTTACTACGGGGGTCAGGGTGGGAAGTCTGGGCGGACCTCACAATCTCCTCAATCCTCCAGGAGACCGCAGCCACCACGCAGGACGCTGGTAGAATAGGCTCGGGGTCAGCAGGACTGGAGGGAAGGGAAAACACACGGGATAAGGCATCCGCCTTAATATTGCGGGAACCGGGGCGGAAGGAAACAGAAAAATTGAAACGGGCAAAGAAAAGTGACCACCTAGCCTGTCTGGCATTAAGCCTCTTAGCAGACTTCAAGTAAATTAAATTTTGGTGGTCAGTTAAAACAATAAAGGGGGTACCTGCCCCCTCCAGCCAGTGGCGCCACTCCTCAAGAGCCAGCTTTATGGCAAGAAGCTCCCGATCCCCGACATCATAATTTCGCTCGGCGGAGGACAGCCTCCGGGAGAAAAAGGCACAGGGATGGAGTTTGTTGTCCAAGGCGGCACGTTGGGACAGAATGGCCCCCACGCCGGTGTCGGAGGCATCCACCTCAATCGTAAATTGACGGGTGGGATCAGGGTGACAAAGAATAGGGGCCGAGGAAAACCGAGCTTTAAGCTGTTCAAAAGCGAGCTGAGCCTCGGAGTTCCAACAGAAAGAAAAAACAGTGGAGGTGAGTTTGGTAAGGGGAGCAGCAATGACACTGTAATTACGGATAAAACGACGATAGAAATTAGCAAAACCAAGGAATTGTTGCAGGTGCTTACGAGAGGTGGGTTGGGGCCATTCCGTCACCGCCTTGACTTTGACAGGATCCGCCCGGATACTGCCCTCCTCAATGATGAAGCCGAGGAACGGGACTGAAGAGACGTGGAAGGAGCACTTCTCTGCCTTGACGAAGAGCTGGTTCTCAAGGAGACGCTGGAGAACCTCCCGGACATGGAGAATGTGTTCCTGAGGGGACTTGGAAAAAATCAAAATATCGTCTATGTAAACAAAAACAGTTTTCCCCAACAGGTCTCGCAGCACGTCATTCACCATGCCCTGGAAGACTGCCGGGGCGTTAGTAAGGCCGAAGGGGACCACCAGGTACTCATAGTGGCCCAACGGGGTATTGAAGGCAGTCTTCCATTCATCCCCCTCCCGTATGCGCACCAAGTGGTACGCATTACGGAGGTCGAGCTTGGTGAAAATGACGGCCTGCGAGAGGGGTTCAAAAGCAGTGTTAATGAGGGGGAGAGGATATTTATTGCGGATGGTGATTTGATTGAGCCCCCGATAGTCGATGCAGGGCCGTAGTGAGCCGTCCTTCTTCCCTACAAAAAAGAACCCAGCACCAACAGGAGAAGAGGAGGGACGGATGATGCCCGAGGCGAGGGACTCATGAATGTACTCCTCCATGGCGAGTTTCTCTGGCCCCGACAGACTGTAGAGACGGCCAGACGGAAGTTTGGCTCCCGCCAGCAGGTCTATACAGCAATCGTAAGGTCGGTGAGGAGGTAGGGACAGAGCGCGTGATTTGGAAAAGGTCAGGCAGAGGTCGTGATATTGTTTGGGAACGTTGGACAGATCGGGTTCGGGTAGGTTGGTGCTGGGATTCTTGGACCCCGGAGGGGGGAGAGCGGAACGGAGACAGCTAGCCAGGCAGTGGCCACTCCACGCCAGGATGCGACCGGCCTGCCAGTCGATATGAGGGTTATGAAGGCGGAGCCAGGTCTGACCCAAAACTATGGAGGATTGTTTTGAGTTGATGAGCAGGAGTTGAATGCTCTCCCGATGATTGCCGGATAAGACGAGCTGTAAGGGAACGGTGGAGTGGGTCACTAACCCCAGACTCCTACCGTCTAAGGCGAAGGCAGTAATGGGAGAGGGTAGTAGTTCCGTGGGGATGCCGGCCCTCCTGGCGAAGGTGGTGTCCATAAAGTTGGCGTCGGCCCCAGAGTCGATGAGGGCCGACGAGACTTCGGACTTGTCCCTCCACAGGAGAGTGGCCTTAAAGACCAGGCGATTCTGGGCTGCATGGCAGGGTATGATAGGGCTCGTCAGTACGCCCAGTTTAACTGGCGAGCCTATTCTTTTGGGCGAATGGGGCATGAGGCGATCTGGTGGCCAGGTTTGCCACAATAAAAACAGGATCTAGATCGCAGGCGACGTTGGCGCTCCTCGGAGTTGACCGCAACTCTGCCCAGTTGCATGGGCTCCTCTTCGGAGACCCCAGACGCCGCCCTGGATCCAGAAGCAGAAGGGTGAGAGCGTATGTGTGGTAGATGACCGGGGTTCCCCCCTCGCTCACGGGCCCGGATACGGAGACGGTTGTCAATTGCTATGGCCAGGCTAATAAGGCTATTGAGTGAGGTGGATTCTTCATGGGTGGCAAGTTGGTCTTTAAGCTCCTCGCTGAGTGCCTGGCGGAAGGCCCCCTGAAGGGCGGTGTCGTTCCATCCGGACTCCGCTGCGAGGGTACGGAATTGGATGGCCATTTCAGCGACGCTACGACTCCCTTGACGGACCTGAAGTAGGCGCTGAGTTGCATCTCGCCCACAGGCAGGGTGATCAAACACACGCCGCATCTCGGCGGTGAAGGCAGCGAAGTTGTTGCAGAGCGCGACTTGGCTATCCCAGATGGATGTAGCCCACTCCAGGGCACCTCCTCCCAAGCTGCTCATAATAAAAGCGATCTTACATGGGTCGGAGGCGAAGGAGGAGGGCTGCATCCGGAATACAATGTCGCACTTCATAAGGAATTCGCGACATTTTCCCAATCCCCCGCGGTATAACTCTGGATGTTGAACGCGGGGCTCACGAAATGAAGTAGACACAGGAGGGTCCACCGGTGGATCCGGTGCGGGCGGTGTAGGGCCCAAAGGTATACGCGGAAGCGGCTGGTGAAGAGTCAGCTGCGTCACTTGTTCCGTGATGCCCCTCAGCACCTCCAACACGTCATCCAAACGGCGGCCCTGTTGGTCGCTGACCGTAGTTTGGCAGGAGAAGGCGTGCCGAATCTGCTCCAGGTCGGCTGGGTCCATGTTTTCGGCCAGTTCGTTCTGTTACGTATCAGATACGGGACGAACCCAAGTGCAACGACCAGGAGACAGATTCACAAAAAAGGAGTTTTTAATAAATTAAGTGTTGGGGTAGTCCCAACACTGTACAGGAATGGCAACACACAGAATAACACAGGTATTGCCTGGAAGCCCGGGGCGGGCTGCTCCAAGCCGGAGCTGGACTGGAGGATCTGGAACTTATCGTTCCAAGCCGGAACTGGACTGGACAGGAACTGGACCGGGAGGTCCACACGGGAATCAGGGTCTGGAACGGAATGTTCCAAACCGGAACTGGACTGGACTGGAACTGGACCGGGCGGTCCACACTGGAATCAGGGTCTGGAACGGAATGTTCCAAACCGGAACTGGACTGGACTGGAACTGGACCGGGAGGTCCACACTGGAATCAGGGTCTGGAACGGAATGTTCCAAACCGGAACTGGACTGGGCTGGAACTGGACCGGGAGGTCCACACAGGAATCCGCATCTGGAACGGAATGTTCCAAACCGGAACTGGACTTTGAACAGGTAGTGATACGACTCACGCCTGGACTGGAACTAGCAGGGGAGCGACTCACTACGGCAGGGCTGGAACTGGACCGGAATGACTGCACCGGTACAGGACAAACAAAAACAGAGGGGGATTAGTGCAAGGAAAGGCACGGGAAGGACCGGGAGGTTCTCACGGAGGTGCAGGGCTTGGCAGGTAGGTGAATGATGAAGCACGGCAGGGCAGGGTAGTGTGGCGTAGCTGCGGTAGGTCCGGATGGAGCTGACTGGTCTCCAGAGCTCCCGGAACCGTAACCGAAGACTTTGGTGGCTTCTTCGGCCGGACAGGAACAGCTGGAGGGTAGCCAGGAATAACGCCACCGCGGAGCCTACGCGAGCAGGAGGTGGAGGTACCGCAACACACACAACGAACACCGGGCTTACGAACACAGCTGCTGAAGAGTGGGAGCTGGGTTAGGTGGAGGAGAAGGGAAACAGGTTAGCTACATTCACAACAGTAAATAACTGGGGAGGTAAACTACCAATCCGTAGTTTCGAGCGGAACCAAATGCTGTAAGGGGATAATATCCCACAACCAAGCGAGTAGTTCGAAGTAAAAGACCAGATAACACAACGAGCACTAACACCAAGTGACGATAGTTAACGAACTGGCGCCGACTGGCAGCCAGCCGAAAGACTATATAGTGAGGTTAATGACAGAACTAAATAAGGAACAGGTGTGGAAATAAAACGGGAGTGATTGCGAAACACCAGGTGAGGAAATGCATGCAACGAGGGGGAAGGAGTGAAAGGCGGAAGTAAGACAAAACAACCAGACGAACAAGACAGGGAAGGACACGCCTAGTCCGCAGCAGCGGGGAAAACACGGACAAAAGGATCCAACATGACATGGAGGGAAAACAGGAAAACACGGAAAACGAACAGGAAGGGAGCGGAACATTACAATAGGCCTATAATGAAATAAAATCGTTCTTTAAAACTTCAGATTTTCTCAACCTGGTGTAATTTCTACCCACATTAATGATTACATTATGTTTTTTAATGATCGCAGGAGGTTGATGTTGCCTATGCCATCCACTCTTGCACCAGGAAAACAGTAGGGTACACATTCAAATCCTTGAAACCACTGGCAACATTTACGCTGCAAACATAGAATCTCCAATTACAACTGCGTTTGTCGGGGACTGTAGTAACGTTGAGCCAGATACTTAGCAGGCACTTTTATCCAGAGTGACGTAGCCTTCAGTATATGAATGCATGCATTATGAAGCAGGGGTCAATGTTGGGGAGCTGAGGACTTCAAAACGATTTAAAAAGTTTTTATTTAATTGTTATAAAACTGCCCAATTACTTTTACCATCCATATAGAACAATACACATTGCTAAAAATGTTATTTTCATGTTATTTTCATTTTATCTTCGTTTGACGTTTCTTGCATGTTTCTTGCCCGTAAGTTACTATACAATTTCTACCTCAAAGGAGGGGAGTGGGTGGGGTTTAGAAAGAGGAAGAGATTTTTGAATGTAAATACAGGACCACAGCAAGGCTAAAAATCCTGCATAGTGCCCCTTTAAATAGGCTGATGAATGTTTATGATCTGTGATTAGCTATCGGAGTATTTGAGGGCTCTGCATCAGCAAAAGTTATGATAGGGCTACTTAAAGGGATAGTTCACCCATTTAGAAAAATTTGATATTGTTTTACTCGCCCCCAAAAATAGTATGTAAGGCTGTAGTGATGCTGTCCTGGTCTCAGCGTTGTAGCTATCACTACAACCTTACATACTATTTTGGGAGTAAGTAAAACAATATTTTAAAAGTATGTAAGTAAAACAATATATACATTTTTCAAAATGGGTGAACTATCCCTTTAATCAATAGTCAACAAGAACTTTTATGACAGAGAAGTAGATAAGCTGTCCCAAATGTGTTCACGCCTCGTAGTTCTCTCCTTTTCTCGATTCGTCTCTTCCCCTCCTTTCCTCCACATACTTTCTGGGTGTCTCCATGTGTGCCAACTGTTTCTTATACTGCTTGGACCCCGGGAATCGCTGCTTGCAGCTATATTTATTATTATTATTATTATTATGTTTTAAGTGACAGAGCAGAGTCTGCTGTTAGGCCAAGTCATTGATGAGGCAGTGCCAGGACCAAGCCATGAGCCCAGAAGGATCCCCCCTGCTGTGGACAGCACAGGTAGAGCTGTACCACAGTGTGTGCAAAATATAAAAAGTCCAGACAATTAGTTATAATATCACCACTATACATACCAATTTTACTAGTTATCTCTTGTATATACATATCTTATAATTGTTCTATATTTTAAAAAATGTATCATAAAATGGCCATCAGAAGAGCTAAAATTGTCTATTTTTCATTGTGGAACACCCCCCCCCCCCCCCCCCCCCCCCCCGGTCCAATGTGGGCTGCTCTGAGACATTAAACTCCCGGGCTGAAAATGAGTCCCACTCCGGCCCTGCTCTCTGCAGTGGATCTGGCAACAACCTGCAAGCATTACAGAATGGAACCAATCTTACCTAGCCTAGCCAATCACATCATTACATTACATTACTGTACACTACATTTACACAACTTTTTTTTGCCATATAGTGTCCATTTATACAGCAGTATACATTCTGAAGCTACTTCGGTTAAGTACCTTCCTCAAAGGTGCAACAACAGTGTTCAAGCAGTGTCCCAACCTGGGAATCAAACCTACAACCTTTAGGCTACAAGCCCAGTTCCGTGCCCACTATACTGCACTGCTGCCCACATCACATCCATACATCCATCACATCAGCTCGGTGAAGACAAAGGCAGCGATTTAAACAGGAAAACATTAATCTCCGAGGAGCTCACTCCAGCTCACTCCATGGCCGATCACTGCCACAGTAAGTGCTGTTCCCAGGAGCTGAGGCCAGAGTGTTTGGAGATCTCTCCAGTGCTCTGAGACTGCAGTGCTCTTGCATGAACTCTGTCCTTGTCAGCGTGTTTGAAGTGTCCGCACTCCGCAGTGGGGCAGCGCAAGCAAAATAACCGGTGAAAAGGTGGAAGGCTTAAAAGCACTACAAATCTGTAGTGGACAAAATAAGGGTAATTTCCAGGGATGAGAGACACCCTTTAATTCCAGGTCATCACCTTTAGGAAGTCAAGAAGTCGGATTGCCTCATAGATGCATACAGACTGATATGTAAGATCTTTTCTTTTAAGTGCAATACACCTTTTTAATTAATTTCGAGTTTTTACGGGTCTTAAGCCTCCTGCAGACATCTCTCTTGACAGATGCATTAAAAACAATGACACAATTTAACTTAGGCTAATTGTAGCCCAGTTGCAGTAAATTAGCCTACTATTTGCAGCCTACGAGGCAGCGTACATTAGGAATGCCATCCAGTAGTCCATGAGAGAAAGAAAGTAGCTATAGAAAGTAACTTTATTAATTAAAGTTATTTACTCCACTTGAACGTTTTGGACTGCATTAGTCGGTTATGGAGTAATAGGTAAAGGGGAACGCCGGGTTATTTCTTGAACTTCTATATCATTTTTATATGTTTAATGTGAGTCTTGAAGCTTACTGCACTATAACTGCGTTATTAGCCAGTAGTGAACAAGCTGTGGGCCATGATTGAAAGATTAAAACTTTTGCCGTAACCTGTCGGCAGACGAAATACGTCCCGCTTGTCCAGTAAATATTTCAAACAAACTTTGAAAAAAGCGTTACAGTGGTTTGAAACTTTGAATAGAATGTATCCTACTAATTTGTGAAATAATCCTGTTCAAAAGTTTATCTGTAATCTCCATTGCATTCTCGTTGCCTATCGGACTAGAAACACAACAGAACTTCCAGAAGGGAAGGCTCTTCCTGCGGATATGGTAGCTGGTACTTCCGAGCCCTTTGATTCACTGTACGCTCCCAGAGGCTAAATCATTTATGGGTTCCGAGATTGCCTGCAGACTGACAGGTTGTGACCCATGCTCGTGTCTGACCTTTTGTTTTCTTTATTTTAATTAGTCTGTGCTATTTCTGTTACCTTTAAATGTGCTTAATGTATGCTGTGAAGGCATCAAGAAAGAAAATTCCAGGTGGCAGAAATACAGTGTTTCATATAACAAACAGTTAATTTAATGAGTTTATAATGAACAGATACAGGAAGACTGAATACTGATGGAAAATGCTTCGCTCTTCCATTGAAGCCACAATTCTCCTCCACAGATGGAATATTTACGCAAACAATTCAGATAAATTCCCCTGCCCGACTGCATCGCCAAGCTGGGAATCGAACCCGCAGTCTTCAAGTCAGAAGCGCAGGAGGAGGCGCTGTTTTCCTTGGCGTCTGGTGAAATGTACCCAGAGAATCTGGCAGTAACATTTAATCTAATAGACAGGCTGTTTGATAAATGAATGTAGCCTGCAGTAGCCTACAGGGCTTTCCCTGGGCTTGGTTCATAGGACTTAATGAGCCCCGTAAGTAATATCCTTCCTCTCTGGGCTTTGGATTTGTGAAATTCATTGCCTAGTTGACCTCTGATATTTCTTAACTGCTTCTAATACATCCACCAATGATGATATTTCTAAATATAGGGACGCAAATCGCTAATTTTACAGTCCTTGCACATGAGGTTTCATTGTTGACATTTAGATAACCTCAAGTTTTATTAATTCATTGGATAAGGAGGCAGAGCCGAAGGCTCATATTTAATGTATTCACCACTGGTTTAAATTACCTTCCAATCTTCTGTCCTTAGAGTTACAAACAGAGGGGAAAATAATTGTTTTTTTGTTTTTTTTGCACAACTCATTTTTATTTCAGTGACACAAATACAGCTCATTTATCATTTAAATAACTCAATTTACCTGTAATATTAGAATACAACACGTTTCCAGTATCACCACTGACATTATTATGCACTTAATGGTTTTTAGCCGAAGTATAAATGAAAATGCATTGAGTCACAGTTTATAGGTTCATCATCCTTATGTTATCATACCCCCATTCCCCTCCCCGATCTCCATCCATTCCCACAGATTCTACAGAACTCATTCCTTCATAGTGCCATACACATTCAACATGCTAAATTCTTTCTTCACACAAGAAAACGAAATTACGTACATAAATAAGTAAATAATAAATAAATAAATAATAATAGTTTTATTTTACCAAACCTACAGTGAGCACCATAATTAATTGGACAGTGACACATTTTTTGTTATTTTGGTTCTGTACTATAGCACTGTAAGTTTGAAAGGATACAATGACAATGAGGTTGAAGTGCAGACTGGCAGCTTTAATTTGAGGGTATTTTCATCCATATCGGATGAACCGTTTATAAATTATTTAACCTTTTGTACATAGCACATTTTCGGGGATCAAAAATATTGGACAGTTTAACATAATGTAGAATAATGTAATCATTTTTAATATTTGGTTGCATATCCTTTGCATGCAATGACTTTCTGATGTTTGTGACCCAACAATATCAAAATACTCTTGTTATCTTATTTTCTGGTACTCTTACAACTAACTAACTTCTCTGCATTTGCATGGATCTCTATGGGAATTGGGGGGTGGGACTAAATTTAGCTGTAAATTACGCTGGAACAGTATGGAATACATGTTCGGCAAAATGGCTGTAAGTCATCAAGGGACTGAGGTATCAAACGAGCCTCAAACCATCAGTCTGCTGCCAGATATGCAGTAGATATGGATGGATCACTTTAAGAGTTTTTTTCCTGACCAATTTTCCTATTGAACTCTATGGAAAAATAAGTCAGGAGAAGAAACCTTTCAAGTTATCCAGCCATATCTACTGTATTTCTGGCAGCAGACTGATGGTTTAAGGCTTGTTTGATACGTCAGACCCTTGATGACTTACAGCCATTTAGCCAACCATGTGTTCCATACTGTTCCAGTGTAATTTACAGCTAAATCTAGTCCCACCCCCCAATTCCCATAGAGATCCATTCAAATGCAGAGATGTTATAGTATCGCTTGTAGGAGTACCCGGAAATAAGATATAAAGACCCTTTTGATACAGTCACGGACACCAGAAAGTCATGGCATGCAAAGGATGTGCGACGAAATATTAAAAATGATTACTTTATTCTACATTATGTTAAACTGTCTAATATTTTTTATGCCCGAAAATGGGGGAGAGTATATGTACAAAAGGTTCTATAATTTCTAAACGGTTCATCCGATATGGATGAAAATACCCTCAAATTAAAGATGATAGTATGCACTTCAACCTCATTGTGTCGTTATCCAATGAATTATGGTGCTCACTGTAGCCTATATAGTTCTAAGCCGTATGCGCATACGCAAAATAGCAGATGTATCTTTCATTGCGATGGTTCAGCGATTAAAAGAAAATAGTTTTTCATTCAATCTAGACTTCATGAAGAGAGCTTCGAGTTGTTGCTGAACAGAGAGATTTGAGGCGGAAGCGTCACATCAGTGAAGCCTACAGAGGGGCGTGTTCTATAGAGGCTGAGGATTGTTCGCGCTGGGTGCGAAGGAGCTTCAGTCCAGACGCTAGAGAAACCAAAGTTGGACGTTAGGACATTTAGGCTTCTAAAGGGAGAACGATGTAGCTAACCTTCAATTCTGGTTCCAACATTGACAGTGTTTCTGTGGGAAAGGTTATCTGTAAATACAGTTAATTTCTGTTTTCCGTCAGCTTAAATCAGATGGCTTCACAAGATTTGGAATTGATGGTAGCATTTTTAAATGAAGTCGACGGCAGACAGACTTTACCTCAAAATGATCTGAAAACTGAACATATATTGGTGTATATCGACATGAATCCAATTGCTTTGCATAGCTGGAAGTAGCCGCTAAATCAAATTTACGGAGTAAAAACATGATTTAAACATGATTAGGCTACTTTGAAGAGCAATATTTTCATCAACAAAATCTAAAATTCTTCTATTCCTCTCAAGCAATACTTGAATAGCCTACTACGAAAGGAACTTGCTATCAAAGTTAATAAACGTTAATTAAACTCACCTCTCTACCTTGGAGTGACGTATTCGGACGGGGAGCTCTCCAACTTTTCAGCTCTTTGTTCGGAGTCCGATGCGAAACGGCGGAAAAGGTTGCGGAAACTCTGTCCTCAGTCGGCGCTTGCTGAACGGGCGTGTAAGTTCCGCACAGCTACAGAATGGATGCGGCCGGCGGTAAAGTGGCAGCGGTGTCGCTGGCCGCCGGCAGCGGCAGTTACGGCGGAGCCGCCGGTGGAAACGCGAAGGCGCCCAAACATCTATGGAGGCAACAGCACCATCCCTCCCTCCCACCGCATCACCATACGCTCGGGGCGAGAAACAACCACCGCGTGAGGCAGAGAGGATTCTCGGACACCGAGAGGTACCTGTGTCCCGGTACAGTGGATCTCACCTACGCGGTTGACACTGGACACCGACCTGGACTGAAAAAATCTAGAATGTCATGGCCGTCTTCCTTTCAGGGACTTAGACGGTAAGCATTGTTTTATTAATTTCCATTATATAGATATATTATAAAACATATAAAATGATGATGGAAGAAGAGGAAGAAATATGTTTCTCACTTGCACGGTCCAAGAGTTTGTATCACGCCTTTAAGAAGTAAGGACTTTAACGGAAAAATTATGTTCAATTTGAACCTTGCAATCGAGCGTAAACTGTTGTCTATCTGGGTCAACCTTTCGCTCAAGGGAGTGACCGCGCGCTTCCTTTTGACACATTTATAAATACTGAAGTTGGGTGACAAATGTAACACAGAATGTACGAAAGCGATACTCAAGTTAACAGAGAACTTAAGGTTTGCTTTTATTTTTATGGGAGATAGAAATAGAGTATCTTATGCATATAGCATAAGAGTCTGAACTTTAGAAACACCCATACCAAATCTTGCAGTAGGCTAGACAATATTATAATTTCTTGTTGTTTGTTGTCTGCTCTAAAAAATACCACATAAATCATGTCTAGTGTAGTCCTACTACAACAAGTCACTGAAAAATATACACGAGTTGATAACAAAGAAATTCCAGTATCATTTCCGTAGCTTCACTTAAACACAGGTTGAAAGGTCTATATTGCGATTTTAATGGTAGGATAGATTATGTCCTTTGTCGTTAAGATTAGGTCTTCTGTTGGGATGTGGGATGCAGATCATTGGGATGCGATACATTTTAAAGTGAATCAAGTAAAGAGAATCAAGCAAATGTCATTACTAATTCAAATCAGTGTCTTATAGAGGCTTTGAGTGTTACCACAGTCTCCCAATATTTTGCGGGATATTCGCATCGCCTTGTAGGTCCGAAACTCCTGTGGTTTCACGGTGCACTTGATCAAGTCCTGTGCGTTCGGAAAACAACGTGTCTAATCAGTTCGTAGTCTTATTCGGTAGCACGGACCCGGGTCTCATTAATTTGCGGTGGTCACGTGACTGCAGCGAGAATGAAACTTGGCCCTTAATTCAGCCTTCCCATCTTGATGGAGAGGAAAGACTGTGATCAGAAAATTGCAGGAGACTGCGATTAGCACCCTTGGACTATAACGCCTCGCACACCATATAGGCTACTGTGCTGCTGTGTGTAAATTCAGGCAACAGTCCTCTGGAGAGAGAGGCGTTTATGCCTGGCCAGATTCATTCATACAGTTTATAATGTACTTTTATTTATGTGCTTAAGTGTTTGGAACCCAAGTGTACTGCCTGTACTTGGACGCGACAGTTGTCTGTACACCAGAGGGAAAAGAAACGTTTCTGTGTTCGGTCTTACATTAGTATTTTTGTATCTCGTGAAAAAAGAGCGTATCCACAAAAGTGAACCTGTTCTTTTTTAACCTCATTGAGTACCCATTCATGGGGAGCACGTGTAAGATGTCACGTGCCCCTAGGCAGTTTCCTTTTTTAATATTGATTATCCCATCAAGTCATAGACCCGTCGGGCAGACAACGTTGTTATCGCGACAAGAACAGCTTCTTCACAGACTGCTGCTTGGGATCGATACAGTTATCTCGTTTTACACGTGAGCGCGTTTTTTTCCCCTTTGCTTCGTCTTGTGTTGGTGGGCAGTGTGGCTGCAGTAGTTACTTAGCGAATGAGCTCGTTTGACTGTTATAACCGATCAACTAAGCAATGGTCAAGGCATTGTCAGTCAGTGTTATAACCTTGGCCAAATGGATCAGTGGCCCTGGGTTTTATCTAAACGGTTTTACACTTGACAGAGACACATTGCTCATTGATCCAGCAGAGTGTTTTCAGAAGAGACGCAAGTTAACTCTTGATTGGGTGCTCCAGGAGGAGTGCCAATCTAATCAGTGTAGCTCCCTGGACTCTTGCCTGCCCTGTATGGTGTGCATGCTGTCCAAACCGCCAAGCCAGGGGCAGTGCAGTATCACCCTGTCAGGATTAAATCCTGCAACCCGCAGCGTCAGATGTCCTTGCCCCATACCAGTAACCTGACCAAGGCCAGTTGAACTCTGACCATGCTAGAATAAAATGATGACCATGCCCAGTCAAACCCTTACAGCACCAGTAAAATGATGACCACACCAGGTATAGCAATGACCACACCCAGTGAGACCCTCCCTGACCACACCCAGTTAAACCCTCCCTGACCACACACAGTCAAACCCTCCCTGACCACACCCAGTTAAACCCTCCCTGACCACACGCAGTCAAACCCTCCCTGACCACACCCAGTTAAACCCTCCCTGACCACACGCAGTCAAACCCTCCCTGTCCACACACAGTCAAACCCTCCCTGACCACATCCAAACCATGTAGAGCAAGCATATAGAGCTCCGCTGTAGAGTTAGCTGCATGTCTCAGGTAGGACAGGTGACCACTCCCACAGCACAGAGCCAAATCTACCCGAGCCTTCGGCTCCACCTTGGACTGTCACTCATTATGGCTTGAGAGTGGGGTCTGTCTTTTTCTTTCTCTCTCTTTAAAAGACTCTCATGGCCCTGAATCCTTTCCTTGTAGTACTATTATTCAGCAAGCCTTAAATCGTCCTGGTTTTCCCTCAGATGAGAGATGCGTTATAGGGTGTAGATTACAAAAATATAATCTCTCGGCCCAGATGTCGTAAATCTTCCACAGGAAAGTTCTGACTGCGGTGCTTATTTATAAGGACTCCACTGTGTCCGTTTGTCACTCTTCGGGTGATGTGTGAGTTGATATATTTTCATTCTGTAGGTTTATGAGCTTATAACGGGGCTCAGGTGTGTGGTTACTTATGTGAGGGGACGGAGAGGACGAGTGCACGCACATGTACACGCAGACGCACGTGCACTTGCTCAGGGGCAGCCATTAGTTCAGATGGAGTGGCCCACTAATCTCCTAGCCTGATTGGATTTGTGATTTTCTAATGTTCAGATTTCAAGGCTGACACTTAACAGCCCTGAGCATACCATTATGAATTCTGTCGGTTCATTCATTTTGTATGTATGTGTGCGCGTTGTGTGTGTGTGACTGCGTATGTAGTATATGATTGTGTGTCTTTGTGTAAAACAGAGATGTAAAATCCAGGGGTTAGAAAGTATAAGTCCTGCCATGTGTTTCTTCAACCCATTAACTCAGTCAGCTGAGTTCACTAATTAGGTCTACCTCCTGGCTGAAGAAGTATGCTAATGAGCAAATCCAGGTGATTGAAACACTTTTACTTTCTGAACCTGGACTGAACCTGGATTTCACACCTGTGGTGTAAAAGTGTTTGTGTATGTATTTGTGATTGTTTTATTTGTACATGGATACATGTGTTCTGTCTATGTGTGTGTGTGTGAATGAATATTTTGATAGAGAGAAAGCTGATTGAGAGCAGTAATATGACTTCTCTGTGAGAAGATCATCACAAACAGAATATCCGCAGAGTTAGTAAGAAAGCCTAAATGTGGCACATCTTACCAGCATGGAATGTATAATCATCTTTTGAGTCACCGTTTAAAAAAAGATCTTTTATATATGAATTAGAAGATAAACATGATGTCATGTTGAAAAAAAGAGAACTTTCTCCAGAGGCCCTCGGGTTGTGCCAGAACAGCACTGAGTCACTCTGCTGAGTTTATACCTTTGAATTTTTCACTTTTTTTATAAAACTTTTTCGAGACAAAAGAGCACCGAATGTTTTTTCAGGAGTACACACACACACACACACACACACACACATACGAGGGACATTTGAAGTGGGCTTGGTGTGCCATAACACACAGAAAGCATAAACACTGACCATGACCATCAGCCATAATTGCGAGATCTATTACACACACATGGGTCATATTGAGATCGATGGCACACGCGTGTGTTACATCGATTGAGATCTATTGCACATTGTGCATAGCATTGATTGAGCTCTCTTGCACACGTGTGTTGCATTGATTGAGCTCTATGCACATGCGCGTGTTACATCAATTGAGATCTATTGCACACACATGGGTTGTATTGAGATATATTTTGAACATGTGTTACATTGATTGAGATCTATTGCACATGTGCATTGCATTAATTGAGATATATTGCAAATGGGTAAATTACATTGATCTTCACATACTTTTTGGTCATGCAGGTGAACAGCTGCACGATTGGATCTGCATCTGAATGGATGATCTTGGCTAAGATTTGTTCCCTAAAATTCAATCTTCTGCTTTTTCCGTATCTCCACCCGCATGATAACAAGAACTTCTGATCAACTTTGAAGTGCTGTACTCAGCCTCTGGAAATCTTGAGTTTGAAGATGCATGATGTGCTCTCATATATGCCTTAAAAAGATAAAAGGACCGTCTTCTGTTGAAGTTTTGATGTTGGATCAACACACACATTCTATCGTTCGGCCTTTTTAACTCAGTCGTCAAATATTGATCCAGTCTGATTTCATCCAACAGATCCGTCTGTCAAGACGGCGCTTTCGTCTTCGTAATCTCGCGGGGGAAATCTTTGGATGAGAGACCTCTTCATAAACACATCAAACCGTTGTTCCCCTTCGTCTAATTAATAATTAAGCAAAGGGATTAAATAATATAACTGTTCAGTTTGCAAGGCTGAGCTTCAAAGTTGATTCCCGTCAGTGGTTTTAATTTTTTTTTTGCAGAGAATATTTTGGATGGAAATGGTTGTGCAGAGGGCTGTAAGCCCTAGGGCATTGTGGGAATGAGAGCACAGTGTGGAGAGGCAATCTCTCAGTTCTAATGCAGTGAGTCTCTGGGGTGGCATAGACCGCCGAGGCACTGCGTCTCAGCGCAGTGATCCCGCTCGAACCCTCGGACCCCTGACCCGGCTGTGGCTGGAAGTCCCATGTGATAGTCCACAGCTTCTTCCAGGAAGGGAGAGAGGATTTCAGCCAACACAACAGCGCCCCCTCTGGTTGATCGGGTGCCTGCTCCAGCTGCGTGTGTTTGCGCAGCCCTTCCACACAGTGGCTGGTCGGTCTGCTGTGTGAAACATGGCGGCTGGCCGCACGCTTTCCGGAGAGTTCTGGCGTTGGCGTGCGCACTCCCTACTTGGCAGGGGATGCCACACTGATGGCACGGGTCTGCTATTGCAGTGGAGATTTCCACAGGAAAAAATGGACAGTCTGGAAAATCTGGCCAGGAAAATGTGCACTCCGGTCCTCCCGACGTCCATTCCCGATCTGTCACAGGACCATTTTTCAGAGCTCTTTCTGAGAGATTTTTTTTTGTGGAAAGACACGTGACTCACAGGAGGTCGTTCCTGGAATCACCGTGCTACAAACACCGAGAGGTTCCCCTTTTGTGTCAGTCACCCCCGAAGGTATAAACTTCCTCATATTGTTGTAGATTTTCACGGGTTAAATTAATAAGTGAACAACAAGCACATGCTGCTCTGCTTCCCTCTCACTTCCTGAGAAGGCATATGGTGCAGGGTCCACAACCTGGCGCTGAAGAGGCTGGGCGTTTCCTTAAACTCAATTAAAATGTCCCGCAGAACAGATGGTGTGTGTGTGTGTGCATGTGTGTGCGCATGTGTGTGAGTGTGGGTGTGTGTGTGCTTGTACATGTGTGTGCTCGCTTGTACGTGTGTGTGTGTCCTCGCTTATGTATGCATTTGTGCGTGTGCATGTCTGTGTGTTTTTTAACATGTTCTTTAAGGCTAAGTACATGATGTTCTGGAATATTCATGAGGGCCTGTGGAGGGGAAGGGGATGCAGTGCTCAGATTAGCGATGAAAGACGTTGCAGCCCTCCACAGGTGACTGCAGAGTGGAGAAGTCTCTCAATTAGCTGTTGGCTCTGTCCTATCAGCAGCCTTGCACCTGCGAGCTCTGTCCTATCAGCAGCCTTGCACCTGCGAGCTCTGTCCTATGAGCAGCCTTGCACCTGCGAGCTCTGTCCTATCAGCAGCCTTGCACCTGCGAGCTCTGTCCTATCAGCAGCCTTGCACCTGCGAGCTCTGTCCTATCAGCAGCCTTGCACCTGCGAGCTCTGTCCTATGAGCAGCCTTGCACCTGCGAGCTCTGTCCTATGAGCAGCCTTGCACCTGCGGGCTCTGTCCTATGAGCAGCCTTGCACCTGCAGGCTCTGTCCTATCAGCAGCGTTGCACCTGCGAGTCCTGTCCTATGAGCAGCCTTGCACCTGCGAGCTCTGTCCTATGAGCAGCCTTGCACCTGCGGGCTCTGTCCTATGAGCAGCCTTGCACCTGCAAGCTCTGTACTATGAGCAGCCTTGCACCTGCAAGCTCTGTCCTATCAGCAGCCTTGCACCTGCGAGCTCTGTCCTATCAGCAGCCTTGCACCTGCAAGCTCTGGTTTTTCTCAGATGGGTATAGGAACAGGCCAGTGGGTCTCCCTTAGGCCTCTCTGTGGTGAGTAATGAGAATGTGAGCTGAAGTTGACGGTTGAAGGTTTTACTGGCTCCATGTTGAGCGTATTGCCCTCACAGGCTGTGATGTACAACACCTGTGTCTGTTTGCTGGGCTCTGACCATAAATATTACAAAAGCATATGTATCATAAAAATTAATAACCACATTTCTGCCACAGCAGAGTGAAGGCTGTTTTACATTTTGTGCTCAGCCACAAGGAAAGAACATATCACACTCAGTCATCATAAAAAGCATGGATGACCAACTTCAAAGGCACATAATAATAATAAATAACAATAATAATAATAATAATAATATGACATTTGTGTGGCCTTCCACTGCTTAATACCTGAACAATGTTTAAAATCAGCATCACTATTGAACCAGAACATTGAGGACAACAACGCATCTTCCATAATAATGATGTAATAATACAATTACACATTAAATATGAACACAAAGACCATGGTACAACTTGTTGGCCAGCTTCTGTAGTGGAAGCACAAACCCTCGGGGTTTAGTCCAGGCTTGTCTCAGTGCTGGATGCTTTCCAGACAGCAGGAGGCATGATGAACCTGAACGAGCTGAAAGTCCACTTCCTGTTTCCCAGCATCCTCGCTGTGTGTCCTTGTGTTGCGGTTCAGGAGGCGGAGCCTGTACTCTGTGTGATTGATTGAGGGCCTGGCTGTGTATTCACTGTAAACAACCAACTGCCCTTTGGCCACACTAGCCAAGAACGCGGTCAGCTGACACAAAATAAATAAAGGTCAAAGCGAGCTGAGGAAACGCCATCCCAACTGATGTAAAGCAAGCGCTTCTGTCAAACATTCTTCGGTGTCTGTGGGAAAATATCCATCAAAATGCAAGTGAAAAAACATCAGAAAAAAACAGGAAACTTTAGAACATAACCATAGCTGGGCAAAATGCCACTCCACATGATTCAAAGCTGTGAAATCGCAGCATTTGGAATGGTGACTTAAAAAATATCTAAAAGAGATGAGCGTGAATGCAGAGAAAAGACCACTCTAGCTGCATTCTCAGGGAGACCAGTCCAGTGTCTCCTGCCTGTTATTTACCATGCTAGACCGGTTATGTCAACATATTGTCATGGTTTTTAACCCTTTTTCCCTATGCGGTCATTTTCCTCAGTGGCCACGCGAGGGTGCTGCCCTTTTGGTAGATGCTTGCTCCGCCCTGCTTAGATTGCGGAGCTTCTGTTAGCATCCACACCTGCGCGTGGTTACCTTGAGAGCTATTTAAGCCTTCCGTTTCCTTCTTTCGGGGCTTCGATATTGATTGTTGATTGTTTGATTGTTTGTTCTGTGGTGTATTTTCTGGCATTATTTGTGCTGTTTTGTGTGCGGTTTATTTTGACCTTTTAAAGTTTACTCGTATGATTAGATCTAGGTTTTTAAGGAGACCGTTTTGCTCCATTGTGCTTTTATTGGAGTTTTGCGGTACTTGCCTTTGTGCTTTGAGCTTTCAGGTTGAATTCCTGTTTTGTGTGCTCATTTCAGTCTCCGCTTTCTGGTCTGTCCTTTGTTTGTCGTTTTGCCTAGATCCTTTGCCCTTTACTAAGAGACAGGGCGTTTGTATCATACTGACATTAGGGTTTTAATTATTCTTAGAGCCAGGTCGGTTATTTTCGATTAAGTTTGCGTTGGTCTTTTGTTACAGCTGTTCTGTTTCGTCCGTTTCACCTGCGGGACGATTTTGTTCGGAACTGTAGTTCTGTTCGTTCTCCGGGTGTGTCCCTCCTTATATGGAGCTTCCACGATGCTATGGACATGTTTGTGTTTGATTGCGCATTTATGAAAGTAACCATGGAACGTTATCTCTGTTCCTCCGCCTCGTTACATTTCCCGTTACTGAGAGGCAGTGCGTGCTATTTTCTATTAAGGTTGCGTTGGTCTTTTGTTGCAGCTGTCCTGTTCGCCCTTTTTACCTGTGGGACGATTTTGTTCGAAACTGTAGTTCTGTTCGTTCTCCGGGTGAGTCTCTCCTTATATGGAGCTTGGGTGATGTTGTGGACGTGTGTGTGGGACTGCACGCTTCTGAAAATAGTCTTAGAACGTTAGCTCTGTTCTTTTCGCCTCGTTACATTTCCCATTATTGAGAGGCTAGGGCGTTTATTTTCTACCAAGCTTCTGTTAGTCACTTTGCTAGTAAAGTTATGGCTCACCTGTAAAATGTTTCTCTTCTGGGAGATCAGGCGTTTACCCCTTTATGTTTTCTGCATTTGACTGCGAGCCTATGAAACTAGCCATGCAACGTTATCTCTGTTCCTTCGCCTCGTCACATTCCTCTTTATCAAGAGGCACGGCATTTATTTTCTATTTAACTCGTGTTAGTCTTTTAGCCGGTAATGTCTGGTGCAGCTGTCCTGTTCGTCCTTTTCACCTGCGGGACGATTTTTTTCGGAACTGTAGTTCTGTTCGTTCTCTGGGTGTGTCCCTCCTTATATGGAGCTTGGACGATGCTATGGACATGTTTGCGTTTGACTGCGAGTCTCATGGAAGTAGCCACGGAACGTTATCTCTGTTCCTTCGCCTTCTCGTTACATTCCTCTTTACCAAGAAGCACAGCTTTTATTCTCTATCTAACTCGTTTGGTCTTTTAGCCGGTGATGTCCGGTGCTGCTATCCTGTTCGTCCTTTTCACCTGCGGGACGATTTTGTTCGGAACTGTAGTTCTGTTCGTTCTCCGGGTGTGTCTCTCCTTATTTGGAGCTTGGGCGATGCTGTGGACATGTTTGCGTTTGACTGCGAGCCTTCTAGAGTAGCCTTGGAACGTTAGATCCCCGTTCCTTTCACCTCTTGGTATACTAATTCGTATTCGTTTTCAGTGTTTGTTGGTTGTGTGTGTTTTATGTGTACCATTTATGCTACTCGCCTGTTCTTGTGCGTCTCTTTGCTGAGACAGGGCGCGTATTAATTCTGGCTATTCAGAAACCTGTCCTTGCGCTTCTACTTATTTGCGTGTGACAGTCAGCCGGTTAGTAGCGTCTGTAGGCGTGTTCGTTGTCTTGTCTCCTCCCTTAACTGCGGGGTTTCCCGCCTTAGTGGCCTTAGGGCTTAAAGATTCCCCTTGCTGCGTTTGGCTCCTCCTACCTCACACATCACGCCCCATTACACATATCTCTAAAAGATATATTTTCGAGACTCAATGACAGATTTTGTGTTTCATCACTGTTTGTGACTCATACATGTGAAAATCTTACAGATCATGTGAGAGGAAATTATCATTCAAACTCACCCCCCCCCCCCCCCCCCCCCCCCCCCGCTACCTCCTCATCTTAATCTTCCTAAGGCAGAAGGAAACCGTTCTACTGTTAATAATGTGTCTACAGATGGGATAAGCATGAACATGAACATAAAAATTATAAAATCAATGTACACTGCCTGGCCAAAAAAAAAGTCGCACACTGTAATATTTTGTTGGACCGCCTTTAGCTTTGATTACGGCGCACATTTGTCACGGCATTGTATGGACAACCTTATGCAATGTCACAACATTTATTTCCGTCCAGAGTTGCATTAATATTTGGCCGAGATCTTGTATTGACGACGGGAGAGTCGAACCACTCCGTAAAGTCTTCTCCAGCACATCCCAAAGACTTTCACTGGGGTTAAGGTCAGTACTCTGGTGGCCAATTCATGTGTGAAAATGATTCCTCATGCTCCCTGAACCACTCTTTCACAATTTGAGCCGGATGAATCTTGGCATTGTCGTCCTGGAATATGCCCATTGATGGGATAACCTGGTCATTCAGTACATTCAGGTACTCAGCTGACTTAATTTTATTGCTGCATAACGTTGCTGAGCCTAGACCGGACCAATTGAAGCAACCTCAGATCATAACACTGCCTCCAGAGGCTTGTACAGTGGGCACTATGCATGATGCGTGCAACGGCGACTTTTTTTTTGGCCAGGCAGTGTATATCTCATCATGGATGTTCAAATCGTAGCAATTATGGCACCAGGATGCAGTGAATGATGGGATATTAATCCTGCTATGATTTAATAATGACAGAGAGGAGGGGACAGGCTATGCTGATTTATGGCTGCAGTGTGCTGTAAAGTAGTGTGCCATAAAATACACAGCGGGGTGTAGGGGCACAGAGAGGTATAGGGTTGGAGAGGTATAGGGGGACAGAGGGTATAGGGGGACAGAGAGGTATAGGTGAACAGAGAGGTATAGGGGAACAGAGGGTATAGGTGAACAGAGAGGTATAGGGTCAGAGATGTATTGGGGCACAGAGGTATAGGGGCACAGAGGGTATAGGGGAACAGAGAGGTGTAGTGAGGTTTGGTCACTTTTATTCAGAATTAATTAAGTTCAACACTTAATTAGAATTCTATACGTCAATAGAGCCCAACTTAGTGAAATGACGTAGACACGACAATGGGTTGGAAAAATGACATGTTTTATTGGCTACAACTATGAATATCTGAATAATAGAAACAATAATTGATATAACATTCTATGACTTCATCTTAATCAGAGGAAATTATAATTATGCGATGGCTAAATATAGAAGCTAACAGTCCTACCATTAACAAAGGTTAGTTTGTGTTATGGGTTAATGACACGTTAAACTATATTTTGTGGTTAGCTCATTTTATCAGTCTCATACATATAAAGTTTTAACAGTGTAAAACTATAAGGTCAGGGAAATTGGCTATTCCCGACCGAAATGTATAGCAAAACAAAATGTGAATCCTGCCTCGTCACTGAGAGCCATCTGCTGATTCGCTGACACTGCTTTGGGAAGGAGGGGCCTGAGACAGTGCTGGATTCTCTAGTTTGTAGGTAAATGGCGAGCCAAGATGGCCTGTTCTTGTCATCATGTATTCCTGTGTGTGTAGCTTTTAGGCCAGATGAAAAAATATTTTGTCTTTGCAGGTATATGCTTGCTCGTTTATCAGATGATAATATCACCAATATTATTGATTCATTTTAGATGGATCATTGATTTCACAGATCCTCATTTTATTGTAATGCTTCAGACATACGTCTGATGTTCATTTTGTTGATTTTCAGTCTTAAATCCTGATCATGGGGCTCTATTAACCCTCTCATGGTAATCAAGCAAATTATCGTACAAACCCACTCTTACAATACAGGACCATTATGGCAAACAACACAAAGTGCAAACCAGGGTAACTAGAAGTCCCGAAGCAGTGACCATGTACGTATTTATTACAAAGCTGATAAAACTCAGCCATTACACAAATTTATAAAATTGTGTCAAATATCTGTAGTACTTAAACCCTCAAGGCAGGTTTGAACTAGAGCACAACCTTCTCGCAAAGTTACTGTAACCTTGTGGCAACACAGTATCCAGGCAACGGCATTTCAGCTGTTTGATGGAAACCACATGTGATGGTGGAGCAGACCGCTGACACTCGACCCACTAAAAGGTTCCAGCAAGGATGGCCAATGGGCTCTCCGCCTCATGAATATTAATGTGCTGCAGGACCGTGGGAGATGTTTACATTCTGAGTGCTGGGTTGTCAGGGTGACGCCATGTGCCTTGGTCACGGCTCTAAAATCACAACCACACCTGCTGATGAATATTCATTAGCACCTGTCCACCTCCTCCCAAACTCTCTGTGGTTTAATTTAGAATATATAAATTAATAAATTAATTTAAAAAAAATTTGCTGCCCAACCCAGGGCTGTATATATTCAATTACGACCCCGATCTGGAATGTCCAACTATCTGCAACCGCAGCCACGTTCCAAGCATGAACCACCCTGCCAATCTGGGTGAGCTGGGACATCCACGGTTCTCCTCTGAAATGCGTGGTACCCACCAGCTGCTTCTTTTTGTGTCGCAGACCGCAGCTAAGCTCGCACAGAGCGCCGTCGGAGGAGGGACCTTTCATACGCGGCTTTGACTTGCAGTCTTACGAGTGCCCTTTTTGGCCAGTGGGGGTTGCTCAAGAGCGATGAAACATGTCTGACTGAACCCTTCCATACCCTGGGCGACACAGGTCTCAATTGTGCATCTCCCCACGGAGCTACCCGCCACAGTCGGCACCAGCACGGTCCGGGTTCGATCCGAGGCCGTGAGTCTCAACCATGCACCACAGCTTGGTGCCTTAACTGAATGAGCCATTCTGGTGTTTAAGGTTCTCTCCTGTAAAACCCTCTGATGAAAGAACTGCTTGAACTGAAATAAATAGCTTAATTTAATTATTTAGCATAACTATTTTGATTATTTTATTTCACAAACTTGAAATGCAACTTGTAATATAAATGGACTTTTTTACTTTTGCATAATTTGGCAGATCTCTTCTCAAGAGGGACTTACCAAAGTGCTTTGAATTTCAGTATGTCAGGATAGCTGAGAATAAAAAATGAAATGGTCCATATTTACATGAAATCATGTGCATTGCATTTGGGGTAAGTTTAGAACGTAAGAATAATATAATATAATATCTCTGCGTGAATTTTTTTTCATGATATCAGTGTGGAATTTAACACATTTTTATGGAATTTACCTCATTTCCACCCAGCCTCTCTTGTTCTGCTGACAGAACTATGAAATATCTTCAGTCGTCCGCGTTATAAATCCTTTTTAAAATTTTATAAACCTCATTCAGACTCCCCTTAGTTTCTCTCTTGCGGAGCCTGAAGGGATTGTTTAAATAAATTAGTCTTTATTTTAAATGTGAAACTGAAAGGAGTGGAGCTGCCATTATGTGTACTTTTTTTACTTAGCTGTGCCAATACTGCAGAACTACTGCAGCTCCAGTGCAGCTCCAATGCAGCTTTTGCAGCGATGTAACACTGCAGTTCTGTGGAAAGCAGCGACAGGGCGCTATATTGCAGAGAGCACAAGAACTGTTGGTGTTTGGTGTTGATGCTGTAGTGTGTTTGGTGTTTGGTGTTGATGCTGCAGTGTGTTTGGTGTTGATGCTGTAGTGTGTTTGGTGTTGATGCTGTGGTGTGTTTGGTGTTGATGCTGTGGTGTGTTTGGTGTTGATGCAGTAGTGTGTTTGGTGTTGATACTGTAGAGTGTTTGGTGTTGATGCTGTAGTGTGTTTGGTGTTGATGCTGTGGTGTGTTTGGTGTTGATGCTGTGGTGTGTTTGGTGTTGATGCAGTAGTGTGTTTGGTGTTGATACTGTAGAGTGTTTGGTGTTGATGCTGTAGTGTGTTTGGTGTTGATGCAGTGGTGTGTTTGGTGTTGGTGCAGTAGTGTATGTGGTGTTGATGCTGCAGTGTGTTTGGTGTTGATGCTGTGGTGTGTTTGGTGTTGATACTGTAGAGTGTTTGGTGGTGATGCAGTAGAGTGTTTGGTGTTGATGCTGTGGTGTGTTTGGTGTTGATACTGTAGAGTGTTTGGTGGTGATGCAGTAGAGTGTTTGGTGTTGGTGCTGTAGTGTGTTTGGTGTTGATGCTGCAGTGTGTTTGGTGTTGGTGCTGTAGTGTGTTTGGTGTTGATGCAGTAGTGTGTTTGGTGTTGATACTGTAGAGTGTTTGGTGGTGATGCAGTAGAGTGTTTGGTGTTGATGCTGTGGTGTGTTTGGTGTTGATACTGTAGTGTGTTTGGTGTTGGTGCAGTAGTGTGTGTGGTGTTGATGCTGCAGTGTGTTTGGTGTTGATGCAGTAGTGTGTTTGGTGTTGATGCTGCAGTGTGTTTGGTGTTGATGCTGTAGTGTGTTTGGTGTTGATGCTGCGGCGTGTTTGGTGTTGGTGCTGCGGTGTGTTTGGTGTTGATGCTGCGGCGTGTTTGGTGTTGGTGCTGCGGTGTGTTTGGCAGGGCTCCGTTAGCATCTCTACTCTCAGAGCAGTTGAAAGGCCTCTGTAACACTGTAACATGATAAATCGAAGGAAACCAATGACAGCTCAACTTCAGAGCTCGGAGGGGTAATTACCCAGCATGCCTTCTTCTCTTTAACTGTCAGGTCGGATCCCCAGAGCACACATGGTCCAGGGAAGCATGTCTCTCATTAAAATTTACGAGTTTCTTTCTCTGTGATGCAAAGTGGAGTAAACAGACAGTGAGACTCTGCTACCATTTTTACCGCTTGATTTGAGTTTATCTTTGAGTTTGAGTGTAGTCTCAGAGATTAAATCTGTCTGTCTGGTGTAATATCTGTTGAGTGATTACGGCACAGTCCATACTTTAATACTTGTTTATATATGGTTCAGTACATTGACAAGCCTGTGGCTGTTTTAATGGTGCAACAATGGCGCTCTACAGAGCAGGACTGATTGAATGAGAGCTTAACATGGACATGCTCACCTCCAAAACTTAGTTACTCTTTAACCTTTCACTCATCTCTGTCACCTTAGCAACAGAGCAGGTGTTTCCCTTGGGCCTTAGCAGTTCTATAAGGTCATTAGGAGAGATTATGGGGTAGATTCCAGGTAGCTGATGCCAGCCTACCTCAGTGTTAAACTGCAGTGAGCACACAGTCTGTTTATAAGAACACGGGATTACGTTGTCATTTCTTATTTTAAGCACCTCTTACCCCCCCCCCCCCCCCCCCCATCGCGCTTGGGACAGTGTTCACCTGGTACTCCCTCAGTCCTGGTCCTGAAGGGTTTGCTCGTTTCGGGTTTTGAACTAAAAATAACAAACTAATAAAAATAATCAGCTGCTCTATAATCTGAGGGCTCAGTAAAAAGGAAATCCAGCACACCTAGTTACTCTTAGGGACCCCAGCAGATCCTGTGCCTCTCCAGGAACAGGGTTGGGGACCCCAGAAGAAACCGTGACCAGAGTTGGGGACCCCTGGTCTAGGGTGTTGTGTCTGTACATATATACTGTATCTGTCTCACCACTGGAGGTGCAGCTTGAAAGAAACGGTTCAAGGTTTCTCTGAGGGCTCGCCATTCAAAAAACAGCAATACCGTGAAAACGATTCATTATTCTGAATTTGACGCATTACCAGGGTAAATTGCAAATGCATTGCGTTTTATCAGTGTTGCGGTTGGGGCTCGTCTGAAATGAGAAATGATCCAGTTTAGTGGTACGCCTTCTGCACTTTCATTAGACTGTGTGTGTGTGTGCGTGTGTGTGTGATGAATGGTTGATGATCTGACGAATGGATGGGAAAACTCAGAGAGGTGGTGCGATCTGTCTCACACACACACACACACACACGCAGGGCTCGCTGAGTCATCGCCGTGACCCGATTCAGAACGCCGCGTGCCACTCCATCATTCCAGACAGGTGCGAGCCGGGCTTGCTGCGCGTAACCACGGAGATCTATCAAAGTGCCGTGGCGCTGCCCCGCCCGCAATCACCGGAAGATAAGGCTGGTATTTGCAGCCTCACGGGGCCAGCGGGGTGTTTTTCATCTTTCGCCTCCTAATGTGAAAGAAAAGGGGCTGTTACTCACAGTCACACACTCCGTAGGGGTCAGCCGATACAGTGGGGCGGCCACATTCTGAAACGGCACCCTCGTTTCAAGAGGCCGCTCGCGTGAACCTCCGTCGTGACGGGTGTGACTTTCATTGATAAGGAGACGGCCCTGCGGCCTGTAAAAATCAGTCTGACTTAATTTATTTGTTGGAAACGGGCCTGCCATTCTAATTAGCATGATGACCGACAAGAAAAGGCATATCACATGGCCCACTCAGATACGATCAATTTATCTGATTATCCACAGCGTTGCAGGCCTTCTTAATGAGCTGCCGCTGATGAGCAATTAGCATGTCTGAGAGCCACTTTGCAGTGGGAATAGATTTAACGCCCCCACTCCCCCCCTCTTACAGGCCATGACTTCACATCCCACACTGAAGCCAGAGTAGCTGATGTGTGTAACAGACATTGCTGGTATACACACACCCCCGTGGTCACTCCTTCCTCGCCCCTCCCAGCATTTTCGGCAGTCTCCAATGCTAATCTTTTAGCTACCTCCCCGCACTACCTCCTCGGCCCCCTCCCCTCTCTGCCGTCTGCCGTGGTCCAATCCTCGCAGGACACTGGGTCTGTATGAATGCAAGCAGGCCTCTACCCCTCTAACCCTTCTCCCTCTCCATCTCTCTCTCCTCATCTGTCTCTCCCCCCTGTCCATCTCCATCTCTCTCTCTGTCTGTCTCTCATTCTTCGGTCTCTCTCTCTCCCCATCTCTCTCCCCCCTCTCCGCCTCCATCTCTCTCTCCCTCTCCCTCTGTGTCTCTCTCCCCCCTCTCCATCTCACCCCCACCTCCCTCCCTTGCTCCCTCCATGGGTGTGGTTATGTCTCCCCGTTGACTCTGTGACTCACCCCTGAGGTAAAGACAGACTATTTTTATTTCCTGAAAAAAAGAAGGGGGGGGGGGTCTCGGTTTGCAGAGGAAAAGCCCTGTCAGCCAGGGTGACGAATACGGGTTCTTCCGCTGTTGCCGTGGGGATAGTTCATGGTGAGCGCACGAGAGGGAAGCCAGTAAATGACGTTTTCTCGTGCTCCTGTTTACGCAGGCTTCTTCTGTCATTGCTGCCATCGCTCATCTGCTACTGGTCGCTGCTGTGAAAGCTGCTGTCTGCTGGCACAGAAGCGTGAGATTAACATCACAACATGTGATTCAATATTGGCTGTAGCAGGGAGAAGCTGATATGGCTAAATAAGATGCATACAGTGACTAGCTAATTGGCTATTCATTTGCTCCACATTAGTGCAATGAATCAGTATTATGTATTATGCAATTTGTTGCCTGGAAATTACACCGTGTGGTCTTTGATTAAAACTGGAAATGATGAAAAATTATCTCATCAAACGAATGCATTACTTTTTTGCCATGCTTAATTTTTGCTGGTAGAGACATCAGAAACATATGTGTATTTGGGGAAGACTGTGTTGTGCAGTTTGGAGGGCGGCAACCTGTATATGAATTGTGTGGCTAGGTGTTCGATTCCCCCGCCGTGCTTGCACTCTGTCCTGTGATCTCATTTTTATGTGTAACCCTCTACATTCCTCCTGAATAAAGTAAAAAAAAAATCTTAAGGAGGACAGGCTGTCTGCTCTCCTTTTAAAGACAAACATAAGAGTGTTTGTCAATGAGAACAGGCCACTCATTTGCAGCCTTTAGCACATCCAGCACTGCATCAGGGCTAGACTTAGGCTCCCTATACACTCTCCGTTCCTGCTTTCATACCCCATAAATCCCCACACTCTCCATTCCTGCTTTCATACCCCAGAAATCCCCACACTCTTCATTCCTGCTTTCTTACCCCTTAAATCCCCACAGTCTCCATTCCTGCTTTCTTACCCCTTAAATCCCCACACTCTCCATTCCTCCTTTCTTACCCCTTAAATCCCCACACTCTCCATTCCTGCTTTCTTACCCCTTAAATCCCCACACTCTCCATTCCTGCTTTCTTACCCCTTAAATCCCCACAGTCTCCATTCCTCCTTTCTTACCCCTTAAATCCCCACACTCTCCATTCCTGCTTTCTTACCCCTTAAATCCCCACACTCTCCATTCCTCCTTTCTTACCCCTTAAATCCCCACACTCTCCATTCCTGCTTTCTTACCCCTTAAATCCCCACACTCTCCATTCCTCCTTTCTTACCCCTTAAATCCCCACACTCTCCATTCCTGCTTTCTTACCCCTTAAATCCCCACACTCTCCATTCCTGCTTTCTTACCCCTTAAATCCCCACAGTCTCCATTCCTGCTTTCTTACCCCTTAAATCCCCACACTCTCCATTCCTGCTTTCTTACCCCTTAAATCCCCACACTCTCCATTCCTGCTTTCTTACCCCTTAAATCCCCACAGTCTCCATTCCTGCTTTCTTACCCCTTAAATCCCCACACTCTCCATTCCTGCTTTCATACCCCAGAAATCCCCACACTCTCCATTCCTGCTTTCTTACCCCTTAAATCCCCACAGTCTCAATTCCTGCTTTCTTACCCCTTAAATCCCCACAGTCTCCATTCCTGCTTTCCTACCCCTTAAATCCCCACACTCTCCATTCCTGCTTTGTTACCCCTTAAATCCCCACACTCTCCATTCCTGCTTTCTTACGCCTTAAATCCCCACGCTCTCCATTCCTGCTTGCTTACCCCTTAAATCCCTACACTCTCCATTCCTGCTTTCTTACCCCTTAAATCCCCACGCTCTCCATTCCTGCTTGCTTACCCCTTAAATCCCCACACTCTCCATTCCTGCTTTCTTACGCCTTAAATCCCCACAGTCTCCATTCCTGCTTTCTTATGCCTTAAATCCCCACACTCTCCATTCCTGCTTTCTTACGCCTTAAATCCCCACACTCTCCATTCCTGCTTTCTTACGCCTTAAATCCCCACACTCTCCATTCCTGCTTTCTTACGCCTTAAATCCCCACACTCTCCATTCCTGCTTTCTTACGCCTTAAATCCCCACACTCTCCATTCCTGCTTTCCTACCCCTTAAATCCCCACACTCTCCATTCCTGCTTTCTTACCCCTTAAATCCCCACACTCTCCATTCCTGCTTTCTTACCCCTTAAATCCCTACTCTCCATTCCTGCTTTGTTACCCCTTAAATCCCTAGACTCTCCATTCCTGCTTTCTTACCCCTTAAATCCCCACACTCTCCATTCCTGCTTTCTTACCCCTTAAATCCCCACACTCTCCATTCCTGCTTTGTTACCCCTTAAATCCCCACACTCTCCATTCCTACTTTCATACCCCTTAAATCCCCACACTCTCCATTCCTGCTTTCTTACTCCTTAAATCCCCACAGTCTCCATTCCTGCTTTCTTACTCCTTAAATCCCTACTCTCCATTCCTGCTTTCTTATGCCTTAAATCCCCACACTCTCCATTCCTGCTTTCTTACTCCTTAAATCCCCACACTCTCCATTCCTGCTTTGTTACCCCTTAAATCCCTAGACTCTCCATTCCTGCTTTCCTACCCCTTAAATCCCCACACTCTCCATTCCTGCTTTCTTACCCCTTAAATCCCCACACTCTCCATTCCTGCTTTCTTACCCCTTAAATCCCTACTCTCCATTCCTGCTTTGTTACCCCTTAAATCCCTAGACTCTCCATTCCTGCTTTCTTACCCCTTAAATCCCCACACTCTCCATTCCTGCTTTCTTACCCCTTAAATCCCCACACTCTCCATTCCTGCTTTGTTACCCCTTAAATCCCCACACTCTCCATTCCTGCTTTCGTACACCTTAAATCCCCACACTCTCCATTCCTGCTTTCTTACCCCTTAAATCCCCACAATCTCCATTCCTGCTTTCTTACCCCTTAAATCCCCACACTATTCATTCCTACTTTCTTACCCCTTAAATCCCCACAGTCTCCATTCCTGCTTTCTTACCCCTTAAATCCCCACACTCTCCATTCCTGCTTTCTTACCCCTTAAATCCCCACACTCTCCATTCCTGCTTTCTTACCCCTTAAATCCCCACAGTCTCCATTCCTGCTTTCTTACCCCTTAAATCCCCACACTCTCCATTCCTGCTTTCTTACCCCTTAAATCCCCACAATCTCCATTCCTGCTTTCTTACCCCTTAAATCCCCACACTCTTCATTCCTACTTTCATACCCCTTAAATCCCCACACTATCCATTCCTGCTTTCTTACTCCTTAAATCCCTACTCTCCATTCCTGCTTTGTTACCCCTTAAATCCCTAGACTCTCCATTCCTGCTTTCTTACCCCTTAAATCCCCACACTCTCCATTCCTGCTTTCTTACGCCTTAAATCCCCACGCTCTCCATTCCTGCTTGCTTACCCCTTAAATCCCTACACTCTCCATTCCTGCTTTCTTACCCATTAAATCCCTAGACTCTCCATTCCTGCTTTCTTACCCCTTAAATCCCCACACTGTCAGGGAAGCATGGATCAAGTAAAAATGCGTTTATATCCTGAATCCAGCAGTTCCAGCACTCAATGCCCTCATTAAAATGCCCAGCATTCTGAATACTGAACACAAGCGGTATCGCATGCTGAAACCCCTCACTCAACCACACATTTAATTATATTTAATGGATTTAATTTAATAATTATTATTAAAAATGACAATCATCAATTAAATCGCCAAATTTCTTGATAGGTAAGTCGAACAGTAACCTGGTGGACCAACTAACAAGTCAAAACAAGTCTAAATCAGGTCTTAAGATTGAGTAGTTTTATTACAGGAAAACAGTCAATTGGAATAATGAATTGGAATCATACATTCATTGATGAACGTAGGCTCACTGCTTATAATTTACGAAAAGAAAGAAGACACTGAAACATTAAATTGAAATGACCAGAAAACAGAGAGAGACCGATAAGCCAGAAATTGCCAGTATTACCCTCCTCCAGCGCAAAAGGAACAAAGTCGTAAGAACTCCAGAGTTTCAAGGAAAAACTTGTCTGTCTGTAGACTTCACTTTGCAGTGTGACACTCACAGAACTTCACGGCTCCAAAAACTCCACAGCCCCAACTCAGCGCCACTATCAACTGACCTAACTCCAACTGCCTAACTACAAAACTAAATGAACTCTTTCCTTCGGCCTCCCCCTAAGTACCTTACCCAGCAGGGAGGAGATAAGGTGTGAAGTGGGGGGGGGGGGGGCATATTTTATGGCAAGGCTGGCTCATCTGAAAGCGGAAACTTTAATTTAGGAATAGACTGTCTCATGTTGTTCATATCCCCATTATATTATTATTAAAGGATCCAGGGTTTTAACACCTTTGTAGCAAGACGAAGCAACCCTGGGTTCAGACAACTCAGATAAATAACTGAAACCCTCTACAAAAGAGACATTTTGTTCCTGCCTTTAACAATAGAAGGTGAATGATTGTTGTACAATCATTAGATTTGGGCAAACATATTACCGCCCATGTGACAATACCAGTGGTCCCTTCGCTGGTATCCGATTTAATCTGGCGGCAAAAAGGTAAATTACAAACGGCAGTCCCCTCACATCCATTATCTGCCTAGACATTTAAATTTCAATTGATTATTTCAATTAAATGTCAGAGATGGGCATTCAAACATAAAATCAAAAAGGAAAGGTATTCTAAGCCGCGCTGGGCCCTAAATACCTTCCTGTTCTGCAAGGTAATAAAACTCACAATATGGTGCCAGATTGCATAGACAGATAATGAGCTCAGGACATTTCCTTTCATATATGTGTGTGTGTGTGTGTGTGTGTGTGTGTGTGTGTGTGTGTGTGTTGGGGGCGGGGGGGGGGGGGGGGGGGGGGGCAGAGACAGACAGGGAGAGAGAGAAACAAAGATGTACATATATATATATAGAGAGAGAGAGCAACAGATATTAAAGACAACATCCCGACAACACTCCATTCCTGCTTCCTTACCCCTTAAATCCCCACACTCTCAATTCCTCTTTTCTTACCCCTTAAATCCCCACACTCTCCATTCCTGCTTTCGTACCCCTTAAATCCCCACAGTCTCCATTCCTGCTTTCTTCCCCCTTAAATCCCCACAGTCTCCATTCCTGCTTTCCTACCCCTTAAATCCCCACACTCTCAATTCCTGCTTTCTTACCCCTTAAATCCCCAGACTCTCAATTCCTGCTTTCTTACCCCTTAAATCCCTACACATGACAACATTACTAGTATCAAAAGCCCTTATTGGTTCAAGGTTTAGCCAATGGTGGGGGGTTTGTTTCAAACAGAGCACATTTGAGGAAGTTTCAAAGGCACCCTGGTCGTGAGGTCAGCACAACTCTGATTTCTGGCTGTTTTGTCACAAAGATGTTAAATATGCATAACTTGGAACAATTTGTGTTTAACAGTCATGGGAGATGTTTATTATTAGTAAAATAGTTGATTTGTTGAATTATGTTTATATATTCTATGTATGGCATGGTGTTGAAAAACAGTGATGCCATATGGAATCATTGGGAATAAGTGGTCATTGTTCTCCAGTGTTGTATTATATCACTTGGTGCACAGCATACTTTACAGCATTGATTATTTAAATTTAAAATATTTCAAAAACATATATTCTAAACTTAAGAAACATGCTTTCATGAATTTAAGTGTAATTACATATTAATTTGAGCCATAATTAGTTATGACTAAGTATTGTATTTCATTTTATTAAATTATTGCCGCCACGGCATTAGTAATTGTACATACAGTAATCCATGTTTTCATAGTCTTGCTCTGCTCTTAGTGCACTCTCTACCATTGGCCCTGACCCCCTCTGCCCCTAATGCCCTCTCTATACCTAATGCCCTCTGTACTATTGGCCCTGGCCCCCTCTGCCCCTAATGCCCTCTCTATACCTAATGCCCTCTGTACTATTGGCCCTGGCCCCCTCTGCCCTCTCTACCATTGACCCTGGCCCTCTCTGCCTCTAATGCCCTCTTTAACATTAGCCCTGGCCCACACTATCCCTAATGCCCTCTCTACTATTGGCCCTGTCCCCCCTCTGCCCCAATGCCCTCTCTAACATTGGCCCCTGGCCCCCCTCTAATGAAATGATAGTGTTTAAATGCATTATTTCTACCAGTATTACATTTGATGTGTGTTAAAACGGTTATTAAGTTTGAAACTAACAGCCTGAATACAAAATTCCAATGTTCCTGGAAAAAATGGAAATTGACCGTTACAGCCCAATGATGCCATATGGCATCATTTTTTTTTCTCAAAAATAAAATATGTTGCATAATTTTTTTTTTCTGACTTGTGTTTTTGGCCTATTTGGAGCATGTGTACCAAAGGAAATAATTTTCTGAACTGTAGAAAATAATTTGGGCTGGAAAGGGTTAAATCCCCACGCTCTCCATTCCTGCTTTTTTTTTACCATTTACCAAGTGCTTAAATTCACAAAATATCTAGCAATTGTGAAACTGTCATCCAGTGTATCTTGGAGTGTAATTTACAATCCAAAATTGACATTACAGATTAAAAGGTAACTACCACCTGCTACAATAAAAGTAATATCTCTAACCACAGAATCCACTCTCGTGACCTTTGACCCTTACTGTTGAGCATGCTGGGAAGTGCTATTGGGCAGGAATGGGATCTGGGAGATCTGGGAGTCCATCGTCCAGTGCAATCAGTTATGGTGGGCTGCCAGTGATCCTCAAGCGCTCCTTTGATTCCTAATAAAATGAGTGGGATCCTAATGTTAAAATATTCTGCTCTAACCAGAGTAAAACTAACAGATCTCTCCTGCCCTCTGCTGGTGGGAAAAGTAGTACAAACACTGGTGTTCTCCAGGTTCTTACACAGCAGTCCCTGGCTTTGCCAACCACAGGTCCCATGTGTCACCTATTTTCACTTTGTATGGGCTACCATTTTACCGCATTAAGTTTTCTTTTCAACCAGGGACAACAAAATAGTTCTTCTATATTGAATCTATATTCCATATTTATTCCGACAAAATATCTGCTGCATCTACTAAGGAAGCAATTTATATACCTGTGTTTATACCTGTGCAATAATAATGTGTAAACACCGGCTGGTGTGCGATTTTGTAACTATGAGAACATCAGCTAGCCTTGCCAGTGGGGTGCCATTCGTCAGTCTGACCTACAGAGTGTCGTTGGATTATTTGTCAGAATCGCAGCAGATCAACTGTCTCTCCTAAGGCAACGCTAAAACCATTTGTTTGCACTGTTATGGGATTCTGAAAAGCAGCCATTTTAACCTTATTTAGGCTTCTGCCATGGAACCCTACCCACTATTTCCCATAAGCCTTTAGTCTTGCCAATCATTTATTTATTTTTTGAACCCCACAATCGCAAAGGGCTGCTCTGAGCATATTTAAATTATAATGAGGCTCATTGCTTGTGGAGCTGGCATGTAGAAAAAAGCTGTTTTTCTGAGATTTTTACTTTAGTTATTATACTGAAAATGTGTGTTTCAGTGTGCTATGTTGGCATGCATGTTCCCTGTGTGTTTGGCAAGGTTGAAGGTGTGCAATGCATTTGTGTGTGCTTTCAGGTTTCAAATGGCTAAGAAATGTAAGCTTTACTTACATTTCTACGAAGGAAAAGCCCTCCACCTGATTTTAATAGTTTACTGCACCTGAGATCTAGACTGTTCCGGAAACTCTCCAGTCATGTGTCATCCCTGCCTTCACTCACCTGATCAATAGAGCAGGGACAGGTGAAAGCAATGTGGCAGAAGCCTCACCTGGTCAAATACTTCAGATCAGTGAAATCAGGGAGGGAGGGATGATGGAAGGAAGGGAGGGAGGAAGGGATGGTAGGATGGAGGGAGGGAGGACTGACTGTATTTCAGAGGATTCAGGTGGACCTCTGTGGGGCAGTGGGACCTGCATCTGGAGCTGAACTACTACCACTGCTGGTCAGAAAATGTACTGCAACTACTTATGTTCACTTTGGATTCTTTCTTTAAAAAACAAAACAAAAACAAAAAAACACGTATTCTATAAGTTATATTTGCACATTGCCCAATAATCATCACAAACATTGATGTTATTATTAGGCAGTAAAACATTTATAGGATTGCTACCTTTTGGACCATAATTCATTGGACAGTGACACATTTTTGGTTATTTTGGTTCTGTACTCTAGCACTTTGAATTTTAAAGGATACAATGACAATGAGGTTGACGTGCAGACTGTCAGCTTTAATTTGAGGGTTTTTTCATCCATATCGGATGAACCGTTTAGAAATGAGTCCCCCCCATTTTCGGGCATCAAAACATATTGGAAAGTTTAACATAATGTAGAATAATGTAATAATTTTTTATATTTGGTCGCATATCCTTTGCATGCCATGACCTGATGTATGTGACCCAACAATATCAAAAGACTCTTGATATCTTATTTTCTGGTACTCCTACAAGCGATACTATAACCTCTCTGCATTTGAATTTGAATCTCTATGGGAATTGGGGGGTGGGACTAGAACAGTATGGAACACATGGGGCCCTATCTTACACCCTGTTACGGTTCCGGGTATGAACTGGACTCAAATGCACAACTCGAACAATTCCAATACTCAATTATTTTATTGCTTCGACCAGAATCCCTCCTGAAGCATAGAGAGAATAAGGAAAGGCAGTTATCGTTCCAAGCCGGAACTGGACTCAATTAGACAGACAATATAGAGAGCGCTAGGCTCTAATAAATTATTGCTTCGACCAGAATTCCTCCTGAAGCATAGGGAGACATAAAAAGACTAACAGTCCGGGTAATGGGTACAGCAGGGGAACAGCGGGAGCAGGAGAGGCCGGGGGCTGGTGATGGTGACAGGAAACCAGGCAAGCTGAGCAGAGGAGGAGCGGGGAGCGGGAACCAGGGCAGAGCAGAGTGGCAGGAGCAGTGCAGGTTAGCGGAGCGGGGTCCGGGCTGGGCGTGTACGCAGCAGCAGGACAGCAGCAGCAGCAGCACGGGCAGGAGGCGGGCACCGTCGCAGAGTGGAAGAGCTGGGGCCCCGACTGCATGCACACACGGCAGATGGTTTGGCAGGAAACAGCAGCACAGGCAGGGAATGCAAACAACTGCAGGTTGGTAGACTCAAAGCAGACAAGGGTTAGTACAGTGAGGCAGGACAGACCGAACAGCGAGAAGCGCCGTTTCTGGTGAGAGCTAGACGGAAACCTGACGGAGTGGAAGGGCGAGTTAACGCCGGTTGCAAGACAAAAGGTTTTAAATGCAGGACTAGACTAGATACTAAGTATCCCCAAGACAAGACCAGAGCTATACACAAGGAGAGTTAACCAACTGGCACAGGACAAAGAACACCGGGTGACTAAATACAAACATTAACGAGTATCAATTAGGTGCCGTGTGCGAATGTATGAGAGAGTGATTAACGGAGCAGAGAGTGTGTGGAATGCATGCGAAACGGAGGAGAGGGATAGGCGGTTGAAGAGTAGTGGGACAGAGTGACACGAAAGGGAAAAAACCACGCCCAACCTGCAGCACGAGGGAAACAAACTAGGGAGAGACAAACATGATACGAAGGGAGATGGTAAAACACAGGAAACAAGAGGACGGGAGTGATCACACACCCGGCGCTAACCCAAACGCAAGTGTCTTTGCTATCTTACACCCGGCGGAGGGTTAATTATAGGGCCTAGCGCTCATGTCGTTTAAATACCAAGTCATCTTGCACCTATTGCAAGTGAACTGGGCGGGTTGGTCTTAAGATGAGGAGTGGCCAGGATAATATTTGGCGTATTGCTATCTTGAGCCAGCAGAAAGCGCTTGCGCTAAAACCACCACAAACCTAGTCTAAAGTCATGTCGCAGTTGTTTACATGCTATTTTAACGGTGCATTTAAGTACGTCTACATAGGCGTGTGCACAACGCGCGTACACCCTCCTGTCTGTTACACACAGGGGCGTGCACAAGCATGACTAAAAATGTCAAGATTACAATGTGAAATATTGTTATTGTGTAGTCTATATCAAAAAATGCATAATAATAAAAGGGTCCATAGGTCAAAGACCACATACCTGTCCCTCAGCGAAAGGGAATGCCGCATTAAATTGCTTTCAGCTCACTCCATCTAGGCGATGTACGATGGTACGTGTAAGGTTACATGTATAGACTATTCATAATTATCCTGGATCAAGCTATGATTCAGCCTATATTTGCCAATAATTCCTGTAATCTTCTGGGGGGACAATCTTCTGTTAGGGGACAATGGCTATCCATTAAAAACTTGCTGATAACACCTACACTGCCTAGCCAAGTCACACACTCTAATATTTAGTTGGACTGCCTTTAGCTTTGATTATGGCGCACATTTGTCATGGCATTGTTTCGACAACCTTATGCAACATTTATTTCCGTCCAGAGTAGAATTAATTTTTGGCCGCGATCTTGTATTGACGACGGGAGAGTCGAACCACTCCGTAAAGTCTTCTCTAGCTCATCCCAAAGACTTTCAATGGGGTTAAGGTCAGGACTCCTCATGCTCCCTGAACCACTCTTTCACAATTTGAGCCCGATGAATCTTGGCAGTGTCATCCTGGAATATGCCCAATGATAGGATAACCTGGTCATTCAGTACATTCAGGTACTCAGCTGACTTCATTTTATTGCTGCATAACGTTGCTGAGTCTAGACCGGACCAATTGAAGCAACCCCAGATCCAGGCTGTTCTCATCCCAAGGCTTCATCAAGTGACGCTTTGGCTGCAGCCTACGATGTCATCATTTGGACGCAGAAGGAGGCCTTTTGATCAGGATGTTGACGCACTCAGTCGCGAATTCATGAATCGTACTATGGCGAAGGCTTTGCTCATGAATATTCATGTGGTTGCTTGGTAACCGACCGCGAGCATTCCCCCCCACCCCCAACCCCTAAACATAACCTCACAGGGGTTCACATAACTCATGCTCATGCCCAAACTCTTAAGATAGTGGGCGAGCCCGACCACAGGAGTTCACGCAACTCGGGCTCATGCCCGAACTGTAGTTATAATAACATAATTTATTATTTTAAGTTAGCGGACATTAGCCATAACGTTACTTAACAGAACAGCGCGTACCGGATGAAAAAAAAGAAAAAAAGAAGCATAATATTGAAGTGCCGCAACCAAAGAAAAGTTATGTGGCCACAACCGTCAATATACGACGCAAAAGGCTACCTTTGGCATCAGAGGAGAGACGCCGAGGCTTCTGCCAAAGCGTCACTATGTGACGAGTACGGGTGATGCCACATTGCCAGATCATAACACTGCCTCCAGAGGCTTGTACAGTCAGCACTATGCATGACGGGTGCAACGGCGACTTTTTTTTCGGCCAGGCAGTGTATATCAAGCCTAATGCGCAAATTGTCATTTACACCTAATGTGTGAATTGTTATTCAATGGAAAACTCTCGTACTGCAATAGACAGACATTTCAGTTCTGAAAATGCACTTCAGATGTCATTACAATACAGCTCACTTAATATAGGCCTACAGCCTGTAAGTAAATAGAATGGTTTTGACTGAAAAAAGGGGGTCCAGTGTATACCTTGTCCAGTGTATTGTTTTTCAACTGGCCTAGGCTACAGTCCCCGGGATTCGCTGTGCATAAGGGTTTTTCGATAGCCTACGGAGATTCATTTAAATTTTACCATGTTAACTGAATTGTAACCTTATTCTTTGTCCTTCATATTTTTTTAATTACAGTGACCAGGTTTCCATACTGTCATCTTATTGAAACCCAGCTGAAACAATTTAAAGAGAACTAAGTGTCTAATTAGAAATGAAAACAAATTTGCAGAACATTACACAATTAATTCAGAATTAATTTTAATGCCATTCTATGCATGTGTGCTTTAACTTCATGCAGGAGCAGGTCTGTTTCCCCTGCTGTAAATGTTCACGGTCTTCCTGGGAAAGTGGACTTAATTATTATAAGCATTACACTACCAGTAAAACAGGTTGGTCACATTTCCGTAAGCAGCACATTATAAAACAAGGGGAAATATGCGTGAACCTATGGGTTCCCAACCTGACAGCTTTAGTGTATTTACTAGTCATCATTAAGGCAAAATAACGGTATTTATGTTATTAATCAATATTATACTTGATGACATTGGACATCTCCGGACAGCGGGGGCTGTTTTTAATCATGATGTTTGGCTGTATTCCACTTTATTTCACTTATTTAGTTTGATAAAAGTTATTCTATTCTTTTCTATTCTATTCTATAATGCACATAATAAACTTTGGATGAAGCTTGAACTTTGAGATCTCCATGAGAACAGCCTCATGGAATTGATGTTTGACAGTGCTTCATTGTATAATCAAACAAAATTCGTTAAACAAGCAGGCTAATTTGGCGTTTTCTAAGGTGAGACAGAAGCCATTCTGGTAGCTTATTCTCAGCTGTTGCAGGTGCTTTTAACGAAATTTAACCGCATAGGTTATATTTTCTAAAATAACAGTACTGTCGGGAATTACCGGGAACCCGTGTCGGTGTTAAACCCTAATGTTAAAGATTATTATTGTATATATCAAAACGCGTCATAATGGTTAGTCCAAATAATATTGATCATACTATTGATCCATATAGCCTATTACTTGCTCACACTACACACACACAAGCATGTCTGTTTCGCCGTCATATAAGCAATCCGCCAAGGTGCAAAATCAGGCTTTTAAAGCGAATGGGATATGACATTTTGATTGGTTTATTGCATCCTACTCCCAAAACACACCTATAATTAATGAAGAGTCTAGGTTCCAGCCATTAGCACCTTGCTTCTCACTTAGCGCTCAAAAAACACACCGTCTAAATAGCAAAAGTGGACTTGGACATGCCCTAAATGCACTTAACGCCATGCGTTTAGACCAAGCGCTAAGATCGCCAAGATAGGTTCAAATGGGCTGAACTTAGCCTCTTCATTAATTATAGGTGTGTCTAGGGCGTAGCATGCAATAAACCAATCACTGTCATGGTTCTTAACCCTTTTTCCCTATGCGGTCATTTTCCTCAGTGGCCACGTGAGGGCGCTGCCCTTTTGGTAGATGCTTGCTCCGCCCTGCTTGGATTGTGGAGCTTCTGTTAGCATCCACACCTGCGCGTGGTCACCTTGAGAGCTATTTAAGCCTTCTGTTTCCTTCTTTCGGGGCTTCTATATTGATTGTTTTATTATTTGTATTGTGGTGTATTGTCTGGCATGAGTTATGCTGTTTTGTGTGTGGTATTATCCTGCCCTTTGTATTTTAAGTCAGTTTTATTTTGGTCTAGGTTTTTAAGGAGACCGTTTTGCTTCATTGTGAGTCATTGGAGTTATGCGGGACTCGCCTATGTGGAAGTAGCTTTTAGGACTCGTCCCCCCTGGCTTACCTGCCTATGTGGATGTAGTTATTCGGACTCTTCCCCCCTGGCTCTTTTCTGTCCTCGCTTCCTGGTTTTTTCCTTTTTAGTCCGTTGCCTCTTTCTCCTCTCTCTGTCTGCTTTCTTCCGTGAAGGCGAGAGGAGTCTCTGTTTGTTTGCTTGTATCTGTATAGTAGGTTCTTACTAAGAGACAGGCATTTTTATCACACTGACTTTAGGGCTTTATTTATTTGGTGTGTGTTATTTGTACCTTTCATGCTACTCGCCTGTTTTAATGTCTCGTTGCTGAGGCAGGGCTTTATTCTTGCCGGCTCTTTAGTTACTTCTCTCGTAGAAGTATGGGACCGCAGATCTCTGCTCTATTTCGCCTGTAAAATGTTTCTCTCTCCTGGGAGATCGGGCGTTCACGCTTCTACTTAATTACTTAGCTCGTAGAAGTATAGGGTAGCAGTTCTTTGTTCCAATTTGCCTTTGTTTGGTTTTCTTGCTGAGATACCAGGCGTTTGAGCTTCTACTCATTCCCGTGTTAGTCAGCCGGTTAGTAGCTTTGGTACGTTTGTTCCCTGTTTAGTCTCCTTCTCGTGGACTACGTTCCCCTTTGTTGTGAGTCAGGGTTTTTATATTATATTGAGAGGCAGTGATTGCTATTTTCGATTAAGTTTGCGTTGGTCTGTTCTTGCAGCTGTCCTGTTCGCCCTTTTTACCTGCGGGACGATTTTGTTCGGAACTATTGTTCTGTTCGTTCTCTGGGTATGTCTCTCCTTGTATGGAGCTTGGGCGATGTTGTGGACATGTTTGTGTGTGACTGCGTGTTTCCGAAAATAGCCTCGGAACGTTAGCTCTCTGTTCCTTCGCCTCGTTACATATTCTTTTACTGAGAGGCTTGGGCGTGTGTTTTCAATTAAGCTTGCGTTAGTCATGTTGGATAGTAAAGTTATGGGACGACGGTGCTCCGTTGACTTGCCTGTAAAATGTTTCTCTCTCCTGGGAGATCGGGCGTTTACCCCTTTATGTTTTCTGCATTTGACTGCGAGCCTATTAAACTAGCCATGGAATGTTAAATCTCTGTTCCTGTTCGCCTCGTTATATTCCTCATCATGAGAGGCAGGGCGTTTATTTTCTACTAACTCGTTTTGGTCTTTTAGCTGGTAACTGTCCGGTGCAGCCTGTCCTGTTTGTTCCTTTTGGTACCTGTCTCCGTACCTGGAGTTTGACGATTTTGTTCAGAACTATGGTTCTGTTTCGTCTTTCGGTGCATGTCTTCCTATGGGGAAGATTGGGCGATGTTGTGGACATGTTTGTGTGTGACAGAGTTTGAGAGTAGCCTTGGAACGTTGGATCTGTTCCTTTCGCCTCCTCAAATACTATCGTATTACTTTGCAGTGTTTGTTGACTGTGTTTTATTTTTGCCATTACGCTACTCGCCCGTTCTTATGCGTCTCGTTACCGAGACAGGGCGAGTATTATTTCTGGCTATTCAGAAACCTGTCCTTGCGCTTTTACTTATTGGCGTGTGACAGTGAGCCGGTTAGTAGCGTCTGTAGGCGTGTTCGTTGTCTTGTCTCCTCCCTTAACTGCGGGGTTTCCCGCCTTAGTGGCCTTAGGGCTTAAAGAATCCCCTTGCTGCGTTTGGCTCCTCCTACCTCACACGCCACGCCTCATTACAATCACAGTGTTATCTCCCATTCCCTTTAAAAGCTACCTGCATTTGCACCTTGGCGGATTGATAATATAATGGTGAATTTAATAAGACTGCAAAAAGAGCGATTTACAGCTGGGGAAACCTGCCCGTGCGCAAGGTTAAAGTGTGCAAGCAAGGAATATATGGATCAATATTATTCAGACTAACCATTATGACGTGTTTTTATATACACAATAATAATCTTAAACATTAGGATTAGGGTTTAACAACGGCACGGGTTCCCGGTAATTCCCGACCAAACTATTTTCTATTAAATATATGCAGTTTAATTTCATTAAAAGCACCTGCAACATCGGATAATAAGCTACCAGAACTTGGTTTACGTCTCTCCTTAGAAAACGCCACACTAAAGCTTTCAGGTTGGGAACCCATAGGTTTACGCATATTTTCCCTTGTTTTATATTGTCCTGCTTATGGAAATATGACCAATGCGTTTTTACTGGTAGATTAATGCCTTAAAACAAGCCCACTTTCCCGCGATTGCAGGGACAACATGCGTCTATTCCGGGAGAGAAAATGTTCTATTTCATACCTGTCAACACACCACGGGAGGAGGTGCTAGGAGTCTGTTTATCAAATTAACCACCACTACGGGCGGAACCACATCACGCCATAAATATGGTGCTTGTACGCCGCCCGACCTCTTTTTGCCTCCTCGAGGTTGAGACTGCGACTGTGTTTGTTTGGTTTGCGATATTGCAACTTTTTTTCTTGCCTCTCCCGAGCGCCCGGAGCTACGTCCTGTTCGGAGTACGTTTCCGGGGCTTTCCCTCCCCCAGCAACGCGGTTTGTTGCTGTTTGTTCGCTACGTTACTGGGTAGAATTGTTACCTTGTCGTAGCCGGTCACTGCCGGTTTTTCATTGCAGAATTAGATCGGGTTTAAGCCGATATCCTTCTGATTGCATTTAGCCGCGGTAAGGATTCAATTCTTTCCTTTGTCGGTATAAGTGGAAGGCAGATGGCTGTCGTTTTTCTTTCATACAGAAATTATTATTGGTTGTATTAATACCTTTCTGTTTATGCTAGCCATATTGGGCATTGTGTTGGTTCACTTGTTAGTTGCACAGCAACAATAACAGTAACTACAAAGGATAAATAAATAACAAAATAAGCCTCCGCGCCCTCTCGCGGCCATCCAGTGCTACTGTTGCGGGCCCTTGACTGGCGCTGGACACGCTTGCAATCGTTGTTGTAGGCAGATTGCTACCGTTTCCTTACAGAAGTTATATTCGGTTTGAACTGATACCCTTCTGTCTCATATTAGCCACTGGGCTTTGGGTTGTGATTCGTTAGTTGCGTAACAACAACAATAACAACGAAAAAGGCCGGAAGGAGCCCCTGTGTCCGTCAGGGCAGACGCTACCTGAGGCTCCCACACCCCCTCGCGCCCTTCAGTACCACTGATTCGGGCCCTTGGCTTGGTATTGGACATACTCCATTCCTGTTGGTTGTGGGCAGTGCGCTGCTGTTCCAGCAGAAGAAAACAAAAAAAAAGGGAGGAAGAAAAACAGCCGAAAGGGGCATCTGCTCGTGAGAGCAGATGCTGCCTGAGGCTTCCACACCCCCTCGCGGTCCTTCAGTACCACTGATTCAGGCCCTTGGCTTGGTGTCGGACATACTCCATTCCTGTTAGTGGTGGGCAGCACGCTGCCGCTCCAGCAGAGAAAAAAAAAAAAAAAACAGCTGAAAGGGGCCTCTCTGCTCATGAGAGCAGACGCTGCCTGAGGCTTCCACACCCCCTCGCGGTCCATCAGCTTCAGCTACAGGTGCAGGCGATGCAGCAGACCCTTCAGGGGCTGGTAGCATCACAGCAGCAGACACCCAGGCCCCGGGACCCCTGGGACCCCCACAGGGCCTTTCCGGGGCCTTCATCCGACTTCCCGGAGCCGAGGCCCCGGCATTCTCAGCGGGACCGGGTGCGGTTCCGAAAACCCCCCGGTAAGTCAGCTTCCCGAGGCCGGTCCCATCACTGACGGTTACCAGCCTCCGGCACCGCATTTTTCCCCTCTTCATCTCGCAAAGTGGCGCCTATGTACCCGATGTCCTTGGGTACTCAGCACATTTGAGTCGGGGTACAGGCTCCAATTCAACAAGCCCCCCCGCTTTTGCGGGGTTGTTCCTACTCGGGTGAGAGACGGGGCCGCTGCGCGAGCTCTCTCCAACGAGATTCTGGTGTTACTAGAGAAGGGAGTAAGAACACCCCTGCCCTCGGTGGCAGCAGGACGGGGGTTTTATTCAGCCTATTTTCTGGCCCCCAAGAAGGATGGGGGCTTCCGCCCCATCCTGAACCTGAAAGGGCTCAACTGCTTTTTAAAGCGCCTGCCCTTCCGCATGCTCCGCCTCGCCAGTCTCCTCCTTCAGGTGAGAGATGCCGACTGGTTCACCTCTGTGGATCTGAGGGATGCGTACTTCCATATCCCCATACACCGGGATCACCGGAAGTACCTCCGCTTTTTCTTCAAGGGCACAGGGTACTCGGTCCTCACTTTTACGAAGTGCATGGACGCCGCGCTGATCCCACTCCATCGCCAAGGTATTCGCATTGCAAACTACCTGGACGACTGGCTAATCTGTGCTCCGTCAGTGGAGCAAGCGAGAGAGGATACAAGGTCAGTACTGGCCCACTTGGCCAGCTTTGGCCTGACCCTGAACAGGGAAAAGAGCCACCTCACCCCCTCCAGAGAGAGGGTTTTCCTGGGCTTGGTTTTGAACTTGGGGTCCATGCGGGCCTCTCTAACACCAGAGAGGCGACATGTTTTGATGAAGAGTCTGTCCCGTTTTGCCGCAGGGCGGCAGGTGACAGTAAAACATTGCCGGAGACTGGTCGGCCTGATGGCCTCAGCCGCCCAGGTTGTGCCACTTGGGCTGCTGCATATGCGCCCGTTACAACGTTGGGCGATGGCACAAGGAGTGAGCCCGCATGAAGACGGGCGGCGACTCCTCCCTATTACCCAGAAGTGCCTGGAATTGGTGGCTCACCACCCCTGGCCTCAAGGAGGGCGTTCCCTTGGGGCCAGTAGGTTCAAGGGTGACAATCACCATGGACGCCTCCAAGACTGGCTGGGGAGCCGTCAGAGGGAGCCAGTCCGTGCAGGGTTCGTGGAGCCCCTCATGGGCAGGGAAACATATCAACCTGCTAGAAATGGAGGCAGTGCTTCGGGCATTGAACCATTTCCACCCAGTGGTCTGGCGCAGACACGTTCTCGTCCGGACAGACAGCTCCACGGTAGTCTCCTACATCAATGGCCAGGGTGGGGTTCGATCCCCGACCCTGCACGCGAAAGCACATCAGATCCTGGGCACATGCTCGTTGCATGTCCCTGAGGGCAGTGCACGTGCCGGGCACAGCCAATGTGGCAGTCGATATGCTGTCCAGGGGTGGCCCGAGACCAGGGGAATGGCGCCTGCACCCAGATATCGTGCAGTCCATTTGGTCCCGCTACGGGGAGGCACAGGTGGACCTCTTCGCATCCAGGGAGAATGCTCACTGCCCCCTGTGGTACTCAATGGTGGGCACGGCGGGGACATTGGGCGTGGACGCACTGGCACATCAATGGCCTCCAGCCCTGCTCTATGCTTTTCCCCCCTTGCCTCTCCTACCCACAGTTCTGGCAAGGATCAGGAACTCAGGGACACAGGTTCTGCTGATTGCCCCCAACTGGCCCCAGCAGAGATGGATGGCGGACCTAAGGGAGTTGCTACAGGGCACCCCCTGGTGCCTCCCAACCAGGGCGGATATGCTGTCGCAGGCCCAGGGCCTACTGTGGCATCCGAACCCAGAGTTTTACAACCTGCATGTTTGGCCCGTGGGCGGAGGTGCCCACAGGGCCTAGAGTCAGCAGTGCTGGAGACACTTCAGGCGTCTAAGGCCCCCTCCACGAGGGCTCTGTACGCCGGGAAGTGGGGCAGGTTCAGCCGCTGGTGCCAAACGAACGGGTCTAGCCCGACCCGGTGTGACGTATCAGTCGTTTTGGCGTTTCTCCAGTCCCTCCTTGAAGAAGGTCTGGCAGAATCCACGCTAAGGGGTTATCTGGCGGCCATATCGGACTGCCATGACCGTATTGAGGGCCGGACGGTGGGAGCTCACCCTCTTGCCAGCTAATTCCTCTGAGGAGCCAGGCGGCTTCAGCCGCCTAGATCTAACGCAGTCCCTTCATGGGACCTGCAGCTGGTCTTGAATGCCATCACTGAGCCGCTGTTCGAGCCCCTGGATGGGCTCAGCCTAAATCTCCTCTCTTTGAAGACGGCCTTCCTGCTCGCTATCGCCTCCGCGAGGCGTGTGAGTGAGCTGCACGCACTGTCGATACACCCAGCCTGTATGCGGTTGGGGGACAGTAGCTCACCAGTCTCTCTGCGTCCCAACCCCGCGTTTCGGCCTAAGGTCCTCTCGCGGTCATACATCTCTTGGCCAATCGTGTTGGAGGCTTTTCATCCTCCTCCCCATGAGACCCCTGAAGAGGCCAGACTGCACTCACTGTGCCCTGTCCGGGCCCTGCAGTCTTACATCTCTCGCACAAGTGCGGTTAGGAGAACCAATAACCTGTTTGTGGGTTATGGAGGGGCTACGCAGGGTCTTGCCCTGTCTAAACAGCGCTTGGCCCACTGGATCGTAGAGACGATTTCCACGGCTTACAGCAGCTCCAACGTGCCCCCCCCCTCAGGCGTGGTAGCTCACTCCACTCGGGGCATAGCTACCTCCTGGGCCTTACTACATGGCGCCCCACTCGCTGACATTTGCGCAGCGGCGGGCTGGGCCTCATCACTGGTTTTATGACTTGGACATAGTGTCATCGGCATCGGTTGCCTCCTCTGTCCTCGGGGCAGTGGAGCAACCTCGTATGTAAATTGGTGATGATTCAGGGTTTTTATCACCCGGTGGTTATGTTCCACGTTTCCCACTTGAGCTTGCTCTTCTGGTAGAACAGCAGCCAATGGTGTATTTTATTTGACGGGATCCGCACTCATGCTATGACCCTGCGGTCCTGGTTACCCCACTAAATCCCCCGCCTGACTTTATTTGGTACTCTGTGACCCATACCGTGGCGTGTTGACTGGTATGAAATAGAACGTATGGGTTACGGATGTAACCCTGGTTCTATGAATACGGTCAACACGCCACGCTGCGTGGTCAGGTGGGGAACCTTGCGCCCTCAGGACGGCAAGTGCCCTCAAGTCGGCAAAAGAGGTCGTGCGGCGTACAAGCGCCATATTTATGGCGTGACGTGGTTCCGCCCGTAGTGGCGGTTAATTTGATAAACAGTCTCCTAGCAGCTCCTCCTCTCGGCGAGGATGACCCATACCGTGGCGTGTTGACCGTATTCATAGAACCAGGGTTACATCCGTAACCCGTACGTTTTATTTTGGGGAAAAATATTAATCTCCATTTCACAATGTAATCTTGATAGTTTTGCATGTTTGTGCCCGCCCCTGTGTGTAACAGACAGGAGGGTGTATGCACGTTGTGTACACGCCTATGTGGATGCATATTACTATCTTAATATTGCACAGTTAAAATAACATTGAAACAACTGCAACATGACTTTAGACCAGGTTCGTGGTGGTTTTAGCGCAAGCGCTTTCTGCTGGCTCAAGATAGCAATACTGTTCATTTGTGATTTAAACAACGTGAGCGCTGGACGTTAAAAGGACCCTTGCGCCGGTCTGAAACTAACAAAGACACTTGCATTTGGGTTACCGACGCTTAGTGCCGGGTGTAAGATAGGGCCCTAAGAGCTGTTCATTTATGCAATGTGAACAGTCTCCACTAGAGGGAGACATAGGCCTGTGTACAGAAAAACAGGGACTTCTTGAGTTACTGCTGTGGCATTCTGTTCCATTAGCTGGAAAGGTTCCCAGCACAAATTTCTGAGGAAGTCCAGAGAGGAGATGTAATGGTTTGGAGTGCAGAGCATCTCTGAGGGCGTTTAATGATACATTTACCACTTTGTTACCATAGTCACTTGTGCATCAGCACACCGCTGTCTAATTGTCATTACCCGGACATGCTGATTGAGAGCGAAAGAACGGGTTTGACACGTCACTGGTTGTGATGGTGAATTCATCATGTTTTTATTCTGTGTGCCCAGAGGAGGCCAGTGAGGTAAGGCAGGGGGATGCTAAACATGCGTCTTTAACGTAGAAAATGTCCTGAACCTGTTTAAATGGTTTTGCGTGATTACAAGCGTCAGATATAATGAGGTCCCAGCTCTACAGTGGGAAAGGGGTATAATGAGCCAGCCTGGTCCCAGCTCTACAGTGGGAAAGGGGTATAATGAGCCAGCCTGGTTCCAGCTCTACAGTGGGAAAGGGGTATAATGAGCCAGCCTGGTCCCAGCTCTACAGTGGGAAAGGGGTATAATGAGCCAGCCTGGTTCCAGCTCTACAGTGGGAAAGGGGTATAATGAGCCAGCCTGGTTCCAGCTCTACAGTGGGAAAGGGGTATAATGAGCCAGCCTGGTCCCAGCTCTACAGTGGGAAAGGGGTATAATGAGCCAGCCTGGTTCCAGCTCTACAGTGGGAAAGGGGTTTAATGAGCCAGCCTGGTTCCAGCTCTACAGTGGGAAAGGGGTTTAATGAGCCAGCCTGGTTCCAGCTCTACAGTGGGAAAGGGGTATAATGAGCCAGCCTGGTTCCAGCTCTACAGTGGGAAAGGGGTATAATGAGCCAGCCTGGTTCCAGCTCTAAAGTGGGAAAGGGGTATAATGAGCCAGTCTGGTTACAGCTCTATAGTGGGAAAGGGGTATAATGAGCCAGCCTGGTTCCAGCTCTACAGTGGGAAAGGGGTATAATGAGCCAGCCTGGTTCCAGCTCTAAAGTGGGAAAGGGGTATAATGAGCCAGTCTGGTTCCAGTTCAACAGTGGGAAAGGGGTATAATGAGCCAGTCTGGTTACAGCTCTACAGTGGGAAAGGGGTATAATGAGCCAGCCTGGTTCCAGCTCTAAAGTGGGAAAGGGGTATAATGAGCCAGTCTGGTTCCAGTTCAACAGTGGGAAAGGGGTATAATGAGCCAGTCTGTTTCCAGCTCTACAGTGGGAAAGGGGTATAATGAGCCAGCCTGGTTCCAGCTCTACAGTGGGAAAGGGGTTTAATGAGCCAGCCTGGTTCCAGCTCTAAAGTGGGAAAGGGGTATAATGAGCCAGTCTGGTTCCAGTTCAACAGTGGGAAAGGGGTATAATGAGCCAGTCTGTTTCCAGCTCTACAGTGGGAAAGGGGTATAATGAGCCAGCCTGGTTCCAGCTCTACAGTGGGAAAGGGGTTTAATGAGCCAGCCTGGTTCCAGCTCTAAAGTGGGAAAAGGGTATAATGAGCCAGTCTGGTTCCAGTTCAACAGTGGGAAAGGGGTATAATGAGCCAGTCTCGTTCCAGCTCTACAGTGGGAAAATGGATGTAATGTGCCAGCCTAGTTCCAGATCTAATTCCAATTAGTTTTTCATATGTCCAAGGTGACAGCTGTGCTTTCATATAATTAAATGTTAATTCTGCAGATTCTAAGCACAAGTGAAATAATTTGCATCAGTGTATACTGATGAGATGAGGCAGGAATGAATTTTTACAGTGTCTGACAGATTTTTTTTTTTACGGTTGAGTAAAAGGTGTGTGTGTGTGCGTATGTGTGTGCATGTGTAGAAGTATTTTTACCTCCGCATCTCTTCTTGCTCACGTTGCCTATGGTAACGAAAGCAAATGCACAAACATCACTAGATAAGATGGAGAGAGAGAGACGGAGGGGGAAAGAGGGAGTGTGAGACAGACAGATGGAGGGGATGAGTGAGAGAGAGAGATACGGAAGGGTAGGTGGAGACGATGAGGGAGCGAGAGAGGGAGAGATGCTTAAAGCTGCCTGAACTGGAACACTTTCAAAAGAGAAAAAAAGAAACCTCCATGAGAATCTAAGAAAATAATGTATTCCCCCTAACTCACCTGCTTAAATAAATAATAACCCACACTTCTTGTGCCAATCTGAGACTTGTGATGGACGTGATAGAGAGAGATCAATTCAGGCAGCAAAATGTACAACCCCCAAACCCCCCCCCCCCCACCCCACTCTCTATGGTGTCAAACCAGTCCACACACTTGCGCAGAGCTGCAGAGAGAAAAGGATTCTGATAAACGGGAAGAGAAAATGGCTTCTCTGGGCACAGACACTGAGGAGATACTGTGGCAGTGGAACACTGAGGAGATACTGGGGCAGTGGAACACTGAGAGACGGGGAAATAGAACACTCAGAGACAGGGGGCAGTAGAACACTGAGAGACGGGGCAGTGAACACTGAGAGACTTGGGGCAGTAGAACACTGAGAGACTTGGGGCAGTAGAACACTGAGAGACAGGGGGCAGTGAACACTGAGAGACAGGGGGCAGTAGAACACTGAGAGACAGGGGGCAGTGGAACACTGAGAAAGAGTGGGCAGTGGTACACTCAGAGACTGGGGGCAGTGGAACACTGAGAGACAGGGGGCAGTGGGAAATATGTACTGTACACAATCACACACTACACAATAGATGCACTATAGATTCTACTGGGGGCTGTAGAACACTGAGAGACAGGGGGCAGTAGAACACTGAGAGACATGGGGCAGTAGAACACTGAGAGACAGGGGGCAGTGGAACACTGAGAAATAAGGGGCAGTGGTACACTGAGAGACAGGTGGCAGTAGAACACTGAGAGACAGGGGGCAGTAGAACACTGAGAGACAGGGGGCAGTAGAACACTGAGAAAGAGTGGGCAGTGGTACACTCAGAGTCTGGGGGCAGTAGAACACTGAGAGACTTGGGGCAGTGGAACACTGAGAGACAGGGGGCAGTAGAACACTGAGAGACTGGGGCAGTGAGAAATATGTACTGTACACAATCACACACTACACAATAGATGTACTATAGATTCTACTGGGGGCAGTAGAACACTGAGAGACTGGGGCAGTGGGAAATATGTACTGTACACAATCACACGCTGCACTATAGATGTACTGCACACAATTACACACTACACTATAGATGTACTGTACACAATCACACGCTACACTATAGATGTACTGCACACAGTCACACGCTACACTATAGATGTACTGCACACAATTACACACTACACTATAGATGTACTGTACACAGTCACACACTACACTATAGATGTACTGCACACAATTACACACTAAACTATAGATGTACTGTACACAGTCACACACTATGTACACAATCACACGCTACACTATAGATGTACTGTTCACAGTCACATATTACACTAATGCAGAAACTCTCCACAGTAGAGTTCTTATTTGACTGTAGTGTTGTCAGAATTATGAATCTAGGAAAAGGTCAGCTTGACTCAAATGTTGATTTGTGTTGTGCGTAATGATGCACAGCACAGTGGGAAGTATTATTTATTTGGTAGGGAACTGATTTGGTTATTTGCACCGCAACTTCATTAATAAAAGATGGCTCTCTGTGTTTTTTTAAACAAGGCAAGATTTTGAGGTTGATAGTGGTGCCAGCTGACAAGTCGGGGATTTGATTCAAATGGCCAGCACAGCAGGCTGGGCATAGCCAGGGACAGCACTGGATCTTTTCAGAAATAAACGCTGATATAAATTCAGCTTGGAGTTAAACTGAAATTGGAGAAAGGGCAAAGAACAAAGTTGGGCTTTCTCCATTCAAGTGTCAGTTGGGAGATTTCAGCACCATAAATGGCTGTGGTCCAAGACACCTTGAGCACATTCTCTTGGTTGGCTCTCTGTGGACCTGGCTCCTTTTGTAGACCATTTTCTCCTAATTTGCCGGTTGCCTAATCTCGCTACAACAGCCAGATTGTTATTTTCCTTTGTTTTTCACTCTGTGTTTGACATCACTGGAGATTCTGTACTTCAGTACAGAGTCTGTGATGTCACAATGGTGCCACTGACACCTCCTTCTCCAGTACAGTTGAGTTCCTGAGGTCGTTCCCACGGTGATGGCATTTGAATCGCATCCACGGCTCATGCACAGAGTGTAAAAACATATTTGTGTAGCCGTGGCATTTATTTGTGAATCTGTGGCATTTATTTGTGAACCAGCTGCATTTATTTGTGAATTTGTTACATTTATTTGTCAATCAGTTGCATTTGTTTGTGAATCTAATTTTATTTATGGAAGATTCATACTATTTATTTGTGTACTTTTGAGACAATAATACACCCATATTTTTGTTCCGTTAAGACAGCAGAACCCTCGCCGTCGGCTCTTTCACAATGAGAACCATCCCTGACAGCAAAGAGTGACCCACACTTTGCTCACTGGCTGTTCTGTGTTCTGCGATGACACCACAGATTCTCCAGAGCCAGCAAATACTCAGCTGCTAAGGTCCTTACAGGTGGTTCTGATTGGTAATGGGAATTTCCGGTGTGATGTTCCAACACAGAACATCCATCGCCAGGGTTTTCTAGTTAGTCACACAAATCCTAATGAATTTTCAGAAGATGAAGGGAACATTTAGTTGCAGAATCTCTGATTGGCTGTTCAGAATGTTGAGTTGAGCATCTGCTGTGTCTTTAGGATCTGTGACCTGTCAAGAAACCCATATTACCAAAACCCCCCTTTTTCTGTGTCCTTTCCGATCTGTAAATCTGGTGAATGGAAAAGCAGTTAAAATCTCAGGCTCGTCTCTGTTACCATGACAGCAGCCGATAGCAGGGCGCACCAGGGTCTGTTGATCGCCAATTATGGGCGAGCACCCCATTAATTATGCACCCCGGTCACCACAGGCGCTTGTACAGAGGACTTCAGCATTAAATCCGGAGATAAAGAAAAGAAAGATAATTAAAAGTAAATTCAGACACAACCAAACGAACGGTTATGTCGGTAACCTCGGTTCTATGAATAAGGTCAACATGCCATGGTATGGGTCATCCTCGCCGAGAGGGTGAGATGCCAGGAGACTGAATAGCAAATTAACCACCACTACAGAGCGGACACCACGGCCACCAAAAGTATGGTGTGTGTGCGCCGCCCCTCAGGAAATCATATGTGCATTTTAGTTTCCAACAACGACACTTGTAAAGCTGTTGTTAAACCTTATTTGAGTGGATTTAGGCGGTTAATTTACAGCAAGTTAGCCTGGGGGGAATTATATCCAAATGGCAAGATGCTAATTGTTAACATTGCTCCAATTCAGGATTTACAATAATTTAGCTATAATGATGAGACCAGGACAGCTTAACATACTTTTTTTACATAACTTTTTTTACATAATTTCAGGGGTATGTTAAACAATATAAAATTTTTCAAAATGGGTGAACTATCCCTTTAAAGGGTAACAAAGCAGGCTGGTTTAGCTAGACCCCGCCCCCTTTTAAAATTCGAAAAATGCCAAAATCTGGGCGTGATAAGGTAATAATATACGGGCTGAGCTCCAGGTATCAAACCACGCCCCAGTAATCTTTTTCACTAGTAGCCAAAAGCTAATTTCTACTCTGGACAGCACTCACAACAGCTGCTTTGTTCCACTCTCTCTCTCTCTCTCTCTCTCTCTCTCTCTCTCTCTCTCTCTCTCTCTCTCTCGTTACCTCCCTCACTCATACACACACAAACAAACATGCTAGCTCCAGCTCCTGCCGAGCCGCAAGTAGCAGCCGAGGCAGAAGCAATAGTGGAGAATGAGAGGATGAGCAATGTTTTGGAGTGATAGGCGGCGGCACGCATCGTTTGGGCTTATAATGATGCGGCCAGCAAACAACAAATCACACGCTGTACAAATAGTTACCCATGCCATGTAGGCTACTCATTTTACACAGGCTGTAGGCAATCACACTAACGTTACCTGCAAAATATCAACAATATTGGTTTCCATTTCAACGGGTGCACACGTGGTCACTGCACTGAACTTTCTCCAAGAGAGAATGTCTGTTGTAGGGACGTTGCAAAGGTAAACATGTAGCATGCATATAATACAACTCCTGGTCTTCGGTCACCCAGTTGCCGGAAGTCCATTAATTTTCTATGAAGTTGAGCGACAGTCAGCGACCTGAGCAACTGGGCAACTGAGTGACCAAAATCGGCTGAAAAAAGAAAGACAGATATATCGCTAGCGAGCTAGCTAGCTAGAACAAATAATAATTATCAGTGTCATGACATAACTATAAAGAATAGGCTATATGGCTATTGTGCATTGCTGTTGTTTCTCTTCATAAAAAATCATAGCTGCACGAGCTGACTTAGAGAACACAACTGGAAGCTCTTACCCTGCCCTCAGCGTTAGTGGACTTGAGCGACCCAGCAACCATCATTCGTTGTGAGAACACGGCGTAAGCTAGGTATATATCGCTCGCTCGCTCTCCTATCTCTGTTCTCCTCTCTGTCAACTACTGAGATTCACTTTTATAGCTGGGGCATAGCCCACCCTCGCTCCAAAACTCCAGGGCGTAGCTGTACAGGTTTCAATTTCGTCACCGGGAGGAATACGTCAGCTGGCCAAGTTTCTGGCCAATGACAGACTAGACGTGCAGTTCCCAACGTTTTACCACTAGAGTCACTTTAGAGCCAGATCTTTAGGTTTATACTGCAGTAAAATGTCAAGATTTGGACCAGGATCAATCAGTAACGCTTAGAAAAAACCAAATGTATCATTTCTCATCTAAAATAAGTGGTTTTAGTACTTTGTTACCCTTTAATATCTTTGTCTGTGTGGTAATAAAAAAATATTTGACCCCAGAAAAATAATAAGACATTTTTAACTCCTTCGCGACGGCCCTATTAAAAATGGTTCGAATTCGAACCATAGCGTCATTTGTCTCTCTGCTATTGGTTAACCGTGGATTCGCGGTCGTTTTCATTTGAAAATGTTTTGGATAGTCAGCCAATGATTGCACAGATATTCTTGGCTGTGTGACGTGGTTCATTTACGCTGCACTGTTGACGCGCAATACGTCTTTACAAGCCTTTCCGAAATGGCTTCGGCCAGTGGTAAACGCCGGTTTACTGCAGACAAAGTTGCTGAAATATGCACTATGCGCAACGATGATAATGACAGTGACTTTGATTCTGAACATGGAGGAATGGAAAGTGAAACGTATTGCGCGTCAACAGTGCAGCGAATTCGAACCATTTTTAATAGGGCCGTTCTAGTCGCGAAGGAGTTAAAGAAGTTGAGTTAACATCAATATATGAGTGGAAGTATAATTTTTTTTTGCTCCAAATGAATGGAGCTCAATGTGAAACTGGCTTTTTGAGTACAATTATAGATATCAGCAGAGGGCGACATTAAATCCAGTGCTGAGGTTGAGAGCCGAAAGCTGGCCCCTTGACTCACCCTCTCGGTGAGGATGACCCATACCATGGCTTGTTGACCAATATGAAATAGAACCTCAATCAGCGGAGAAAAGTCAAGATTATAGTGATTCAGAGAGAAAAAAAACAAAAAACTAAGGGAAGTGGTATAAAATGGATGCTTGTGTCTTTTTACTGATACATTTCCACCAGGGGGAATTGGGATTCTTCTCTCACATAAAGAATTGTTTCTAGAACTTTTGCTTGTGCCACAAAACACATCTATGACCAGAGCGCTGCTACATGGTGTCATCACCTGACTGAACCGATGAAAATATTTTGCTCTCCAAGTCATTGAGTGACAGAGAAGGAATCAGTGGCTCCACCCGTGTTGGGGTTACTGAAGCCTCCCAACTTCAGCTGGAACACACAGCTCTGCTGAACAGTTCGCCATCAATTGTGTTTAAAACTTTTAAAGTCCTCCCAACCTCTCCTCCATTTTCTTCGATCAGCATACTCTTTAAAGGTACACTATGCAGGATTTTTAGCCTTGCTGTAGTCCTGTGTTTACAATCCAAAAAGTCCAAAACCCCACCCACTCCCCACCGTTGAGGGCAAGAAACATGCTTGAGCACAGCAAGCAAAATGTCAAGCGAAGATAAAATGAAAATACAATTTTTTAGCATCATTAATTCTATATGGATGGTAACAGTAATTAGACAGTGTTTTAACGATTAAATAAACACATTGAATGAAATTGTTTAGAAGTTTCCAGCTCCTCTAACACATCAACCACTGCTTCATAATGTATGCATTCATATACTGTATGTCGATTTGGATAAACGTGTCTGTGAAGAAGTACAGATCCTTTCCAAAAAATTAGAATATCATGGAAAAGTTGTTTTTTTTCCTTAATTCCATTCACAAAGTGAAACTTTCATAGATTATAGATTCATTACACACAAAGTGAAATATTTCTAGCCTTTATTTGTTTCATTTTTCATAATTTTGGCTTACAGCTCCAGAAAACCGTATACAAAACAGTATTTCAAGAAATTAGAATAGTGTGTCGAAAATCAGCATTTACTTCAGTTATTTCAGAGAATGAGTGGAGTGGCTTGACTCGAGGAATCCGACAGTTGTAGCCCATGTCCCGGATACGTCTGTACGTGGTGGTTTTTGAAGCACTGACTCCAGCCTCAGTCCACTCCCTCTGCATCTCCGCCAAATTTTGGAATCGTCCTTGCTTGACAATCCGCTGAAGCCTACGGTCATCTCTTTTGCTTGTGCACCTTCTCCTGCCACATTTTTCCCTTCCACTAAACTTTCTATTGATATGCTTGGACACTGCACTCTATGAACAGCCCGCCTCCTTAGCGATGACCTTTTGTGGCTTACCCATCTTCTGGAGGGTGTCAATGATGGTCTTCTGGCCAATTGTCAAGTCTGCAGTCTTCCCCATACTGAACCAAACTGAGATAAACTTTGCAGGTGTTTTGAGTAAATTAGATGATAGTGTGACACTCAGTCTAAAACATTCATTCTCTGAAATAACTGAAGTAAATGCTGATTTTCGACACACTATTCTAATTTCTTGAAATACTGTTTTGGGGGTTTTCTGGAGCTAAAATTATGAAAAAGGAAACAAATAAAGGCTAGAAATATTTCAATTTGTGTGTAATGAATCTATAATCTATGAAAGTTTCACTTTTTGAATGGAATTATGGAAAAAAAAACTTTTCCATGATATTCAAATTTTTTGGAAAGGATCTGTATATACTGTCTCATCGGCTTCCTTACTGCTCTCTCCAGCTGTAGTTGAGGATTTTATCAGTAGCAACCTAAATGTTGGTAGTGGTTTTAAGGATTTTATCGTTTACTGTTTTTCTGGTGCGAGAGTGGATGAAATAGGCTAAAACATCAAGCTCCCGCCATCATTAAAAAACACTCTGCTAAAGCTGTAATCATATTCATGCAGGCAGAAATTACACCAGGTTGAAAAAATCGGAAGTTTTAAAGAACAATTTTATTTCATTATATAGCCTAACTGTATCAAACCCATTTGCACGCTTGTGATTTCAGGCCCGCTTCCTGTTTTAAGCCGTTCACCCGACACCCCGGCCCTAAATGTCTGGCTGAAAAAATGGTGCGCTTGTTCAATATTTAGCTAACGTTATTCTGAATATTAATTTAGAACTGGGATGTAAGGACGGAATCATTTATGGAATAAGTAACATTAGCAGACCATATATTGTATCAGAGCTAGCTAATACCCTTGTAAAGTAAAATACTTTTTCATGAAGATATTAATATACAATGTAATATGACTCTGCTTCTTCATTGTGTCCTTTCGGCTTGTTGTTTGGCTTCGCTGTAGTTCTGCTTGTTAACCTCTGCCATTGCAGTAGCCAGCTGGCTGCAAACGCTCAGCTTAACCCCTTTGCGCAGATGGCAATCCATCAGTTTTAGGGGGGTCTGATTGTTTCAGAATAAAACATTGATATCACACTGTTACACACATATGAAGCCTAATCATTCACTCATGTACCTCAATAAAACATCATTTTTCCCTGTGCTCTACAGTATGTATACTTTTGCCCTGGGATCACATTTTTCTGTAGTTTAAAAAAATAATTCCCATTCATAATGACTTCAAGGAAATTTTAACATTTATCTAGCACATATCAGCACACAGTAAATTGGAATGAAAAGCCCAGGAAGATACTAAGCCTATAGCCTATATTATGCACGATAACATTACAATAAAATAATATTCCTCCAACAGAGAAATGCTGCCAAATGTTCTAGCTTCAATGAAAATTGGTACATCAAACATAAAACATGACACTTATTACAAGCAGTACTACTTTCATATAGAGGTCGAAAAACTCCCGTCAGCGAATGCGTTTTCTGTTGCTGTTTGCGTCATACTACATTGAAAAAATGGGCGGCAATTTACCATTCAAAGCACCCATAAACAAATTGCAAACACCGTTGAGAAGGATATACTATCATCTATCGGATAAAACAGTTAAATAATAAAACCGGAATGACGTGAAATACTTCAGAGCTGCAGGTACAGTATATAGGGTGTTGACGTTATGTGTTGTGTAATAACGTTCTAAACTAGTGTGTATTTCTCAAACAGATTGTCCAAGACAATAAATCACCACTGAATTTTGAAAGGAACATCTCTATGTGTAAAACCAATGGTAGGATTGTATATGTATTTCATATTTAGTAGCAGATATTGATAGTAGAATGATGTGATATAATTGCACAATAATTTCACATGTGTATTTTGCATTTGAGTGAGAGTCTTTTCCCTGCTTTTTTGGCATACGATCAGGCTATTGTTGGGTTTGTCTTGTTGCTATGACGGAAATTATAATTTTAGTTGATGAAGAAATATATTTATGATCTCACACATAGATGCTGTTGTCCACTATGTCATGCATGGGTAGGTATAGTTTCAGGCGAGACTAGGTGGGGGGGTTGCTTGTTAATTGGACTTGCTACAGGAGAATAGTGACATTTAGAAACTCAGCCACACTTAGTATTCAGCAGAGTTGTCACAAATCGTATACTAATAAAGCTACAACCCGTTTCTTGTTTCCACTGATAGTTTGGCTGCAGGAGCAACAAATGACTCAGTTGAGCAAAATCTTGCCGGCACCATGGCCACTAGGCATCTGCGCGAAGGTGATCCGACCCCACAGGTTCTGCAGCCACACCCACCCCTCCCCAACAGAAAAGAGTGCCACGCCCAGAACACTTCTTAGAATAATAGGCACAGGCAGAGGAGCAAGGTTTCAGCAATATTTATTTGACAGAGATTGCCAGTGCACCACAGATATGACTGAGCATGGTTATTTTATAAATATTTTGTAGATAAAAATCCTGCATAGTGCACCTATAAAAAAATTTAAACATGTAGGCAACATGGGGGTGACTTTTAAGGACATGGAATTATAAATTAATGTTCATAGCAAGTGGTATTGCCTGCAGTACTTCATAAGATAAGCTTTTAATGTGAACAGTTTCTACAAACTCTAAATTAATTAGCACATAATAACACCCAATGGAGCCTGCTGCATTGGCTTTCAGGCAATTACAGTTTAAACATTTATACAGGCCTGCTTTTAGAAAAGAAGTGGGCCATGATGCTTTTAGAGAGAGAGAGAGAGAGAGAGAGAGAGAGAGAGAGAGAGAGAGAGAGAGAGAGAGAGAGAGAGAGAGAGAGAGAGAGAGAGAGAGAGATCACACTCAGAACTGTGTAAGAACAGTTCTGTGACATCACATCACATTATGACATACAACATCAGAGACAGGAAGGACTGCCTTCACCCACCCAAAGCTTCTTTGTAAATTTTGACACCATGTTGCAGGGGATTACGGTACCCGAGACATACAAAGCAATGCAACATTATCACAACATGACTGCACATTGGAAAACACATTAATAAATAAGAAAATACAAATACGAAAACACGAAACACGCTGCATTTGACAGAAACGCAGCGACATTACAGAAATGCACTGCCTTTGATGAAAACACAGCGATATTAACAGAAATGCGCTGCATTTGATGAAAACACAGTGAAATTAACGGAAACTAAATTAACATTTCAAAAAACAACAGCGGAAGTGTTTTCCTATGACCGAAATACAAGTCGCACCAGCCACCGTTGGATCCACAGAACTTAGAGCGGAGTTGACAGGATTTAGCTGGGTGACTTATTTTATTTGTAAAATTGCCCAAGTATGTTTGATTAAGAAAGTATGCTGCATCTGCACCTTTCTTAACATTAGCAGCGTTAACCTTTACCATTCATTAGTCTGCGAAAGCTACAGTCCTGAAGCGACAGCCAGAAATAATCATTGTTACAGATGTAACGTTAATGTTAAATGTACTTTGGAAATTTTACAATTAAAATAACTCACCTAACTTAGCTAAATTCGGTGTTGTGCCCTTGTCAAATTTCACTCTACATTATGATGGACGTTGCGAAACGTAATCTCTGCCTGTCGTTCAGAGGCAGATTAGCTGAGTTCACATTCATTCATTATGTTGGTTGATTTCCCCATGCTCAGCTGTGACCTACCATATCATATCTGCACACCATAAAGAGTAGATAAACAGCAAACACATTGTTTCATTACGAATGTCTATCAAGCATAATCTTATCATTATATAATAATCATTATTCATGTGTTTTCCCAATTTGCAGTCATGCTTTGATACTATTGCGTTGCTTTGTATGTCTCGGCCACTGTAGGGGATCCTACCAGAGCTCACTGGGAGAGAGGAGCGCCCCCTACAGACTGAATAGCTCAGGGGCTGTTGGCTGAGGGCTGGTGGCGATGTTGGGGGGGGGGGGGGGGTATTACTTATTGAATAATGCAATATGTGTTAAACACTGCCTGCTGCAACCACAGATCCACTTAATACCGCTCTACACACACTCACACACACATCATACAGACTAATACTGATAAATAAATGTATACACACACTCACTGATAAATACATGCACACAGACTCACACAGACATACACACAGTCATACTGATAAATACATGTACGCACTCATACACACACACACACACACACACACACACACACACACACTGATGAATACATGTACGCACTCATATACGCACACTCACACTGATAAATACATACACACAAAATACATACAAACACACACTGATAAATACATGCGCTCACACAGACATACACAAACTCACACTGATAAATACTTGCGCACACACTCACACAGACATACACACAGTGATATTGATAAATACATGTACGCACTCATACACACACTCACACTGATAAATACATGCACACGCATACATGTGTGTACCGTATACACTCATAAATACACACAGACACAGGCAAGTGTAAATACAGTCTTGCAAACAGACACACACATTCACATAGACAAACATGCACATGCTTATTACATACTAATTCACAAGCATGCACACACGCACTCACACACTCACAGAAATTCACACGGACACACGCACACACAGACACACACACCCACCCAAACACATGCATATGCATACAATGCACCCCTCCTCTCCCCTCCCTTCCCCCCTCCCCTTCCTCATGCTATTGCTGGATTTGACTGAGGAGCGCAGAGAGGAGCAGAGAGTAGAGGAGAGCGGATGAGGGGAGAGCTTTCTCTTCATAACAGAGGTAGTAACAGTAGTTTCTCTAAGAAGCTAAGAAGAGGGGAGTGTTTTCCCTCTCAGAGCAGAGGAGTGATTCAGCTTCGCGGGAGAGAGGCTGAGGATCATTACCGCGGGAACAACGCGCGGTCGGCACTCCGAGCGGCTTCACGTGGCGAGCCGAGCTGAGCTGTGCCGTGCCGAGCTGTGCCGGGATAGCCCCCTTTTCTTTCGCCCCAGTGAAGAGATCGCAGACCCGGTGCCTCCTCCTTCCTCTTTCCCTTCCCCGGGAAGGGGGATTGAGCTCCCGGGCTCTGATTTGGGGAAGTGAGCTCGGATTCTCCGCCGGGACTTTGTGGTTTTCCGAGGGGAGACGGGGGCGGCGCGATGGCTCACCCCGTCCCGCATCAGGACACCCTGGCGGTGCCCGACCCGGAGAAGCACACGGGTCTGAACCAGGACCTAGTGAAGATCCTGAGGGAGAACCTGCTTCAGCAGGAGAGACCCCGAAACGGCCGGCACTCCCACTGCCCCGCCTCGCCCCCGCCTATCCCCCCCGAAACTCCCCGCGCCTCCTCCGCAGGATGCTGCTCAACAACCACATCCCCAAACAGCAGCGCCGCTTCACCGTCGCACACACCTGGTAGGAGCTCACCTGTGTGTGTGTGTGCGTGTGCGTGTGCGAGACAGAGAGAGAGTGTGCGTGTGTGTGAGACAGAGAGTGTGCATGTGTGTGAGACAGAGAGAGAGTGTGCGTGTGTGTGAGTGAGAGAGAGACAGAGAGAGAGTGTATGTCCGTGTGCGTGTGTGAGACAGAGAGAGAGTGTGCATGTGTGTGAGTGAGAGACAGTGTGTGTGTGTGTGTGTGAGAGAGAGTCAGAGAGAGAGTGTATGTCCGTGTGCGTGTGTGAGACAGAGAGAAAGTGTGCGTGTGTGTGAGTGAGAGAGAGACAGAGAGAGAGTGTATGTCCGTGTGCGTGTGTGAGACAGAGAGAGAGTGTGCGTGTGTGTGAGTGAGAGACAGAGAGTGTGTGTGTGAGAGAGAGACAGAGAGAGAGTGTATGTCCGTGTGCGTGTGTGAGACAGAGAGAGAGTGTGCGTGTGTGTGAGTGAGAGACAGAGAGTGTGTGTGTGACAGAGAGAGAGTGTGTGTCCATGTGCGTGTGTGAGACAGAGTGTGTGCGTGTGTGTGAGAGAGACAGAGAGAGAGAGAGAGTGTGTGTGTGTGTGTGAGTGAGAGAGACAGAAAGAGTGTGTGTGAGTGTGAGAGAGAGACAGAGAGTGTTTGTGTGAGTATATGTGTGCATGAGCGTGTGTTTGTGTATGTGCGCAAGCGTGCGTGTGCACAGGTGTGTGAATGTGTGTAAGCATGGAGTAGTATGTGTGTTTGTGCACATGCTTGCACATAGGTGTGTGAATGTGTGTAAATACGGTGATTCTTCTGTCATGCACACAGGAGGCATACCCCCCACCGACACAGTGTCACCATAGTAACATCAACCAATTATCTTTCTCGTTAGCGGCATGCCTCCTTTCTCGTTAGCGGCATTCCTTCCTCCTTCCTAAACTGACAGAAATGAAGCTCCTATTTATGCATTTATTTTGTTTTGTCATTTGTATAAAGTGTGGGGAAATGCAGTGTGTAATAACACTGAGCCCTGATCCTGCTGCATTTGCGGTTTGCT